>JAJPUD010001268.1:76455-132415 GCA_023553655.1 Myrmecobius fasciatus | reverse complement strand
TTCCTTCCTTCCTTCCTTCCTTCCTTCCTTCCTTCCTTCCTTCCTTCTTTCCTTCCTTCCTTCCTTTTCTTTCTTTCCCCTGCCTCTGCTGTCTTAATTCATTGTTAGGGCTATATTAACAGACCGGGCCAAGATGATATTTCCTTTGCATCTTTAGGCCTCAACTTCCTTATTGTTGGGGGCTTAGTTTCTTAGATTTCAGTTTTTGTAATAGTTATTCATTACAAAATATAATAATATATACTCATTCATGCCCCCTTTCTCCCCTCCCCCATGAGGCATGGAGATAGATATCACCAGAGTTCCTAATTTTTCCATCTTTTATGTGGAAGCCAGCTGTACTTATCTCCAGGTGCTTTTAGAAATTTTCTCCCTCCTCTCCCTCACAGACCTGACCTGGCCCTATTCTTATTCTAGACCCAAGACCATTGAGATAATCAGAGGCAGTTATATGGCCCCAGGGACAGAGAACTGGACTTGGACTCAATAAAATTTGAGTTCAAATCTGGCTCTATGAATTGTGTGACTCTGGGCAAACCACTTAACCTCCATCTGCCTCAGTTTCCTCATGTGTAAATTGGGGCTCTCAGGTTGTGATGACTAAATGAGAAAGTATTTTGAAGCACTTTGCAAATCTAAAAGTGTTATATACATTCAATTATTGTTCTTACTCAAAATTTCAGAGGATGGAGTTGTAAGACTATTGAACATGGATGAGTTGCTAGGTGTCCCTGGAAAAATTTATAATATGGAAAATTGTCTGTTAGTTTGTTAAAAGAGAAAACAAATGAAGTTTCTGGTGTAGAAATCTGGTTACTTGATCCTGTCTCCTTAGGAGGATCTGAGTTCAGATTTGACCTAAGACATTTACTAGCTGGATGATCCTGGACAAGTCACTTAATCTTATTGTCGCATCCCTTCCACCCCCAACAACAATAACAAGATTATTGATTTTAGGAATAAGAAAGAATTTCATTCTAGTCTGGCTTCAGATACTTCCTTGTTAAGGAAAATGATACAGTCCTCTTGACTGTTTTGGAGCAAGACACAAATTTCTGGACTTTATGCATTCCCTCCCCCTTTTTCAAGTTCTGATTTAAATCCCACTTTCTACTCTAAGTCTGGTCCCACACTCCCTAAGTTCTAGTGCCTTTTCCCTCTTAATTATCTCCTTTTAATCCTTGGTAGAGTTTGTTTGCATTTTTCTCTTTGTCCCCACCCCCAATTAGAAGGTAAGTTCCTTGAGGAAAGAAAAAGTCTTTTGCCCCCCTTTTTTGTTATCCCTAATATTAGCATAGTGCCTGGCACATAGAGGGCACTTAATAAGTGTTTATAGGCTGACAATCTCTTTGAGTGTCAGTGGCTTTCTGACTAAAATGGAGAATACTAGTATCTTAATTAAATGAGTTGATGTATAGAAAGTGTTGGCAAACCTTAATACCCCGTATAAAAATAAGCTATTATTATTACATTATTCCAGCTTTCATTTTCAAGTTCACATAGAAATGGTCCTGGTACCATTTATTTATGTTTAATATTTAGTGAATTATTACTCAGACCTGAGTAATAATTCACTAAATATTAAACATAAATAAATATTTTGTACAGGTAATGGAATGAAACTGTTGGGATGCAAGCTTCTCTTCTGATGCGTGCATTGAAGGCATTCTCAGGACAATTTCATGACTAAATAGAACAATGGCAGTGGGAGATATTGGCTGCTCTCCTATGGTTTTTATTTCTTTCACTAGTTCTCCATTTCAAGAACTTTTAGTTCCCCTAAATTTGGATGTTATGAATATTCAGAAGAATGTCATATATTGAAAACATCTCTGTTGATTGTGGGAGATTATTTTAGCTATAATAATACTATACTTATACTACTGTTTATTTGTTGGATTATTAAGGAAATTTAGGAAGTTTATAATTTGGAGAATTGTCTGTTAAAAAGAGAATAAACTGAATTTCTGATGTAGAAATCTGGTTACTTGATCCTGACTCCTTAGGTGCTATTAAATTTTTTGTTGCCCTGCTGTATTATATTTGCAGTTTCTAAAATGAAGAAGAATTAAGTCTAGGCTTTTAAAAAATGAAGTTTGTATAGTTTCTTATAGCAAGGACTTAATCTTATATTGCTATTGTGAGCCTGTCTGATTCTATCTGGCAGTTAACCAATGATAGTTAACATATGATAAGTCCAGAATCATATCTAATTTGCTCTGTGAAGTGACATATGTTTATAGAATAAGCATTTTTATTCTTTTTAGAGTATTTATCATGTAGTCTGAGAACATTTATTAGACTTTTTCCTCTTTTGTTACACAAAAAATATTCATTCTTCTGTGGACACTCTGGGCTACATTTGGACCATTCATTTTGTTAAATATATGAGTTTTTCTTCATATACTTTCTAAATTGCCTTTTGTTCATTATACTATTCAAACAGTGTTTATTAAAATTCCTACTGCTGCTGGGGCAGCTAGGTAGCGCAGTGGATAGAGCAGCAGCCCTGAAGTCAGGAGGACCTGAGTTCAAATCTGGTCTCAGACACGTAACAGCTGTGTGACCCTGGGCAAGTCACTTAACCCCAATTGCCTCAGCCAAAAAAAAAAAAAATTCCTACTGCTGGGATGTTCTTTTGAGTTTTAACTTCAGAATATCAATTAGTTTCTCCATGTATACAAATTACTCATTGATAACTTCTCAATACATCTTGCCTAGAGAAGACTGAAAAGACTACAATGTTTGGGTCATCTTTGTCTACTGCTTATATTTGACCTCCTCACTTAAACTTAAGCCATTAATTCTTTATTCTTTTCTTACCATACTTTTTTATTCTTTCAGGTCCAAATAATAATTTAATATCATTTAAGAAATTTCTTATGAGAAAAAACTTCATCATTGTCATCACCGTCATTATCATCTTATTCAATAAATAAAACAAATAAAAGCAGACCTATTTATTATTTGACAGTGGCTAAGTGGCTCTCTAGCGCACAGAGTGCCAAGCATGGAGTAAAAAAGACTCAGTTTCATGAATTCAAATCTGGCCTCAGATACTTTCTAGCTGTGTGATCTTGAGCAAGTCATTTCACTATGTGTGCCTCAGTTTACTCATATGTAAAATGAGCTGGAGAAGAAAATGATAAACCACTCTTAGTGTCATTGTCAAGAAAACCTCAAAAGGGGTCATGAAAGATTGAACATAACTAAAAAAAAGTGGAGAAAATTAATCATTTCCTATTTATCCTAAAGATATATACATGCATAAATATACATATATATACCTATGTAGCTACATATGCACATACATAAATACACATATACACATACATATACATCTATGTAGCTACATATATATCTATATCTATCTATCTATCTATCTATCTATCTATCTATCTATCTATCTATCTATATCTTGCCATCACAGATCTGTTTGCTTGCTATCTCCCCACTGGATTGTAAGTTCCTTAGGAGAAGCATCTGTCTTTTACCTTTCTTTGTATTTTAATTGGGCCATGTTTTTATCCAGCTTTTATTCTTTTATATTTGATGTTCCACATACTATTTTCCATGTGGTAAAATAACTGCTTTCTGGAAATGAATAAGGTATTGAGACATAAACTCATGACTTGGGGCGTATATATGGCACAGTGGATTGATAGTCCTAGAGTAAGAAACTTGATTTCAAATTTAGCTTCAAATACTTACTAGCTGGGTAACCCTGGATAGGTCATGTATGTTAGCTAGGTTGCATGAATTATAAAATGATATATTATAATTATAAATTATATATAATTATAAAAAACACCTGTTTGGGAAGATCAGATGAAATATCTGTAAGCCCTTAGCACAGAGCCTTGTTTCCAGCTCTTATGTATGGTATTTGAGTGCTGGATCAGTTCCCCTTTACCTATACCACTCTAAGTACTACTGTTATTACTATTAAGTGTGGTTTCCAGCTTAATGGTAAATGATACCTCTCCTGTATTTACAAGTCACATGCAGAGCTATATCAGGAAATCGGGGGCAGCTAGGTGGCACAGTGGATAGAGCATCAGCCCTGAAGTCAGGAAGACCTGAGTTCATATCTGGCCTCAGACACTTACAACATCCTAGCTGTGTGACCCTGGGCAAGTCACTTAACCCCAATTGCCTCAGAAAAAGAACTGTATCAGGAAAAAAAAAAAATAGCTGATCCCTTCATGAAAATCCTTCAGTTTCCATGGTCTTGTCCTGGTTTGTTCTTCTTCCTACTGAGTCCCCTAAAATACAAATAAATAGGCAGAGTCTCTGTACTGGTTTTGAGTGAGAAGTGCATGTTCGTTGGAAATGGTCCTTTGAGCTGCAGATAGATTTTCTCTTTTGGTTAAAAGGAAGTCTTAAGTTACCTTCCTGTATACCCTGACTGTCTCTGCAGTAACTCAGGCTGCTGTTGTCACCAGTTTGGATTATAAAATGAAACTCTCCCAGCTTCCTCACTTCTGCTTTCTCCAGGAAATAAGCCTACAGGCTATTTGCATGATTCACAGAGAGAAGCTGGAGCCTGTGGGAGTTGTTGAAGATTGAAGGGGCTCTGGTGACTTTTTGGGCAAACCCTTCCAGTAAAGGTCAGATTCCTGGGTCTCAGATGCGCCTGGAGTCTCCCCAAGGAGGGGGGCTTTGGAAAGATATCTCAGGTAGGTCACTCTGGCTTATGTAGGCAAGGGCAAGGCTATCCTCAGGAGCTCCAAGTCCAAGTTTTCCAATCGAGGGTCAAGTCTTAACTTCTGTTTTGGTAAAGAAGTTGTAAACTCTAAGTGTATCAGACTGATTGGTTCCTGGCAGGCCTGGGGCTGAGGAGGTGAACTCAGGTTAGGGAGAATTGAAGTGAGGAAAGAGGTCCATGAGATGACAGTGACAAATCCAGGCTGAAAGTGGACTTGGAGCTCTTTTATGTGTATAACGTGCTTTGTTGTGATTTTAAGGACAGCATTCTGCCCTTCTTCAGCCTTCTCCAGAGCCAACCACCAATTTAAGGAACAAGTACACTTCTTTCCTTCTGGGGATTACAGAGTTTGGGACAGATTGTGTGTAATACCAGCCTGCAGCAGGTCAGATCTAAGCCCAAAATTGCCAAGGGAGTTCTCCCTCATCGAACATTTAGAACTGCTCATTTGATAGATGAGTAAACTGTGGCCAAGAAGGGCAAAATGGTAATTTGGGTTCAAGGTCACAACGGTAATAAACAGCAGTCAGAATTGGAATTCAAGCCTACTGACTCCCAAGTTCTCTGTTTTACTCTGGGTTCCCCTTATTTCTTCTTCTCAGATGTCTTGAATCTTCTGAATGGGGTAAGGGTGGTATTGTCAAAAGTTCTGAATTAGGAATCAGAAGGCTAGCTCCGCCACTGAGTAGAATATCAACCTGGTTGGCCTCTGTGCTTGTTTATAACTAGTTGGATCCTATTGTGAGAGATAAATAGCAAATTTCTGTGAGTGGCTTTCATAAGATCTGTGGGGCCACTCATTATATGATGGGCAGTTCAAATATAAGTGACATAAAATATTAATTTCATTTCAGGTATCCTTTGTCTTTCAAATTTGAATTTATATTAAAAAGTATCAAATGAACAATTTCTTTAAATAACTTCTAGTATTGCCCTTGCAAAAATTGCACATTTTATTTTATTTTTGATGATAAGAAAAATAACACAGAATACCTTGCCCTATCAGTAATCCTTGGCCTGGAGGGTTAAGAATGATTATCTAGATAGTGTCAAAAGGAAAAGAGACTTGAAAGTACTGAATTCATCACTTAAGGGTTTAAGAATCAAAGCAAATTTGACAATTCATATTTGGATTTAATCTAATTCAAGTTCAAGTGTAAAATAATGTTTTCAAAAGTTTTCCTGGGATAGCATAGTTGTATAAACTTGAAAACATTTTACCATTCTGAACCTTAGTGCCCCCATCTGTAAGTTGAGGAGGTTGCATTAGTTGGTCTTTAAAGTCATATCCAGCTCTAAAATAACGCAATTCTATGAGAACTTTGTTCAAGCCACTACCTAGAACAAGAATTTCTAATAAAATCTGGCATTTTTAGTGATTTTTATAGTTTATAGTTTGCAAATGATGAGAGGCAATGTGACATAATGGACAGAGAGCTATCTTCAGAATCATGAAGACCTGGTGTACTAGTAAACCTCTAAGTTGCAGAAATGGTGTTGACCTGCCTTGGAGGAGGGAGTTTCCTCACTCAAGAGCTCCCTATTTCAATAAAATTATAGACACTATATCTACTCTTTTAATTTATAAATTGTTTTCTTCAAAATAATCCTGAGTTACATGGCACTATTACATGTGTTACATAAATATAGTAATAATAGTAAAAGTACTATTATTCCCATTACACACATTTTACAAAGGAGACAAAGCACAATAATGACAATAGTCACAATGACAATATCATTACTACTTCTGCTATATACCATGTGAGTCCTTCCAGAAACTTTAGTGGATATTTATTGGGGATATTGGGAAGGGAATTCTGATTTAGGTATAAAATGGATTACTTGATTTCCATGATAATTTCCAACCCTGAAGTTGTGTGACTTTTAAAGAAAATTTTAATAAACGCTTTCCTATTTTATTATAAAATTCTTTTTTTCCCCTGAGAGAATTGAGGTTAAGTGACTTGCCCAGGGTCACACAGCGAGGGAGTGTTAAGTGTCTGAGATCAAATTTGGACTCAGGACTTCCTGACTTCAGGGCTGGTGCTCTATCCACTGCACCACCTAGCTGCCCCCTATTATAAAATTCTAATGTACATTTTTCTTTATTAAACATGCAAAAATAGACTCTCTTTTGTAGCTTTTGAAATTGCCTACATAATTATATACTCACATGCATAAAGAGAATTAAATTAATAAAGTGCTTTCTTTATAACACTGTTATGACTTGACATTGAAGAAATTATTATTTCCACTTCCCAGAAAGAAGCAACACATTATTGTGTGTTGAGTACTGATTTTGAATTTAGGAAGACTTTTGTCCAGATTCTTCTTCTGAATCTTACCAACTTTATGACTAAAATAATGTTGCAATCTTCCTGGATCTCAGGCAACTCCTTAAAACTCAGTGTTAAATTGTTTTATGATTGGCTTTGTTAGAGGGAGAATCTATCCTGATGAAATCAGAGATCCGTGACATAATCCCATTTAACAGATGAGAAAACTAAGATTCACAGAGATTAAGTAAAATGACCAACTGGGAAGTATTATTATTAGAATTTGAGCTCAGGTCTTTCTTGACCCCAAATCTGAGACTATTTATACTTAATCTATACTAACTCACTTTTGCATTGCAGTATTCTTCCTAATCCATTTAAATGCAATGATAGGATTTGCATTTCTCCTTTTGAAACTTGATTTCTGAATTTTGGAGTAGCAATCACTGGTCCAACAACAAAAATATGTTTTTACAAAAATTTTTCCTTTTTACCTTCTTTATTTCAGACATAAAAACTGTTAGATTTTCTTAAATGGTCTGAGCTAAAAAGTACCTTAATTTATAGGTTTTCATTTTTTGCTGAGGCAATTGTAGTTAAGTGACTTGCCCAGGGTCACACAGCTGGGACATGTTATGTGTCTGAGATGAGATTTGAACTCAGGTCCTCCTGACTTCAGGACTGGTGCTCTATCCACTGTACCACCTACCTGCTCCCTTAAGTTATAGTTCACAAATCCAGCAGAGAACATCCATTCCTCTAAATGAGTCACTGGTTCACTGGCTCTGCAAACTGACTATGTGCAGGGACACCAATCATATGTTTCTCCTATGTCAGGGATCAATAATCTGTATCTTACTTAAAGGGGCTATTTGCTGTCCTCCAAGGCATATAATGTCTCTTTGTTCCAAATGAGTACATAACTGTGTAACCCAATCTGGATAGAAGAGCTAAGGTTTAAAGAGTAATAGTGCCAATAAAAGAGTCTTATAAAGCAAATATATTATTTGAGCTTGAAACCAGTGATCTAGATTTTAGAGAAGTAGATTTCATTAAATCATAGATTTAGACTTGGAAGGGATCATAGAGACAATCTTAGTCTAATTCATTCATTTTACAAATGAGAGAACTAAGACTCATATAGATTAAATAATTTGACTGGGGTAATACTGTGCTATGGGATGGTTTGAAAAAAACTCAGAACTATGTTAGATATAATTTCATGGACGAACATGTCAGTCTCTAAAAATTTTGTCATGGTGGCTGATGTAGCAGAGGGGAGATACTTTAATAAGGATGTATTTCACAAAAGACAGCTGCTAAGAGTTCAATCTGTTAAGTATTGTAGTCTTCAACTTTAGGCAGCTTATAGTTCTATTCATAAACAAGTGTAAATACTTTTAAAAGAAAATATTTTCAGGAGAGGTAGTATAGATAGTATAGAGGGGTCTTGGAGTCAGAAAGATCCAGGGATATGCATGTATGCATGCATCCATGCCTATATATATATGTGTGTGTGTATATATATATATATATGTCTGTATATATATATGCAAACACATATATACCCATAGAAATATATGTATACTGATGTATTTCTTTATATATATATATACTCACACATATATAAAAATATAGAGATATATGGAAATATAAATATATAAGATATATACATATATGTGCATGTATGTATGTATATATATATGCACACACATACATGCATACATATTAATGTTGTGCCTATGGGCAGATTATTTAACTTTTTATTGCACCAGGCAAATCTTTTAATACTACAAGGTCCCAGTGAATTGCTCAGATACATCAGCAAAGGGAATTTCTACACTGAGAGTTCCTTAAACTGATAAAATTATAGCTCCAGACAACATCATCATTGCCATTATCATCATCTGAATGAACTGTTGATTTAAATTTAAAATGACAAATATAGAAATGATGTTAGCAAACCAAGGCGTGCCTAATACATTATTATGTTTCTAAAACAATCTAAAGATGCTTGGAAATTAGTTTTGCGAATGTGCTATTCTTTTTCTAAAAATTTCCTCTAGATTTCTAATTAGTCAAAATGTTCCTTGTACTTTCAGCAATATGGAAGTTGCTATACATACTGAGAAAGAAAACTGAACCTGATTAAGAGAACTCACTTGTGTTCTCTATTCTTTTACTATTGGAAAAACCAAAAGGTGTGGCAGAATATATAGGCATTGCTAATGTTTATAAAGGGAAGTTTAGATAACATAGAAAAATTTCCTCTTAACTGGGTGTATTTTTTTGTTCATCAGAATCTCCATTTCTGACCACAGTGGAATTTTCTTTTATTCCAAAGTTGAATGAAAATGCACGTGGATTAATATCCATATTCAGAGCATACTTCTGCCATGCACATACTAAGTGCTCAATATTTATTAAATTGGAATTGATACTTTATGACCTTTATGCCAAATCTAAGAAGGATTTTCTGTCTTTACCCTCTTTTTGTCTCTTAGTTACATTTGCCTTGATGATCACCCAATCCTTTGTCTTCCAATTCATTGTTTTTGTTTTGACACATAGACAAATATATTCAAACTAAATCCTCTATAATATGTAACCCCACCTCAAAACATTTAACTAAAGCAGTATAAAAGTATAGCTCTATGCTCCATTTGGAGTTTTTTTTTTAATATAACATTGAAACTATACAGAGTAAGATTAACTCCTGCACTAGGATGACATGCAGATTTGTGCAGCATTCAATATTTTTATAAATAAGTGTAACTAAAACTAATAGTGTATATGATTTTGCATTTTTAAAATTTAATATTTGTGAAAAGCAAGCACAGATACTTCAACTATATTAAGTTAGCAACAAAATTGTGTTTGACTTGAATTTTATTAACATTATTTTCATTTATATAGTTGTAGTGTATGTGCTTTACTTTTATTTGATCTTATTTATTTTATAAATTAATTTTATCTCTAGATATGGACTACTTAAGATATTTCTGAGTTTCCTTTAATAAGTTGATTTCCCTCCATTTTTTTCTTTTTAAAATAATATTTTGCTTTCCCCCAGTTACATGTAAAGATAATTTTTAACATTAAAAAACAAAACAAAACAAAACAGAAAACCTTTTGACTTCCAAATTTTCCTTCCTCAGCTCTTTCCTCCTCGAGAGAGTAAGCAATTTGATACAGGTTATATATGTGTAATCATCTCTATCACTTCTTATAAGTCTTCTTATATTTTCCTGGATTGTTATATTTATCATTCTTCACATTTATATCAGCTTTTTCTCAACTGTTGGGCTCATAGGTTGTTTTGTTGTTCTTTCCACTTTCATTGTTTTTATTCTACTAATTATGATAGAAACCATAATTCATTTTATATAATGTATATTATATATAATATATATATGAAGAAATCACTTTATAGTAGATCATAATAATTAAATCTGCTTATCTACGCTTCTTTTATTTATCATGTTTGTTCTTTTATACAGCATAGTAATATTTTATTCCATTTATGAATCACTCTTCAATTGATGTGTGGCTATTTTGTTTTTCATTTTTTCCTACCACAAAATATTTTGGTGTATATGGAACCTTTATATTTTTGGTTTTGATCATTGACCTATTTGGGGCATTTACCTTTGGGGCAATAGAATCTTTGGGTCAAAGAGCATTTTATTGAGCAGTAGGTGGAGCAGTAGATAGAATATATTATTTGTAAAAGACTTTGTAAATTTTAAATCATTTTAATATTTTAAAATGTTTTCAAAGAGTTATCCAGATGTTCCAAATCATCCTCCACTCCTTACTCTTTCATCCCCACTCCCTTATCCAATCAGTTATCACACCCACTCTTTTCACCTTAAGAACACCTTTTCTCCTCTGGCACTGTAGTCACCTTGATGCAGGCTTTATCATCTCATACCTGGACTATTGTAACTTGCTGGTTAGTTTGCTTGCCTCAAGTCTCTCTCTACTCTAGCAAGTTTATCTTCTATTCAGCTATTGAATTGATGTATCTAAGAGGCAGATTTGACCATGTTACTCTCCTGTTCATTAAACTCCAGTGGTGTCCTGTTATCTCCAAGATCAGATATTAAATCATATATTTGATTTTAGTGCCCTTCATAATCTATCCCCTTTTTACCTTTCTACAAATATTCTTATGTCTTAATCTCCTCTGGCTTTGTAGTAGAGTAACTCTGGTTTCCTTGGTGTTCCTAGAAAAAAACCCAGGATACTTACATTTTCACTGGCTGTCCATTATTCCTGGGACTTATTCTCTCCTCAAAGAGAATAAATTATTTCTAGCTTCTTTAAAGTTCTAGCTAAAATCATACATTTTGTAAGAAGAAGCCTTTCCCAGTTCTCCTTAATATTAGTTACTTCTCTAAGACTATTCCCATTTTCTCTTGTCAACATCTTATTTCTGCATATTTGTTTGTATGTTGTCTGATTTCCTCCATTAGAATATGAGTTCCTTGAGAGCAAGAACTAAGTTTTTTGTTTTTATATTTGCCTTTCCTTTCTTTGTATTCTTCACTCTTAACACAGTGCCTGATATACAGTTTGTTGTTGTTCAGTCATTTTCAGTCATTTGTGATTCTCCATAATCCCACTGGGGTTTTCGTGGCAAAAATAGTGATTTTCTATTTCCTTCTCCAGTTCATTTTATAAATGAGAAAACTGCGGCAAACAAACAGAGTAAAGTGACTTACCCAGGGTCACACAATTAGTAAGTGGCTAGAAAAATTGGATATGAACTTAGAAAGGTGAGTCTTCCTCACTCTAAGCCTGGAAGTCTATCTGCTACACCAGTTAGTTGTCCATGGTGTATCATAGTCTCTTAATAAATTATTTAATTTATTAATTTGTAGCTAATTTATTGAACTCATTTTGACAGTAGAGAAAATTTATTGTGAATGAGGTAATGGTGAAAATTGGAGATGGGATGTTGTGGTCAAAGGTTAGAATTTCAAATATCCTGATCTTGATGATGATCAGGCACCATAGTAAGATCTAAAATGTAGCTCTTCCGGTGTGTTACCGATGGAGTATGAATATGGAGTTCATTGCTGGTCTGCTCCATTTCCATGTTCAGTTAGTTCATGTTCTGCGCTACCTCCATCTTCTCAAAGAATAATTTTTAACATTTCCTTTTCTTCACATGCTAAAATGTGCTGGTCATATCCCCCTTAGATGTGCTTTTCAGCATTATTATTTTTATTTACATTTTCCCTTTCACTATTCTAGTTTAGGCCTTCATTACTACAAACCTGGTTTCCAAAAATGATCTCCAAGCTAGTCTTTCCTACTTTATTTCTCCTTCAAAGTATCTACCAATTCCCTTGATTCCTGGTAAGCTGCTGATTGGTCTGCCTGCCTTATCAAGTCTCTTCCTGTTCCAGCCTGTCTATCCTCCATTCAGTAATCAAATTGATATTTCTAAAGGGAATAATTGACTATGTCACTCTCTTATTCATTAAACTCCAGTGGTTTACTCTTATCTCCAGGATCAAATTTTAAATCATATATTTGGTCTTTAGTGTCCTTTTATAACTTATCCCCTTCTTACCTTTCCTTTACCGCTTCAGGGAAAGAACAGTCTAATATAAGATTTATATCTCCCATAGCATTCTCTATGTCATATACTCTTACTAAATGTGCACTATATTTTATTGAGGAACATACACACTTTTCAGTACTTTGGGTTTGCCTCGTGTGTCTAGCAGATCCATTTGTGCATGGCAAATGATTTGAATAGCAGTTAGATCTGAAAGAACAGAGAGGACTCATGCACATTCTACTTCGTATATTTTGTGAACTTCTGCTTTCTCTTTGGTATTCTGACTCTAGTACTGCTTTTCTTTTTAATCTTCATTTAACTAATGTTCTATTTATGAGTAGTTTCCCTCATCTCCTGCTGTCCAAATGGAATGTTTTTACTCATAACAAAGAGTTGCTACAAAACTCCTCAAAACCTGTTTCCTCATCTGTAAAATGGTAATAATATTGCTTTCCCTAACTATCCCATGGTGATACTGTGAGAAAAATCCTTTGTAGACTCTTATGGGGATAGAAATAGAAGCTGGAACTCTGCTTTTTTAAAATATAGGGAATTCCCAGAAAAAAAGAAACTATCTTTGCTAATAGAAGTCAATAACCTTCTCTACAACTTAGAATCTTAGAGTTTTGCCTAAAGCACCAAGAGGCGACATGGCTTCCTTGAGGTCCCACAGCCTAAATGTTTCAGAGGTGGTCTTTGAATCCAGGTCTTTCTTTCTCCAAGGTCAGTACTTTATCTTTTCTTTTATGCTGCCTCCTGTGTAGATTGTGAAATACATATAAATATCATCCTCATCATCATCATCATCCCCATCCCCATCATCACCATCATTAATTTGTTGGAGGCAGCAGTAATGTTGTAAATAGAGAACTGGTCTCAAAGCTGCCTCTTAAGCCTCCTGACTCTGCAATCCTGGACAGATCACTTAAACCTTTCAATTCTACAGACTAATTGTTAAGGCTCTTAAGTTGATAAGAAGATACCAATCTGCATTAATAGAAGGGATTTCCTTGTTGGGGATTTCTCTTTATTGGTGAAATCACAGATCCTGTTTTTGTGCTTATTATTATTTGTTAAGAGGCAATGGTAGGATAGCTCAGGGATGTAGTGGATAGAAAATCAGTCTTGGAGTCAAGAGGATCTGAGTTCAATTCTGGCTCACACACTTACTGAATGTATGATTCTGGGTGAGTGTCTTAACCCCAATTACTCCCTCCCACCCCAAGTGACAGTGATGAGATGGTGGAAGAGAACTAGTCTTTGTTTCAGAAGATCTAAATTTAAGTCCAGCATCTGCTACATACTAATTGTGTAATTTGGATAAGTCACTGCCCTGCTCTGAGCCTCAGTTTACTTGTCTGTAAAAGAGTTTTTATGAGACAAGCACATTGCTAATCTTTCACAACCTGTCTCCTTTCTACTTTGCAGTCTTCTTATGCTGTATTCCTTCCATATTCCCTGAAAAGCAGTTATACTTGCCTAGTTTTATGTTTCTCACACATAAAACTCCATCGCCAGCTTTTTCACTGGGTAGCTCCCTAGCCATCAATGCTTTCCTGTCTTATTTCTACTTCCTGGCTTCTTTCAAGATCCAACTCAAATCCTAGTCAATCAGTAAGTATTTTGAAAGCATTTGCCATGTACTAGGCTTTGCACTAAGAGCTAGGGCATCAAAGCAGGGCAAAGGCTGATCCCTGTTCTTCTTTCCCATCCCACCCCCAGATCCACTTACCATGTCTCCTTGCTCATGTCTTCCATTTACCCTATATATGCCCTATATGTACATATGCACAGTCTCCTACATTAAAATGTGAATTCTTTGAGGGTAGAGATAATTTCTTAGTTTTTTGTTTTGTTTTGTCCCTAGTTCTTAGCACAGAGTGTCTGGCACATAGAGAGCTTTTAGGAAATTCTTATAGACTGACTGACTCTTGAAGAGTTATGCCCTCTATTCCAGTCTTCCTCTTCCTTCTGTGGAGGTGACCTGGGGGTCTCCAAGACTTCTTCGCCAGAATGCAAGTCCTACCAAGTTGGAAAGGCATGGAATATTATATGAACCCAACACTCAAATATCGGTTAAAATTAGAGAATCTCAACAAGAGCTTGGCCAGAATAGAGTGACTTCTTAAGCCATGAGAAATATTAAAAAAAATACTCCACCAAGTCCCAGAAAGTTTGTGATCTGTCTCTACAAAAATTGTACCCACACTACCGAAGTGACAGATTTCTGACAAACTGAGCTTTTTTTTTAATAGGGCACACTCAATCATTTTAGGTCCTCCTGAACTCATGAGTAGTCATTCAGGCTTCATTAATTCTAGGAGGAGAATGGCCATGAGTTTTCAGACATCGTTGATTAACTTCTGCTATTTTTAGGAAGTAGATGCAAATCCGGCATCCCTGGCCAACTTTCATTTCAAAGAAACATTCTTGTTTTGACAAGGTGCCTACTTTTTTCTGCCCACTTCCTCTTCCATAAAGCCAATTTGGGGGTGGGGGAATGTGTAGAAAAGGGGAGTGAAGGTTGGTTTCTGCATAGGCTAATTGTTGAAAAAGCAACAGCAGAATGTCTCATGGGTGCCTACGAGCAGCTCTATGGAAAGGCTTCTTCATGGATGAGAGGAGAAGGGAGATTTTTTTTTAACTGATACCAGGAAGTTTCACTGTGGTTAGGAATGGGATTTAAAGAACGCTATAATGATTTTATGGCCGCAATATGGTGCTAACAAAGTCAAGGTCATGGGAAATAATCTCTGTCCTTCAGGCTTTTTCATTTCAGAACAAAGTAGGAAAGATAGAATTTTTTTATTATCTATTTGTGTTTGAATTTTATTTTTGATTTAGGGAAAAGACAGTTTAAGTGTGAGAATTAGTTCCTGAACTTTATGCGTAATCAGGCAGCAGGAGTGAGAAAAACACTGGTTGGGAATCAGTGCAATTGGACCCTCACACTGAACCAAGCTCCAGTTATGCCATCTGTAAATAGAACATACTAATAAGTGCTTGTCTACCCACTGGCTGAGGGAATAACTCAAAGTGCTACTGTGATTATCAAAAGGGATGATATGTATAAAATGACTTATGTATCTTCAAACACAATATACATATTGGCTATTATTTTCAGGGAAAGCTGTCCTATCCTCTGGCCTTCTTGGACTTGTTCTCAAATCTATTTTCTTGTTCTAGCTTCAGTTTGAGGTCATCAATAAAATTGGGTGGGGCTTTGAGTAGGTAAGCAGAAAGCTTTCCTACTCTCTCCACTTATTTAAAATCTAGAACCTTTTACTTCAAAAGATTTTCTCTAAAGAAGATATCCGGAAGAGTTTGTTTTCCTTCATTGTCATGTGTTTTAGTTTTAAATTCATACAGAGAATTATAAAATTCCATAATTGTAGGTGATATCACTTGAGAGATAATTAATCCAAACTCATTTTTTTTTACAAATTCAGCTCAACTTGGTTGAAAAAGTGTTTATTAAGTATTTTATTTGGCATTCTTGGAGTTACAGACACAAGTGAAAACAATGGTTGCTTTTAAAGAGCTTATATTCTACCAGAGAGAAATTATATATACACTAATAAATAAATGCAGAATATTTACAAAGCAAATACCAAGAAATATTTTTGGGGGGATGCAAGGGGCATTGGGACACTTGACAACTTGGGATATTAAGAAAGCCTTTTTGAAGTGGTAACATTCAAAGTGAGCCTTGAATGGGGTTAAAAATATCAAGAAAGAGAGGTGAAGAAAGGAATATCATTCCAGACAAGGATGAATTTGCAAAGGTGGAAGGTAGATTAAAGATCATATATAGGTAACTAAAAGTATGTTAGTTTGGCTAAAACATAGCGGAGGAAGAGTAATAAGAAATGTCGGCAAATGTAGATTGAATACAAATTGTGAAAAATTCTAAGTATCAAATAGAGGATTTTGAATTCCATCTTCAATACTCCAGGAACCAATGAAGCTTTTGGAATAACAGAATGATATAGTTAGACCAGGAAATATTCATTTGATGGTTGTGAGGAGGATGGATTAGAGAAAGGATTGATTAGAGGTAGGAAGGTCAAGTAAGAGGCTATTGCTTCTCAACAGCAATGTGTAATGACCTGAGCTGGGGTGGATAGAGAGAATACGTCAGATATGAGAAATGTCACAGAAAGAGCATCAATCTTGATTGACATTAGCAGTAAGGGAAAGTGAAAAGCCAAGGAGGATCCTGAGGCAGCAAACCTGGATGGTTAGAAGGATGTTGGTACCCTTGACAGAAATACTGAAGTTGGGAAGTATGGGGGAAGAGAATAGGAAACTGGGGCTTAATTAAATGAAATTACTTTCTTAGGATCACACATTAAAGCTAGGTCTATAACTTGGCTTGTGACTCTCAGACTAATTCTTCTTATACTGCACCATATCACCTTGATCTTTGGTGCTTATTATTATCCATCAAATTGTGGATCACTATCAGACAACATGCTCTTGAGCTAGTGATTACATCCATGAAATGTGATGTTATTGTTTATACTTGAAACTAGTAATATTCCATTTAAATTACTACTAATAATTGGTAATCATAATTACTCATGGAATCATTGATTTGGAGTTAGAAAGGACCTTTCCCAGTGGCCATTAGTTCAATCCTCTCATTTTACAGATGATGAAACTGAGACTAACAAGGTTAAGTGACTTGCTCAGAATTATACAGTATCTGAGGTAGGATCTGAATCCAGGTCTTTCAGGGCCATAAGTCAAGCTCTTCATTCTTTGCTGCCTCTCTAAAATAATTCTTAAAATTTTTCAAAGTTATTTATATATACATTTATTTCATATGATCCATAGAATAGCTTTGTGAGAAAGATTATAAGAAACTGAGGATGGGAAAGGCAAAATGATTTGTCCATTTATCTCATGGATAGTAAGTGGTAGACCTGGAATGTAAAGCAAGGAGTTTTGCTCTAGAATCACCAATTCTCTTGAAGGCTTAGGTACTTTTGAAACTCCAGGTTATTAGTAGTATCCCTTAAAGGACCTCCTATTAACTTTGCATATATTTTGCATTTACATTTACTTATCAATGTACATTTTGTTTCTTTCCACTCAAATGCAAATATCTGTAGAACAGAGATTTCATTTTTGTTTTGGGTAGTTTCTGGAACACAGTGGGTACTTAATAAATGCTTTTTGAATTAAATTTTTTCCCATTATACTATTGATTCAAGTTAGTGAAAACAGGCACTTTAATCCAAGAGAGAGAAAGGGGAACAGGGCCATGAAAATATAGACAAAAATAGTTGATAATTATTGATAAAGAGCAATGATTAAAACTCCTGATCCCAAAGGAATTCTATCATCATCTATGTTTAAGTTTATCTGACCTAGTCATAACTGAAGAAGTAAAAGGCAGCTAGATTTTGCTTATATTACATTGCAATGTCCAGCTCCCTTTGTTTACCTCTGTGTAACAAAGCTTCTAGAAATAGTAGGTTATCTGGAAGCCAATCTGTCATTATCTGGATAGACAGTTCTTTCTGGGAGTGTTTAGATATACATTTTTACTTCCCTAGGTCAGATGCAGAGGATGATATTCAGGTAATAATGCCTTCCTTTGCCCATTTCTCTGTACGAATCCAGCTGGTTTGCATAATATTCAGGAAATCCTGCAATTCGGTTATGTTATATGCAGTTGTATGCCTTTCTATTCCTATTGCTACCTGCAATGAATTAATAGTTAACTTCTTTCCAAAGTTAAATACAAATAAATATAAATACAATTTATACAATAAATTGTATACAAAAAATATAAATACAATAAATACAAATAAAATAACAGCAACAAAAAACCAAAACCATGGGATCTTTTTAGAGCTCCAAGGATCTATGACTCTATGATATTCTTGACAAGTATGAATGCATATGAGGATGAACATATATACATGGGATTTGCTTATGTGTTGTATAAATAGTTGATCAGCTCGGTGGAAGGAAATCAAACTGTATGATTGATGTATAGACAAAAATACTAATAGTTGGTTGCCTGAATTATTCATCTTTCAATCAAATATTGTAATGGTATTTAGTGCAACCAAGTACCATCTGTGGGGATTGCCATAGAACCAAGATAAAGCAAGACCTCTTCTTTAAATTGAGCATTTCTCTGTAGACTCTTTCCAAAAAAGATTTAAGAGAGACATTCCACTTACTTTATCTTACTGGGGTCTGTGTTGAAATACTTCATATTTCGGACTGTATTCTCCCCAACAATTTGAACAAGTGAATTGGTAGAGTTGATGAATGTATTGCCTATGCTAAAGTATGTTATGGAGCTAAGAAACATTGATATAACAGAACTGTATGCCAAGGTCCTTGATAATATAGGGATTATTTTCCAGATGAGTTTACCAAGCAAGTCACGTTGAGCCTGCTTTTATAACCTGCTTTCAGAATGGAAAAGAAACAGATTATTTTAAACTACACTGAAAAATGAATGTTTTTATTACTTATTCATTAAATTTACAGGCTGTTCTCACTGTCAGGGCCTTTGGGCAATTTACAACCATGTATATTACAAGGAAAAAAAAACTAAGAAAAAGATATAGTTTCTTCATGTTGAGCTTTCTATTTGAAAACATATAAGGTGACAGAGTGACAGAAGAGGAAATCGATTTCTATCTTTAATTTTATCAAACAATGATTTACTCATGGCTTAGAGGGTATTTTAAAGAACAATATAATAGATTTTCATCTTTTATTTGAATTAATTTTGCATGAGGATTTCTGTATATCTTTTTTCTATACCAGCCTGGGAATAAGATTATTCAGGTTCTAGAGATAAGAGTTTCTTAAATCACATCTCTTAGAATTCTTCCTGACCATCAGTCATTCTATGGAAAATATGTGAATAGTAAATATGAGAAATGTGAATTTGGAAGAAAATTTAGAGGTTATGTAAGTCAACACTGACCCCATGAAAGAAATACCTTCTACAACAAAATCCCTGATGAAAACTTCATTTAATCTTTCCCTGAATGCTTCTCAGGACTTCTTAAGTCCCCCAAAGTTGTTTTCTCCTTGGATAACTTTAATTGGTAAAAAAAATCCGTCATCATTTCAAGTCAAACTCTGCCTTCCACTGGTTTTAGTTCTGCCTTCTGAAGAAATTCAAAACAAGTCTAATCCTCTTTCAGCATAATAATAAAAAAGCTAGTCTCTCTTCCCTCTCCTTCCATCCTTGTTCCTTAATTTATTCCTTATATGACAGTGGTTTCAAGATCCCTTATCATCTTGGATACCTCAATATTTATATGTATAAGTTTGTCAGTAGGAATTACATTACAATTTTGATTTCCTTAGTAATAGGCAACTTCCAATGAGGAAGTTTCTTCCTCCAATATATATTGGCAATTTCTCTTCAATTTATAGTCTTACAGAGATTCCTAGGATGCTTATGTGATGATCAACTCTGATGTACTTGACTCTTTTCAACAATGAGGTGATTCAAAGAAATTCCAAATTCCATTTGGGATGGAAAGTGCCATCCACATCCAGAGAGAGAACTATACAGATTAAATGTGGATAAAAGCATAGCATTTTCACCATTTTTGGTTGTTGTTTGTTTGCTTGTTTTTTTTCTTTGTGTGTTTTTCCCTTATTTGATGTGTTTGTTTCTTATGCAGCATGATGAATATGGAAATATGTTTAGAAGAATTGCACATGTTTAACCTATGTTGGATTGCTTGCTATCTAGGGAGGAGGGGAGAGCAAGAAAAATTTGGAACACAAGACTTTGCAAAGGTGAATGTTGGAAACTATCTTTGCCTGTATTTGGGAAAAAAAATACCATAATAAAAGAGATGCCTGGAACACTGAAAAGCTGAGTGCTTTGCCAAAAACATATAAACCCATATGTATCAAATGCAAGGTATTTTTGTGTTATTATGCAAATGTGACTTAGATCACATGGATAAATATGAACTAGAATCTGGCCTACCTCTGTGAAAAATAGGAGGAGGACTGTGCACATCAGCTAGTGGCAAGTAAGGAGCACTTAAGATCTAGGGATGAAGGCAGATGAGGAATTTCTCCTATTTCTAAGGGGCCTATTAGGCTAGACTTCAGTCTCTTTGCTGCTCCATAAAGACTTCTAGTCTAGGGATATAGTTTCAAAGAGTTCTGAAAAGAACTCTGAAAAGAACCAGGAGATCATTATACACGGCAACAAAAATACTATATGACGATCAATTCTGATGGACATAGCTCCCTTCAACAATGAAATGTTTCAAACCACTTTCAATTGTTCAGTGAAGAAAGCCATATACACCCAGAGAGAGGGATGTGAAATGTGGACAACATAACATTCTCATACTCTCTATTGATGTTTGCTTGCATTGTGTTTCCTTTATCTGATATTTCTTTCTTGTAGATACGATTTTTCTTGCACAACAATGATAAGTGTGGAAATATGTATACATATATTCAATTTGTCAAGTATTTTATCATAATTAGCATGTAATGGATATCCTGCCATCTAGGGGAGGGGTGGGGAATAGGGGAGAAAAATTTGTAACAGAAAGCTTTGTAAGGGTTAATGTTGAAGAATTACCCATACATATGTTTTGCAAATTAAAAAAAACAAAACAAAACAAACAAACAAACAAAAAAACCCAAAGAGTTCTGAACAAAAGAAACTTTCCTGATTCTTCTCAAAGGAGAGGAGAACTCTTAGCTTACAATGGTCAACTTTGCTTCCTTTCATCAAAGGCTGATTATATAAAGGAAGAGCACAAATAGTGAATAGTGAATAAACCAATTTAACCAAATAAAATAGTAATATCAAGATAATTATACAATTTATGATAGATCAATCAATCAACATTTATTAAGCACTTATTATTTACCAGGCACTCTTCTAAACTGCAGGGATAAGGGGCAGCTAGTTGGTGAAGTGGATAGAGCTCCAGCCCTGAAGGTCAGGAAGACCTGAGTTCAAATCCAGCCTCAGACACTTAATACTTCCTAGCTGTGTGACCCTGGTCAAGTCACTTAACCCCAATTGTCTCAGCAAAAAACAAAAACCCAGTAGGGATACAAAAAAGTGGCCAAAGATATTTTCTGCTTCCTAGAAAATTAGTTCAAATAATAAGGAAGCTCTCTGACCTGTGAGATAAAACATTTTGGTTCAAGTAGAAAGGGAAAGAATGATGTCCCAAAGTGACTCTGCTCACAGCATTTGCAAATCTATAAGGTACCAAGGACTGGACATGATGGGGAAGAAGAGTTTCCCTGTTTCCCTCATAGAGGCACAGAGAATGGGGATGTATTATTTTGGATGAACAACATGTAGTTCAGTGTAGCTGGATTGTAGAATTCATGGAGGGAAGAAAAGTATAAAGAGACTGGAAAGATAGAAAGTGCCAGATTTTTGAGAATCGAAGAGAGGACTTTATATTTTATTCTGGAGTTATAATAGAGGATTGACAACATGGTCAGACTTACCTTTTAGAAAATAACTTTGACAATTGGATGGGGGTTGCCCTAGAATGGAGAGAAACTGTTTATTCCAGGGCTTCTTAAACTTTTCCCACTTGTGACTCCTTTTCTCCTGAGAAATTTTTACATGACACCCACTATAAAGATATATAACATAGCTATGCAAATAAAACTTTTATTGATAATAAATCATAATTTGTGATCCCCACATTCAAGGGAGATCCCCACATTCATGAGAAGGGGTCCTGAACCCCACTTTAATTAGCTAGGGTTTGAATAATGGCTTTTAAAAGTCTAAATTAAGCTGGAAATTTTGGAAGAGTCATTTCCTGGCTTTTGTAGCTTCCTGAAGTTGGATGTCAATGCATAAAGACCACCCTTTTGTCTGCTACTAAATGAAATAGAATTGTTGCCCCATGGTGAAAAACTGTGGGGGGGAAAGGGTTGCTTTGTGGGAGTCATCACATGAAGCAATTATCAACTTCAGTCTAAACTCTCATTTAAACTCTGAAATAACAAGCTCTGTGTTTGCCCAGAGCTAAAAATAAAGCATGATGAGTCCTTTCTGCTGTCCTAGTCACAAGTGGACAAGCAACTTGTCATCCCATCTGTTTCATTTCTTGTGATGTTGACAGCATATGTGGCCTCTGTACATTTCTTTTAGTAACTGTTCTTGTTTGGGCATGTTTTTTCCCTTCTGGTGTGGACTTCAGTGAAAGACATCAAGACCTAAGGGCAAAAATTTCCCTCTTTGATTGAAAGAGGCTGAGTTAGCTCTCATGCTTCCTAGAATCCTGGGCCCAAGTCTCTTAAACTCTGAGCACAATTTCCTTGTCTATAAAATAGAATCATAATATTTTCATTATTTACTTCACAACTATAGTGAGAAAACAATTTTGTAAAATATAAAGCGCTTGATATATGTGAATTTACTGTTATTATTTCTGCTAATGTCTCCTTTGAGTTATATACTCTGTATTTTGTTAAAGTTCTACATAATTTTTGTTATTGTTGTTATTATTATAACTCTCTTTCCTTTTCTTTCGTCCCAAGAATTCTGTCCCTCCCTCCTGCCCCCAAATGATACCGTAATAGCCGCACATGGCAGAGTGGCCACTGCAGCTTGAATCTGCTGATATTCTCTGCCAGGGGGCTGAGCAGCCAGCTTGTCTCAGCTTTTCTAGTGGCCAACATGCTGGGTCTTGAATAAGTTGTCAGAGGGGCTGCTGTATCTCTGTAGAAATGACTCCACTGGAGGTTGGGAGTGAAAAGAGATGTCAAGTATCCAAGGCTTTTGCACCCAGTCCTATGTCAGAAAATCTTCCTAAAACGTTCTAGCTGTTGCTTAGTGTATCAGAGAGAGGAGAAAAATAGAATTTGTAACTCAAGACACAAAAAAATATTAAAAATTGCTTTTTTATTACATTATTTAAAAACACTCTGGCTGCTTACCTCCTCCAGATTACAAAAGCAGTCAATTAACAAGATAAAAACATAATAGAATTTTGGCATCTATATTGTTTATTGTTTGAGTTTGTAGGTCCATTACTATAACTCCAATGCAATTTAAAATATATTCAGTTGCATCATGAAAGGCAATATAGTCATTAAAAATATGAGACATTTTAGGCTTGGTCAGCACAGTAACTAGTGATCTAGTTCACTATTTTGTCTGAGCAGAATCTTCTATAACTTTACCTCTGCAACATAAGGTATTCCCATCTCACTTCCACCTTCTTGAATCCTTTTATTTTCTTTATAATTCAATTCAAGTAGTATGTTGTACATGAAACCCCTTTCTGATCCCTCTAAAAATTAGGGTTCTCCTCTCCTAAATTTATCGTATTTGTTTTGCATTCATTTCTATATATTCTTATTCAATTACAATATTATTGGCATAGTGATCAGCAGTGAATAGTCAGTAAATGTTTTTTCATTGATTCATTGGTTCATTCATAAACATGTTTCCCCCATAGAATTTGCACTTCAAAACACTTTTGCCTTTTGTCTTTTTATTCTGGGTGTTGCCTAACTTAGTAGCTGACACACTGGAGGTACAATTGATTAATTGACCCTAGCATTAAAGTCAGTATTGTAAGGGCTGAGGTAATTGCCTTTCATTTCTTAGATTACTAGCACCCTTGAGCTGGAAGGAAAACCAAACCTTGGTTTAGTGGAGGAATTAGTTTTCTATACTCCATCTAGCCCAAAGGAAGTGATTTCCTGTAAACTTTGAATCTGTTGTGTATCATGCATTCAATTCAAATGAATATACATACATACATATATAAATATATATACATACATATATATACATCTATCTCTATCTATCTTTACCAACTCTTTTCAAGATATTAACAGATGCCCATCATAAAAATGTGGGAACTGGAATGGAAGTACAAGCCATAGTAGATGGCATTAGGTACTTGGAATTGGGTTGAGGAAGGAATGTGGACAAACAATGACCAGGATTCTTCTAAGCCTTTACCAATTCATCGGGTAGGAAGTTCTATGATTTTATTACTAATCAAGTAGCACATTTTATTGGTTATAAAACTTCTTTTATGTTTCACATTTGTGGTATCACTGAGTTAGGTACTTCCTCCAAGAGTATAGATTGTAGCCCATCAATGCTTTTTTATCTGGTGCATTTTTTTTGGTAATCTACAAACAATTGACTCAACAACATATTATCATATATTAATATTTCAGTAGGTTGTGTGCCTTTACTGTATAGAGTAATCTGTGAAAAATTTTCCAGTTTTCTTCTAATTTTCATCAATAATACCCTTGATAGGTGTATAGAAATAATATTAAAAAAATTTCTCTGGAGAAAGTAAGCAGAAGTAGAACTTTCATATGTGCTCCCAATCCATTGCTTGCAAATTTTATTTACCTTAAAACTCAAGTTTTCTGTTGAATATATGTGTGTGTGCATACTTGCTAATATATATATTTTTCCCCCTAAGGCAATTGAGGTTAATTGACTTGCCCAGGGTCACACAGCTAGGGAATGTTAAGTGTCTGAGACCAGATTTGAACTCAGGTCCTCCTGACTTCAGGGTTCATGCTCTATCCATTGCACCATCTAGCTGCTCCTATTATTTTCTGCATATATGTTGTGTCGTTTGATTCATATAGTCTCCTTAAAAGTTAAGGTCTCTTATTCCCATTTTACAAGTGAGCAAACGAATGTTCAGAGAAGATAGGTGACTTGTCCTGAATCACTCATCAAATAAGAGTTTGAGGTAGGATTTGAACCCAGTTTTCTGTCAGATTCAAATTCAGCATTCTCTTCACTGTGATACCTTGTACATACATATGCACACACACATACACATACATATATAGGGGCATCTATCTTTTCTTTGCATAAATACACACATACACACAAAAAGACCACAAGGTTTTGTAGAAGAAAAAACAATTTGAGGGAATGGGGAAGCTTCTTCTGGGCAACTTCGAGGAACTATCCCAAACTGAGATATCAGAATAGCTCAGATAATTGACCTGAAGCAAGGATATAAAAGAACAGATTTACTTAGCTGATCAGCCTACACTTGTTGATTACAGAGTTAAGGATATGTGTATTGTGTAGCTAATAATACTCCTTTCTGCCTCCTCCATTTAGAACAGCATCTAATCTTTAACTTCTATGAATTTATATCTTCCTTAATCTTTGATTAATTTTCATTCTCTTCTTTAATCTGAGATTACTTTCCATTCTCTTCCTTAATCTAAGATTAATTCTCTCTCTTCCTCACCGTTAATTCTATCAATTTACTCTCAAGAGGCAGCATGATGTAGTGGAGAGAGAGCTGAGCTCAAAAGATGAAGGACTTGGTTCAAATTCCATCTCTAATATCTTGGTTTTGTGACACTGAGCCCGTTATTTAACCTCTTAGTTTGCTGGGCAGGTCTTTAAGACTGATGCAAAGAAAGTACCAAACTGAATTGGGGGAAGAGTTCTCCACTTGGAAGTTTCCTTTTCCAATGAAATCACAAGTTTAGTCCCTATCTATCTTTTCTCAGACTCTAGGATTACAAAAGATCAATGCTTATGTTTTTAGCTTGTATTGCTTTTACTTTCTATACCTTGAGATTCTTATTTGGCAAATGACTCACAGATATCCTTTGTACATTTTTGCAAAGCTTCATTTCAAGTTAATTATCTAGTGAAGATTTTCTTAGAAGTCAGAAGGTCCAGATGATTTTGAATTTGAGAAGAATGGGGCACGGTAGAGTGAGAGAGTATAATGGTTCCAAAAGATTATGAAAAGAAGGAAGCTAAAATTCAAGACATGGACTTGCAAATGTATCAATATCATTATTTATTGATTTCATTATTTGCCCAGCTATCTTTACTGTTTAGTCACATGTAATTGGGGGTGATACATATGGCCAGAAAATCCTGTGGCAAGATGGTAACTTTTTTTTTCCAAATAGGTTACTTGTACTGAGACATGGATAAAGAAGATTTCTCAAAGGAGCAAGAAGATGCACCTAAGACAGATCATGAAGCAAGCCCTGGTGACCTTTTGCAGCCTGAACTCCTCCAGGGAAGGCATCCCCAATGCCCCACTGCCTTGTGGGAGATGCTAGAGAGGCAGTTTCTGGAATATGTACAGGCAGCCCCTTTCCTCAACCCAGAGAATCAGCAGAGGACTTTGTTGAGTCTTCTCCCTCTGTTCCTCCAGGTTGGTGTTCTTATTTTAGGAATTGGAGGAGATTGGGGGACTGGTACAGGTTTAGAAAAAGACACAAAGATAATTTCTGAGAGTTGAAGTCCCCAGGATACATATATGCCATCCATCAAGGATGCTTACCTTCCTGGAATGCTTTAAAAGTATCTTTTTATGTCAACCTTTTTTTTCTGAGTATCGATTTGAGGGTTGTTATTGGGAAGCCATAGGCTTAGATATAAATCACTTTAGAGCTACTTTAGGGGCTATTAAAGTACAGAGTTGACTACAGCAGTTGCTGAATAAACCAGGACAGAAGGCAGAACTTTTAGCATTTAGTTAAAAAACAAAAACAAACTAACAGAAAACAACTTTGTTTAAAAATTCACCTAAGAATTGGCAAGGTATATTATGGCCACAAATATATTAAAATCCAACTTTTGTCTGTATTTCATTTGAGTTTCCAAAGGTTATTCAAAGTTTCTGGAACTTACATATAATAAAAATTAGCATTATAGACGTATGTGTTCTAAATGTGTGATCCCATAAGCATCATTTTGTGGAAAGGCTTTAAACCTTTTATAACAATTACTTTATTAATAACTTTTATATATTTGAGAAGGACATAAGTGGCAAGCATTTGAATTAGTTTTCCATTTTAAGAGGGAAGAAAACTGAGGCACAGAAAAAATATTTGAAGCAGAAAAAAGCTGAATCCACAAAAAATTCTAATGCCAATCTCCAGGATCACTGATTTATTCATAATACATCAAATATAAATTTGTATTTTGTCTTATGAACATTTTTTCTAATGATTTGGCTTATAAATTCAAGAGACTGAAAGATAGCCCACAAAGATAGTCTCCTTTTCTAATGTAAGGTGTTAATTTTCAAATAAAATAAAACAATACTCGTTTAGATGTCATTAAGATTTTAGATAGAAACTTTTAATAAAATACACATATTTATTCTTGTTTACCTCAAATCTCTTTTATTTGAAATGTTTAGATAACTGTTTTTCATTACAATTGTACCACTATAAGTATTTAATAGAACTATTTTGTAAATAAGTCATTTTATTTTATTACAAAAACGTATATAGGAAGAAATGATATTGCTCACTTCTTCTCTTGCTACCCTGATTTTTTTCTGATCTTGAGAAATGGAACAGAACACCAGGAGAGATTAGTGCTGATCACCATAGCATGCTAGTTTCAAGAACCCTGAGAAAGTAGGGTTAGCAGTGTTTCATAGTCAAAAGTAAACTCAGAAAGGTACTACTTTTCAAAAGGCATCAGCCTGATGAAGAAAAATCAGCTGTGTAAATATGATAATTTGACAAAAGCTGGCACACCCATCCTTCACATGGGCATCTAAATAACAGCTATTCCAGGCTTAAATTTCTTTGCATTTCCTCATTTACTCAAAAGATATCTCATGAGCTTTGATATGTTTATATTTTCTCTAAGCAGAGTTCAAAGAAAAGACATTCAATGCAATAAGGTTTTAAATAAAATTTTTCTTTCCCCATAAATATAGGACATAGTACCCACATTCAACAGTAGGAAGAGTCAGTTTGCATTGGGCTCATACATCAAGATGCATAAAGGGGTTGGGGGATAACTCATATCTGAAAGACTGCAGGATGATGTCTTCTGGTGATGTTATTGTGCTCATTTAAGTGGACTTGTTCCTCTTTAAATATGAAGTCTCTAGTTAATGCATTGCTCTACTGAACCTATTTTTTCCTTGGGTAGGGATTGGATTTCTGTTATGTGCATGGTTTCTGCCTTTCTGGGTTTTCAATCTGCTAGAGTATAGTATTAGAACTGGGAAGCTGTCAGTTTGCCATATATATAGTCATGTGTATCACAACTGAACAAAAAAGTCAGGCTTTATGCATCCCAGGCAAGATCAGGTTTGTACCTGTCTATCTCTATGTTAGGCCAAAGATCAAAACCTTTTGATATAGATTAAATACCTTAGGTTAGCAACTAAGATCCTTTCTGTCTTCAGTAAAAATTAATTTGAGCTGTGATAAAAGGTAACATAAGGAAGCAAGTTAAGGACTCTTGATCTACCTAATTATAGGGTAATAGATATATACATTTGAATCAAAAAAGCCTTATAGGCCATTATGTCTAACCTCCTCATTTACATATGAAGAAACTGAGGCACAGAAAAGTTAAATAGTTCGACTAGCATCAGAGAGCTATGAAATAGATATGTGAAGTAGAATTCAAACTTAGATCCTTTTGGTTCCAAGCCCAATCTCACTGTTCTATTTTTTTTTTTTTTTGGCTTTTTTGCTGAGGCAATTGGGATTAAGTGACGTCGCACAGCGAGGAAATGTTAAGTGTCTGAGGCCACATTTGAACTCAGGTCCTCCTGACTTCAGGGCTGGTGCTCTACTACATTTGTTTTTGATATGTATATTTGTCAAGAGCTAAGTCTAAATGATTTTGGAGTTTACTGTGCTTTTGTCAGTGAGAATGTTTAAGTCTTCCTACAATATTAATTACAATTACAAATAGAGTGAATGAAAAGGCAGATCTAAATTGGTAAAATATTGTTTTTTCTACACAGTTTGTAGATACACCACATCCATCATTGGCTGTTTATTGTGGCAATGTATAGCTTGGAAAGGTGATGATCTCAATCAATTTTCAGGATCTCCTGAAAAGAATTCTCTTTATATTCATAATTTGAAATTTCTCCCTTTTCTGCCTTCAAACGGATCCAGCCATTCTGGAGAGCAATTTGGAACTATGCTCAAAAAGTTATCAAACTGTGCATATCCTTTGACCCAGCAGTGTTTCTACTGGGCTTATACTCCAAAGAGACCTTAAAGGAGGGAAAGGGCCCCACATGTGTAAGAATGTTTATGGCAGCCCTTTTTGTAGGGGCTAGAAAATGGAAACTGAATGGATGCCCATCAATTGGAGAATAGCTGAATAAATTATGGTATATGAATATTATGGAATATTATTATTCTGTAAGAAATGACCAGCAGGATGATTTCAGAGAGGCCTGGAGAGACTTGCATGAACAGATGCTGAGTGAAATGAGCAGAACCAGGAGCTCATACATGGCAACAACCAGATTATATGATGATCAATTCTGATGGACATGGCTCTCTTCAATGAGATGATTCAAACCAGTTCCAATTGTTCAGTGCTGAAGAGAACCATCTACACCCAGAGAGAGGCCTGTGGGAATTGAGTGTGGTTCACAACATAGCATTTTCACTGTTTTTGTTGTGGTTTGCTTAAATTTTATTTTCTTTCTCATTTTTTCCCTTTCTGATCTGATTTTTCTTATGCAGCCAAGATAATTGTATAAATATGTATGTCTATATTGGATTTAACATATATTTTACCATGTTTAACATATATTGAATTACTTTACATCTAGAGGAAGGAAGGGAGGGAAGGGGGGGGGAATTGGAACACAAACAAGGTTTTTCAAAGGTCAGTGTTGAAAAATTATTCATGAATATGTTTTGAAAATAAAAAAGAGAAAAAAACCCAACTTGCTGAAATCCTGAAATACTGGATCTATAAAATTGCCCCAATTTATGAGTTCAATAATAATATCAAAATAACAAATGAGGTTAGGCAAGTGTGTCTTAGACAGCCTATGTTAGCTTCTCTGTTAAGTACTTACAAGCCAGACATTGAATTTATTATTCTTGAATTTTACCTAGCAGATCAGGATTTCACTTGTTAGTTTATCATTTGAAGAATACACATTTCCCCCCTTTCTGTAAATGGAAACATTTATGCATCTCCACTGCTATAGCATCTCTCCTATTCCTTATTACTCAAATTCCCTGGCATAAATTGTAAAGCTGAGCCACTTGTACTTATCAGGAGAAACTGAGCACTTCCTTATCATCTCCTCATTTATATTGCATTTCAATTCCTTGATCCCTAGTTTTGTTCTAATAGTTCACTCCAAAGATCATTCTCTTTGTTTTTTTTTTAACTTTTTATTTTCAATACATAGGTATAGATAATTTTCAGTATTCATACTTGCAAAACCTTGTATTCAAATTTTTTTCTCCCTCCTTCTCCTCACCTCCTCCTCTAGATGGCAAGTAATCCAGTATATTAAGCAGGTGCAATTCTTCTATATATATATATTTCCACAATTATCATGTTGCACAAGAAAAATCTGATCAAAAAGGAAGAAAATGATAAAGAAAACAAAATGCAAGGAAACAAGAAAAAAGTGAAAATACCATGCTGTGATCTACACTCAGTCCCAACCATCCTTTCTTTGTAGGTACAGATTGTTCTCTCCATCACAAGATCATTAGAACTGGCTTGAATCTCCTTCCTTTGAAAAAAAATCATTCTCTTTTATAAGAAGAGTAAACAGAGGCAAAATAAGAGTTGAATAGTTCTTTCCTTTTGGTCTCAAACAAACCAATTTGTAGCAGTCATGGAAAACACAAAAAATAAATGTATCATGTTCACATGCTAAGTTCAGCAGCTATCAAATAAATTGTTACATATTTTTCTTGTAATGCTGAAGAAACACCTGTAATCATTAAGTTCCATACTAAGGGGGAGAATAATAGATTGCATATATAGAATTATAAAAAATTTCAGAGATCTTCTCCCTTAACTCCTCTGTTTTTACATAAAGGCACAGAGTGGGACTCTTTCTCACATAATAAACATTAGAGCCTAAACTTCAACTTAAGTATTGTGATTGATTTTTTTTTGGCTGAGGTAATTGGAGTTAAGTGACTTGCCCAGGGACACACAGCTAGGCAGTGTTAAGTTCTGAGACCAGATTGGAACTCAGGTCTTCCTGACTTCAGGGCTGGTGTTCTATGCTGTGATTGATTCTTGAGCCAGTGTCCTATTTATTGCACACCATAGTTTGTTGTATAATTTTTTCTTAATAATATTTCAGAAGTGCATGATTTCATTGGTGCTGGCACTCATTTCATTGATAAAGTCTGAAATTTCTATCTTTCTCTGTCTCCTCTTTTCTGTCTCTTTCCTTCTTTCCCGTTTTCTCTTTCTCTTTCTCCTCTCCCTATTTTTTGTGGCGAAAAGAATTCATTATCTGATGGCCAACCTTCTGGAGACAAATCTCCCTGGACTTGATTGAATGGAGCAGAGAATAAGAGTGAGAATGGGAGAACACCTTCCCAGAATATCTAATACAACTTCTTTCTTATTGCAGATAGGTGATTTACACAAGGTCACATAAATGTAAATCACAGAACTAGGTTTCAACCCAAGTCAAATGTTTCCAAATACAATTCTAAAATCCCCTCCAAGAATGTATGACCAAAGAAGAACTAGAGAACATTATGAAAGGCAAAGTGGACAGCTTCGATTACATTAAATTAAAAAGTTTTTGCACAAACAAAACCAACAGAAACAGGATTAAAAGGGAAGTACAAAGTTGGGAAAAGATTTTTACAGCTAGTGTTTCTGATGAAAGTTCTCATTTCTAAAATTTATAAGGAATTGTGTCAAATTTATAAGAATACAAGTCATTCCCCAATTGATAAATGGTCAAAGGATATGAACAATTTTCAGATGATGAAATTAAAGCCGTTTATAGTTATATGAAAAATGCTCTAAATCACTATTGATTAGAGAAATGCAAATTAAAACAACTCTGAGGTACCTCACCTCTCAGATTGGTTAAGATGACAGAAAAAAAATGCGGAAGGGGATGCAGGAAAACTAGGACACTAATGAACCATTCTGGAGAGCAATCAGGAACTATGCCCAAAGAGCTGTGAAACTGCATACCCTTTGACCCAGCAGTTCCATTCTTGGGTCTGTATTCCAAGGAAATCATAAAGGAGTGAAAAGGACTTGCATGTACAAAAATGTTTGTAGCAGCTGTTTTTGTGGTAACAAGGAATTGGAAAATGAGTGGATGCCCATCGATTAAGAGATAGCTGAATAAATTGTGATGAAGATAATAGAATATTATTATTCATAAAAAATGATGAACAATCTGCTTTTAGAAAAGCCGGGAAAGATTTATATTAACTTATGTTTTGTGAAACAAGGAGAACCAGGAATACATTGTATACAATAACAGCAAGAATGTATGATGGTCAACTAAGAAAGACTTAGTTCTTTTCAGCGACTCAGTGATCCAAAGCAATTCCAATAGACCTTGGACCGAAAATTCCACCTACATCCAGAAAAAGAAGTATGGAGATTGAATGTAAATCAACACATGCTGTGTTCCCGGTTTTTTCCCCCTCTCCAATGTTTTTCCCCTTTTGTTCTCATTTTTCTCTCCCAATATCATTTATGTAGTAAAGTGTATTAAAAATAAATCAATAATTAAAAATAAGATCCCCCCAATTCTAAAACTTTTTAATTTTATAATTATATACATGCAGAGATAGGTTATGATAATTGTTAGAGAACTGATCTTCATGCCACAAAGATCTCTGTCTTGTATACATAACACAGTGAATAGAAATCTGAACTCAAAGCAATAAGACTTGGGTTCAAGTACCACTTTGAATGTGTACTGGCTGTGTGACTCTGCAAGTGTCATTGCAACCCTTCAGGGTTCCAGCTAACTTTCTAAGAGGGAGTTGCAGAGAAGCCGCTGACTTATGTCGGCAAAGTTTCTTCATCCAGGAGTCCCTGGACCAAGAAAATCCCAGTTCTAATTCTCTTCCCTAGAGGATGCTTGATGGTGAAAAAGTAAAATAATAGGCAATGATATGATAATGTTATGGTCATTACCATGCCAATACCTAGGTACATTTGATTATTTCCAGCTAGAATTCCTCTACCTCCACATCCCAAGATCTCCCATCACATCCCTTTTGACTTTTCCTTGGACATCGAATTTCATTTCTTAGTTTCTCTGCAAGGAATCAGCATGGAACCTCACAAGGCATCCCAGTACAACTTAGATAATGTTAGTAAAGAGAAGTTCAAAGAAGTATTAAACCACATTTTCCCAGCACATAAGCTCTTCTTTAGGGGCAAATTAGTCCTTTTTGGAAACTACATTAACTCTTTCAGGCCTCAAGGGTACCATCTGATAAATGATTGTTTCAGTGTACAAAATGGTACCCTCGTGGCTTCAAAGAGTTAATGCGGCTTCCAGTCCTGCCCAACGTGCTCCCAGGAAGGAATTTGTGTCCAGGGAGAAGCTGGCTCAATTTACAATTACTGTTCAACTCACAGTGGCCCAGTTTATGTTATTGTATCGTGCTTTTTACAGTCCCACTGCTCACTAGCGGCTGCAAATACTCCTGAGTCAACCTACTGTAAATTGGTCTTTGAGGGGTTTGTGAGTGCATGGAGTGGGCAAGAGTGTTTGTTAGAAAAATATCATCGCGGAGTTCTCAGAAATGGAAAGAAAAGCAATTTTTATGAGGAACTTTTGAGTCAGAAGATTCGGACTGTTTTCCTCTAGGGTCTGATTTTCCCAAGATTTTTTGTTTATTCCAAGTGATGATTATCAGAGCAGTGAAAAGCTTCTTAGCCACACAAACCCTGTCTCTCTCTCTGTGTACAGGGATGTTTGTCCATGTTGTTTCTGTGTCTATGTGTTTATTTTAGGGATAGGAACTGAAGAAGCTCCCTCATGACAAAAGGCCTTTTATCAGTACAGGTTGCCTTCTTCTCTGTGACATAATCTTAGAGCACTGCTCATGGTCACCCAACCAGCAGGTAAAGCGGTAAAACTTGAACCCAGGTTCAGATTCCTATTCACCATATGTAAATGTTGTCTGAATGTGTCTTCCCTGATACTCACAATTGTTATATTCTCTGAAAATTGCTTTGAAAACATTCTGTATTGTTGTGAAAATGTTTCCTCTCCCTTCTATCAACTCCCTTAAACCAATATTTCAAGTTTCTTGAACAGGCAAGGGCAGAATCATTTACTGTCTTTTTATCTTCAGCACTTATCTTAGTGCTTGACATGGAGTACATCATAAATGCTTGAGTTTTATTGAATTAAAATGCATGTGTTATCTGTGGTCTCTGTGTGAGTACATACTTATGAATGTATATATATATACATATTCATATGTGTGTAAATATATATACATAAGCATATATTGTTATACATGCATATAATATATCTATATACATACACACATTTATCTTATTCTATCTACCTGTCTATCTATTTTTCTATCTATCTAGCTATCAAATATAAATTCAACCCTTAATTCAACCTCCAGTTCCCTTACCTGTTTTATACAAATCTCATAGTTCTTAATTAAATAGATCTTAATTACATTTCATGCTTTCAAAGTACTTTGAAGAAGTGTAGAAAAGCTTATTCAGTGCCTACATGACATAAAGGGCATAGGAATAATACCATAACTCTTTGGACTTATAGATTTAGTTTCTGTATCTATAAAATTCAATGGGGAAAAACAAGGAAACATTTCAAAGTCAACTGATAAATACCATAAAGGGAACTGAGTTCTTGGTGACTTACATCATGAATTTAGAAAGAGGAGGCCCAAAAGAAAATTTTAGTCAGATAATAAATATTTATTAGGCACCATCTGTATTAGGTGTTGAGGTACAGTGAAAAGCAAAAACTTGATCACAAAAAGCTCATATTATAATGAGAGACAGAATGACAATATGAATATACAAGTTATAAAGTGCAAATAGAAGATACAAGGGAACAAGGGGAAGGCACTAGTAGCATGGAAGGAGAAAGGGGAAGGGAGAAGTATAAGATCTTTTTTTCAACTTTTTTTATTAAAGCTTTTTATTTTCAAAACATATGCATAGATAATTTTCAACATTTATCCTTGCAAAACCTTGTGTTCCAAATTTTTTTTCCTCCCTTCCTTTCGTCTCCTCCCCCAGACAGCAAGTAATCCAATATATGTTTTAAGCATGTGCAATTCTTCTATACATATTTCCACAATTATCATGCTGCATAAGAAAAACCAAATGAAAAAGAGAAAAAATGAGAAAAAAAACAAAAGTCAAGCAAGCAAAAACAAAAAGAGCGAAAATGTTATGTTGTGATCCACACTCACTCCCCATGGTCCTCTCTCTGGGTGCAGATGGCTCTCTCCATCACAAGATCTTTGGAACTGGCCTGAATCATCTCATTATTGAAAAGAGCCACGTCCATCAGAACTGATCATCATATAATCAGGCTGCCATATACAATGTCGTCTGATTCTACTCACTTCAAGAAGTGTAAGATCTTGAAAGGACTCTTGCAGAATTTGGGATTTGAACCAAGCCTTGGAAGAAGCTAGGGAATCCATGATCCAGCGGTGTGGAAAGAAAGGATTCTAGACATAGGAGACAGTCAATCAGGGTTAAAACATAGATATCAAGACGGAATGGCAAGAGGGAGGATCAACAAAGGGATCAGTGAGGCTAGATTAGGGAGAGTCAGATGTAAGAAGAATGAAAGGGAGGAAGGGAACAGGTTAGAAAGAGCTTTAAAAACCAAGCAAGCAGACAATTTTGTTACTGACCCTGGATGTAAGAAATAAGGAACTAATGAAACTGACTGTGTTCATGTGGTATGTGTGTGTGTGTGTGTGTGTGTGAAAGAAAAAGAGAGAGAGACAGAGAGAGAGAGACAGAGAGAGAGAAAGTTAGATCTATCCTTTTGGAAGGTCACTTTGGCATTCAACTGGAGGATGCACTGGAGTAGAGAAAAACTTGCTACCAGGTAGAATGAGATTCTTAATCTGGGGTCCATGGTTCTAAGGGTCTGTGGATAGATTTCAGGTGTTCTATGAATTTGCCTGGGAAAAAAATCACATAATTTTTTTTGTAATTCTATGAGTTTTATCTTTTGCATCAAAATTATTCTTGATATTCTTGATCAATAGTTCATTAGATCAGCAAAAATGCCCATGACACAGAAAAGTTAAGAATATCTAAGTTATAAGGCTGTTACAGCAGTCTAGATAGGAGCTACTAGACTGCTGGCTGTATGAGAAGGTGAGAGGAAGAAATTTTTCTGAGAGATGTTGTGAAAGTAGAGATAAAACAACATCAGATAAGACATGTGAGTGAACATGAGTGAGCAATTTGGGGTGACCCTGAGATTATGAGCCTGCATAAATGGGAGAATGGTGGTACCTTTGAAAGTAATGTGAAAGTTGATTTGGAGGAATAGATGATGAATTCTTTTTAGGGCATGTTGAGTCTGAGATGCCTTGTGGATATCCAGGTTGAGATTTAAAAAAGTAAATATCTTGATATAAAATTAGAGTTCAAGTAAGGAAAAGGCTAGATCCATACATCTAAGAATCAGAAGAGAGTTGATAATTGAACCCAGGGAAGCTGATGGGCTTACCAGCCACAAAGAGAGAAGGGAAGAGATTCCAAAGGAAACCAAAAAGAGAACAGACTATATCTCACCCTAAAAAATGAGAATAGAATAAAGTCCATTAGATTTGGCAATCTGATTGAGAAGGAACATGAACAAGAAGAAGGAGAAAGAGGAAGAGGAACTAAGGAAGAGGAAAAGGAGGAGGAGGAGGAGGAGAAAGAAATGGAGAGTCTTTTGGAAATGATTGAAGAGAAAGGGAGTTTATCTTGGCAAAAAGTCCCCATCTTCATGGGAGACAATGATGAAGGAGAAGATAGTGAAGAAAAATATCTGAGTGATATGAAATAAGGAGGTATGAGAAAAGAGGGCACTTTAGGTAAATGGACTTAATTTTGTCAGTGAAATATTTGGCAAAATTCTTAGCCACAAGGAGGTGGATTGCTATGGAAGATTTGAAGAAAGACAAGAGTGTTTTGAACAACCAGAGTAGTGAATAATATGGTGAATCAATTAAAGAAGAGCAAAACATTGTCTTTCAATATTTGAGCCAAGATGAGATAAAAAAAATATAAATCTGTTGTGTAAATAGTCAGGAGTTTCATGATTTTATCCAATATTGGTCAACAGCACATGAATAAGAAGTGGATAATGAAAGAAATCTAAGATTGAGATTTGGTAAGGCATTGTGGGTAAAATAACAAAAGAGAAGGATTCAAGTGTAGCACATAAAGTAGAATAAAAATGACTAGAGAATTAAACAAGAATCAGTATGGGGAAGGGAGGACAGGATAGCCAGTACAAGAGTTGTGACTTGGGGAGAAAAAAAAGACAAACAAAAGAGTAGTAGTGAGATTAAAGGTCATGATGAGGAAGAAGAGCAAAATTAGGAATTTTAAGATAGCAGGAAAGACAGGATGTTAAAAGATTAGGATTGGGTAAAAAATTTTGGAGTTTGCAAATATGGCAAAAGAACACATGAATAATGGCAAGAACAAAGGTATGGTCATCTCTGTGGGTAGCTGAAGGGAAATAGCAGAGCACGGCATGGGAAATGAGCAGATCTTGGAATGCAAGATATTTGGAAAAACAGCAATATGTACCCTGAAGTTACCCAGAATGAGAGTAGGAATCGTGATGGAGAGGAGGACTGGGAGGAAGGCACTGAACTCATTGAGGAAGGAAGGCAAATGTCCTGGAATTCAAGAGATAACAACCACTAGGCTCCTTCATAACTTAGTTTGATCTGCTTTTACAGATTTATTGATATTACTCTCCAAACTTGTATGTTCCAGCCAAACTGGATTTCTCCATCTTCCATGTCCTACCTTTCTGCCTTTGAACAGGTTGATCTCCTTGCTGGAATGCCCTCTTTCCTCATCTCCACCCCTCAAAATCCATCTCTTTTTTCACCATCAGACTCCAATGCCACTTTATCTGTGAAACCATCCCTTGCTAAATAAGTTTCTCTTCCTTCTGGTATTTTGAGCACTTTGGGAGTTTCCTCTGTTCTATCATCTTATATTTTCTGGTAAATTTATTTTTAGACATGTCTCCTGGAAGGATAGGTTAACCCATGCAGTACCCACAGGATAGAAAGCAAGAAAGAGAACAGACTATATTTCATCCTAACAAATAAAATGATCACCCATTATATTTTTCATTTTCGTTCACAGAAAAAGAAACAATAAATAATCTAAGTAAAATGTGGATCTTGCAAAAAGCTGTTGGCTTATGATAAGTTGATTATGATTTCTTAATTGGCATATATCATACTAAGAATTTTATTATGTAGTACTTTTATTGCATATTTATTGGAAGAATTACACAGATCACCAGCACTCAAGACAAGTACGATATCATTCATTATCAATTTATTATTATTCATCATCTACATTGTCATTATCTACATCATTATCATTATCTGCATTCACCATTAGATGCAGTTGTTGTGACAATTATATTTGCTTAATTTTTTTATTGCAAGGCCTGTTCCTTCTTTAAGGAAAGAAGTTATTGGGAAGTGAGAATATATAAAAAAACAATATATTTTAAGTAATAAGAAAAATATAACACAATCTAGCATGGACAAATTCAAGAGAGGCCATCTGAAGATAAAAAGAAGCAGATACACAAGTCAATTGTATAAATGTAATATGATGGGGGTTTGTGTAGGAAAAGAATTATGGTACCTGGAAGCATTCCTTGAATATAGTAATAAACCCTTAATGCATATTGGAAAATCTAAAATATACCATGGCTTCTCATTAGCTAATCAATCAACAAAAACTTCAATCATGGATTGTTTCAGCATGTTTAAATTTTTAAATAAAATTCCATTGAAATTTTTCTCTAATTTATTGTGTTTCAGGCCTGGGAAAAATCTGCTGGTATTATTTACTTTCCTAGCATTCAAGAGTTTGCAGAAGAGGTTTCAAAATATCTTGCCCAAGAAATTCACAAGGCCCTTGAAGGCAAACCAGCAGGTGAGAAAGCCCATCAACCAGGAAGATCTAAGTGCTATAGCCAAGGTTTTCTCATAGTGTAGAGAGAGATAGCATTTCCCTAGTATTGGAAAAATCATGGGATGAGATTGTATGTCACAGGTATGATTTGATACCAGATCACTAACTACCAATGCTATTATCATCAGAAGTTTTTTTCTGAAAGTTTGACAAAAGTAGCTAAAGAAGTATGCCTAGAATTAAATATTATATTTACTTTTGGCAAAGAGAACCCCATTTCCTTAAAGTTTTCTTGCCCCAACTTCAGAATTTGTACATGAGTATTGGTGACATTTGACTACCTGTGATTAAATGGGGGAAAATAATGCATGTACTTTTCAAAATTGTGTGAAGTATAAGGAAGCAAATGAAAGAAGATAAAATTTATGGAGTGTCATTGAAAAATTAATACTTTAAGATGCCAGGACAGAATGAACAATAATTTTGTTGTTTAAAAAAGGAAAAAAAAACATAAGATTTATGGGGTGAACTATGAAATGTGATCCCCCATTTTCTTGTGCCCATCTCCTTAAATGGATGAGACCATTTTTCTAGCTGGTATTAAACCTTTGCAGGATTGTATTAGAGAACTCCTGCCTCTCAGGGCAGGGTCTATATAATCTTTCTTTCTGAAAAATACTGAAACTGCTCTAGACTTTCAGATCTATATCAGAAGCATATAAAATGGAGAAGGAAATATTTAAGAGTATGAGAATATAGGAATACGTTCTTTGGTTTCTAGAGATCGCATGTATTTGACTATGATGTTCTTTCTTCCATGATGATGCTGGGATGGCAGAGGAGGCTTGGTTGGCAACTGGAAAGCTGTTCCAGTGGAAAGGGGAAGAAGAAAACGATGGCTACCTCCTATTAAAATCAGGGTATTTACTTTCCCAGGCTGATTCTGTAAGTTTTTATTTTCTTCATTAAAAAGTAAATGCTCTGTTAAGACTTAGTAATGAACACCCAAATGAAGTTCCTTAGTAGACATTTACCTGTCAATTAAGTAAATCAATGAAGTATCATAATAATTATTCAAGTATTTCCTCTATATATCCATCCAGATTCTTAATTGCCTATTTTAATTCATTTATCCTCTTAAATGAAACAGTCAATTTGATATGTTCATAAACATTACTCCTACATTTTACAATTTTGAATTGTTTCATAATGGTCTTTATAATGCATTATATTTTATATATACATATGTGTGTGTGTGTGTGTGTGTGTGTGTGGTATAGCACAATGGAGTACCTATTTAACCATTCCCTTATTTTTTTCTTTTTTTCAGTTACATAAAATAAATAATTTGCATATAATAAATAATAAAAATTTTGAGCAGACAGACCTTCTCCCTAATCACTTTTTTCCTTTTGTTTTGATAACACTTTCAGGATATAATGCCAATAGAAGAATCATTGAGGCATAATATGTTTAAAGGTATACTTGCCTTTATGATTTAGATTTCATCATTAAATTCTTTTTTTTCTTTATTAAAGCTTTTTATTTTTCAAAACACATGTGTGGACAATTCTTCAACATTAGCCCTTGTAAAACCTTCTGTTCCAATTTTCCCCCTCCTTTGCTCACCCCCTCCCCTAGATGGCAAGTAGTCCAATATATGTTAAATGTTAGAAATATATGTTAAATTCAATATATGCATACATATTTATACAATTATCTTACTGCATAAGAAAAATAAAATAAAACCAGAAAAAAATGAGAAGCAAAATAAAATGCAAGTGAGTAAAATGCTAGTGAGCAAAAAAAGCTCATTTGTCTCTATAATGGCCAGTTAATATTCTATCTATATTTTCATTAGTAACAGCAGCAATAAGGATGCTTGGAGTTAGAGATTTAGCTTAAGACATTTTGGGGGGAGGGAAAAAGAATAAGAAATTTGACCAACCAATAATGTTCTCCTGGAAAGCATAGATAGAAGAATAGTTTAGAGGTGTATAATTTTCAATTAAACAACTTTCAAGGAACAGGAAGAAAAAGGACAGAAGGAGAATGAAAAAAGTGGGAAAGGAGAAAAATTGGGGCCTGTTGGAGGAACAGTAAACTTGTGAATGCCTTTGTTCTTTGAATGTTACTGGAACAAAGTTTTGCTTTATTTCATTTCCATAGTCATTTCTACCTTCTATGCATTTGGGGATAAAGCAGAAATGTGGATTTTTTAACTGCAAAATGGAGTTGAAAACAAAATCTTTATTGCTACAGCTGCAGCTTCTGACTACTTATAGGACAGTGGGAGTAAAGGGATCATTTAGTGAAACAATGAAGAAAAAAGCCCTTTTAAAGGAGAATGTCACAAATTATGTGATTTTTGCTTTTTCCTTTCAGGAGACACTCAGCAAGGTCATTGAATCTGGTCTCCCACGTCTGCTATTGCAATGCCTTTACATCTTTTTTGCTTTTCCATTGGATAAAGATGAGCTGTTTGAGGGTGATTCTCAAGTTCAGAAAATGTTTGTACAGGTGAGTTGTGGTAGGATGAATTATCTATCACTTTGAGATAAGAACAAGACTGGAGGACCAATCTTTAAATTCCTCAACATCTCTTCCTCTCTCTCCCCCACCTTTCTGCTCCTTTGTCTTCAATTCTAACTTTAAAAAAAAAAAAAAAAAAAAAAAAAAAACATGGTAACATTTCTTTTATCTCACATCTACAGAAATGACCCTTTGATTGTGGGTAAACTCATTCCTGTTTTTTTGACCCGTCTTACTTTACCCGGTCCCTTCTATCTATATTTCACTCTCTGTCAAGTTTAGGCACCATGGTCAGTTACTTATTGTGACTTAGATCCCAGAGATTCAGCATGGAATAATGGAAAGAACACCAGTGTGAGTGCCAGAAGATTTGGGTTCATCATCCTATATCCTCATTTGTAAAGTGAGCAAATTTTATTAGATGAACTACATGTTTTTTTGTTTTTGTCACACCAGTTCCTTATCAGTCTCACAGTCTCTTATCTTTCTGACAGACTATTCACCTCTAAACCCTCTCATTTCTGCTGCTCCTGGACTTTGAAGTGTGACTAGTAAAAGCCATAGAACCCTTGGGTGTTCCAAGAATTCATTTTTAAAAACTGACTTATAATTGCTTTAAATAGGTAGTAAATAGAGATTAGTCACTCAATTAGCATTTACTAAGCCCCTGCTATGTGTCAAGTGCTGTGCTAAGTTCTGGCAATATGAAGAAGAGCAAAAAACAAAGCAGAATCTACAAACCCCAATAGTCCCTGCTCTCCAGGAGGTCACAGTCTCATGGGGAAGACAATGTTGAATAGGGGGAAGATTGTTGAAACAACTATGTAAATAGACACATACAATTTCATTTAGCTCCACAATTTTCTTAAACTAAATAAGCTCTCTATACAGTTTCCTCTACCTGATTAGAAAAAATGATTCAGGGTACAGTTGTAACTGTTAGGATCCATTGAAACTAATCAAGAGAGGGAAAGTACGGACATTCTCATTACATATGATAAAAAAATTCATCTCAGAAAGACAAAATGGCCCAAGGTGTTCTTTCATTTCCTAGTCAGGAGTGAAAAAGGCACGAGCTCTACCTCTAAGTGCTTGTAAACTGTATCAAATCTTCTTGCTCATTTGTTTTTAACACTTATTAAGGGATTCCTTCTTGCATTGTGGATCAGCCAGATAGCACAGTGCTGGAGTTAAGAAGTTAAGACTCATCTTGCTAAGTTCAAACCTAGTCTCAAATACTTACTAGCTGTTTGCCTCAATTTCCCCATTTACAAATGAATTGGAGGGGCAGCTAGGTGGTGCAGTGGATAGAGCTCCAGCCCTGAAGTCAGGAAGATCTGAGTTCAAATCTGGTCTTAGACACTTAACATTCCCTAGCTGTGTGACCCTGGGCAAGTCACTTAACCTCATTGCCTCAGCAAAAAGCAAAAAAAAAAAATGAATTGGAGAAGGAAATAGAAAATTGCTCCAGTATTTCTACTAAGAAAATCCAAAATGAGATCACAAAGAGTTGGACACAACTGAAAATGAACAAACAAAAGTAAATATACTTTGTGAAAGGCAATAAAGAGATGAATATTGCATTTGGATGACATGGCTTTGAGTGCTGCCTAAGACAGATATTAGCTGTATGTTCTTGGGCTGGTTAGTTATTCCCTCTCCCTTTGGATTTGCTCCAGTAGATCTGGGAGAAATTTCCATACTAGGAATTCTGTACAGAGATGGGATCAAATCTTCATGCCAAAATGTACATGGCACTGTGCTGTCTTTTATTTGGTCAGAGAAGTCCTGAGATTTTTCACAGGTTGTATTTTCTCTGATCAGAGAACAATTGGATTTGTCTTTTCAGATGATGCTCCACATTTACAATGATCCACAAGGTGTAGAAGAGGTGCTCCTTGGCAATGAACTCCAGTCTCTTCTGATTGCAACATCCTCTCTTTGGGAACAGAGCAGCCTCTCCTGGAAAAAACCAACCTTTTCTGTGCTTAGGGCCATCTCAAAGGCCCAGAGTCCAAGTGTCATCCGCTATCTGCACAGTAGGTCTCATAGAATTTGAGCAAAAAAGCTTTCTTTGAATTCTTCAGGATAAGTTTTTATTGCAAACCCATTGTGTACAAGAGTTGAGGTTTTAAAATTAATTCATTTTAGAACATTCTCCCTCAGGATCTATATCAATGACCCTTAATCATATATTCAATTTTACAATGATCTCATGATAATGAAGTTATTATTGTTTTGGAGTTGTATAACACCTTCTTGCCTAAGAGCTGGAATGTATAACTTCATTTATCTTCATACATTTTTTAAACTAAAAATTTTATCTTATAATTTCTTGTAATGGATTAGAAAAATGATCCAGAGGAGAGATGCAGTTATCTAAGAGAAAAGACTGATAGGAATAGAAAATATACCCAAACCTTGACCACAGAAAAATATTTGGATTTACATCTTAGAAAGACAAGATCAAATGTCTTTCCTTTGTTAGTTCAGTTAGAGCTTGTCATAAAAGTCAGACAGACAAGCCTGTTCACAAATTCTTGTTCTATTCCAATGAGATTGATCTTTGAACAGGTAGGTGAGTGAGGGTCTTCTGATCTGTTGTGGCTGGTATCTTTCCAATTATTCCAATAATCAATCAAATACAAGAAGATTATTTTGTGCTAATTGTACTGTACTAAGTGTTGGAGTTAGAGAAAGGATCCTATGGAAGACAGATTTAAAGGATTCTAGAGATTCTGAGAGGTAGAGATAAGGAGAGAGAGCATTATTCTAGGCAAAGGACACAGTCGGAACAAAGGTATGGAGGTGGGAAATGGAATATTTTAGGTGAAGAGCGATATGGTAGACCAATATGGATGAATTGTAAAGTGAATAGAGGGACATAAAGCTCATGAAGTGTAGAATGGAAAGGTAGGCAGAGGTCAGATTGTGAAGAGTGCTCCTTAGAGCAACCTGAAAGCCCTTAAATGAGGATGTGACTGCACCACCTTGGAGGGGCTTTTTTTTTTTACTGTTAACCATATAGAAATCTTCAACTATTGGTTTATGTCAAAAACTTAAGGGAAAGTGGAACAACTGAGAGAGGAAACATGCATATAAGAACTGGTTGCTCATGCATGGTGGTAGTAGTAGTTGTAGTAGTAATGATAGTAATAGTAGCAGCAGCAGCAACAGCAGCATTAGTAATAGTGCGAGCAATAGTAGTAGTAGCAGTAGCACTTGCATATTAGTAGTAGTACTAATGACAATAATAGCAGTACTAGTAATAGTAGCAGTAATAGTAGGAAAAGTAGAAGTATAACTAGTACTTTTAATAGTGGCAATAGTAGTAGTAGCGCTACTATTAGTAAAGTAATTGTAGTAATATTAGTACTACTAGTAGTAATGCTATACTATTTGTAACACTACTAGTATTAGTGGCAATAGTAGCAGTACTAGTAATAATGAAAATAGAGTACAACTAGTAGCAGCAGCAGCAGCAGTACTAACATTAGTAGTAATTGTAGAAGCAGCAGTACTAGTACTATTAGTAAAATAGTTATAATAAAATAGTACTACTAGTAGGAGTACAAATAGAAGTAATTGTAATGGTCATATTAGCAATAATAATGATAGCAATAATAGTAATAGTACTAGAATGATAATAATAGTAGCAATAGTAGTAGTAGTAGCAGCAACAGCAGCACTACTATAAGTAAAATAGTTATAGTAGTAATAGCACTACTAGTAGGAGTAGTAATAGAAGAAGTAGTAATGCTCATATATTAGTAATAATAATGATAGCAATAATAGTAGTAGTACTAGTAATAACAATAATAGTATCAATAGTAGCAGTAGTCATAGTAATACTACTACAAATAGATGCATTATTAATTCTACTGCTATTATCAAAGTATTTAGAGTAGTATTTGTACTATTACTAGAAATGTTATACTAGTAGTAGCAGAAATAATACTAGTACTAGTAATAATAGAAGTAGTAGTACTATGAGTAGTAGCAGGAATAGTAACTGTAGCAGCAATAGTTCTAGTAGTACTTGTAAAATAGTTACAGTAGTATTAGTACTGCTAGTAGGGGCTACTAGAACTAGTAGTAATAGTAATATTAGCAATAATGGTAGTAGTAGTATTAATAATAATAGCAGTAATAGTAGAAGTAGTAGTACTAATATTACTAATAATAGCAGTAGTAGTACTAGTATTATTAGTAAAGTAGTTATAGTAGTATTACTACTACTAGTAGTGATGTTATACTAGTAGTAGTGTAAATAGTAGTAGTACCAGTAATAATAGAAGTAGTAGTACTACTGGTAGTAGCAGTAGTAGTTAACTGTAGCAGAAGAAGCACTAGTACTCCTTGTAAAATAGTTATAGTAGAATTAGTACTATTAGTGGGAACTACTAATAGAACCAATAAGAATAGTCATATTAGTAATAAGAATAGTAGCAATAGTACCAGTAGTATAGCAACAGCAGAAATAGTAATAATAGTAGTAGTAACAGTAGTAGCAAAAGTAACAACATTAGAAGCAACAGTTAACATTTATGTAACATTTAAATCTCTGCAAAAAAAAGCTTTACAGCTTTATTTCATTTGCTCCTCAAACATTCTTGTTAAGTAGATGCTATAATTATTCCAATTCTATGGAGGAAGAGAACTAAGGTGACTGAGGTAAAATCACTCATCCAGGCTCACACAACTTGTCAGAGTCCGAGTCAGCATTCCAACTCAAAATTCTGCACTCCAGTTCTTGGATGTCCCTCTGGTTCCCCCCATTCTCACCTCTAGATTTGGGTGGGATTAGGAAAGGGTCTGGACCCTGTGAGACCATCCCAGGAGCCACTGCCAATTAGAGCATTCATGTGCAGTGACCTTCCAGGGAGTAAGATTAAATCCTTATGCACATTTGTAAGGAGAAGTGCCAGGAGAGTGTCCCTGGACCCAGCCCTTGTGATCACTTAATACCCACAGGTGAGGAAGGCTTCCCCATTGAGCCTTTAATAGCTCTTACTAGGAAACTAGAAGCTCCTTTTTTTTCTAGCTGGAGCAAAAGCAAAGGAAGAGACAGGGGGAGGATTCTCAGAATTATTTAGAGGAAAAGGAAACCGACAAGCTAAGGGAGAATAACTTGGGACTTCCCTAAAAGGAGTTATTTATAGAAAAAAGAAAAAAAAATAAGAATTAGTGATACAGTTAATTCTAGTTGTTAGAAATCATATGCTAGACTCCAGTCAGTGATGTGGGAAGCAGTTTCAGGATTAGGCAAAGGAAACATGACCAAGTTTTTTCTCCTCAACTTTGGTAGTTGCTTCAGGAGAGCCTTCAACCCCATGGATTATTTGCCACTTTCACTGGGTGTTATTCTATCAGGGCTCAGTCGTGGACCTTAAATTAAGTAGAATTGTCCTGGCATAGTGCCATGCCCACTCATACCTCAGTAAATGTGGCTTATTTATGTCAAGTAGTCAAAGACCCAGAGAAATGAGCATTATGTGGCCCACAGAGTCAGCTGTGGGATTCAGTGGCTTTAAAAATGTGCCAGATGTTAAAAAACAGTTCAAGAAGGAAGAGAATTATACAGAAGCATGGCATCATAGGGCATCTGTTTCAGGCTTCTTGATAAGGGACTTTTGTCTGGCTCTACAAAGTATAGAAAGAAGTGTTTAGTTGAAAATGAAATGTTACTGGCAAAAAATGTAATTTTCCTAGCATCTCTGGGATACAATGAACATATGCACACAGAGAGGAGAATCTCTCCCCTTCCTATCCTCCTTCCTTCTCCTTTTCCTTCTCCCCTCTTTCTTTTTCACCTCCTTCTCTCTTTCCTGTCCACCTGTAGTTATGAGAGACTTGAAAAGATGGATTTGATTTAAAGAAATAAAAAATAAGCATTCAATTCAATCTAACAAGCATTTATTAAGCTGCTACTATGTACAAGGTACTATATAAATATAAAATGAAAGAGTTCCTCTTCTCAAGGAGCTTATATTACACTGGAAGGGGCAGAGGTATGTTCCATCAATAGATTAGTAAATGCAAGATAATCTGAGGTGGAAAATGATAATAATTAGGGGAATCGAGAAAGAATGCACTTAGGAGGCTGCATCTGAGGTGAGCTCTGAAGGGAGCTAATAGGGAATGGAGGCAAGATTGGGGGTTTAAGTGCTTCTCTAAGGCTAAATAGCAATACTATGTTCTAGGTCCAAATATAGCATCCCTGATTGTTTCCTATAAATGTGCTATTGGTCACTAGAAATGTAATCTCACAAATCTGAGATATTAGCACTAGACAAACTGGACAAGAGATTGTCAGTGCATTTAGTGCAAATAGATTATAGGAAGACTACAGGTGGGAGAGTATTGTAAACTTATACTTCAGAATACCTTGGCCATGCACTGTGTACCTGCATGCCCTGGTGAAATTAAACTAGTGACAGTAAGAGAGCAACATGGCATGGGAGACAGAAAGCTGGCTGAGGGCAATGGGTTCAAGTTCTGTCTCTCTCATATATAGGCTACTGTGACCTGGTTAGGCCATTTAACCCCTTAGTAGCTCAAATAGTTCTCCCATTTTTCAGCATGAAAAGATGTAGACCAGGTATAATTTTTACTGGCAGGAACAATTCCTTCATCAGAAGTTTGCTGTATCATTGAAATTATAGGTCTGTTCATACAGACCTACCTGAATAAATACATATATATTTAGGTGTATATCTTTGTAAATAGATAGAAATATACATATGGAGAAACAGTTTCTGCTGCTGCTCTGTATGTATATGTTTATGTATATGCATATATATTTATATATAGGAGTATATGTATGTATATACTTATATACATATATACACACATATAGCACTTATATATACATGTATATATACATACATATGTGTATGTATTTATATTATATAAACATATACATGTACACACATATCTCTATCATCTAGCTATCTATCTTTCTATCTATCTATCATCCTTCTATCTACCTTATACACAAAGATTGACTTAGGAGACTGAAAGTTCAGAATTATTTTAGGTCTGCTTCTTAGCTGAAGATTCATCTGGGATAGATAAAAGTCTCCCCATTAAAATGATCCTTGTTTTCTTCTAAAGGCAGCCCTTTTGCTTCCTCTGAACAAAAAGCCAAATTGAAAAGGCTCTTTTTGGTGAACTTATTGATTTTTTTGAGATGTAATTTAAAGGGTTTTAGTCCAGTTGGTCTGTGACCTACATCAATAGGAACTGGTGCTTTTGAGCTAGCTAAGTGCAATGTTTCCTCTGCAGCTTCGAACTCAGTGAAAATTACCATCCAGAATCTCTCCAGATTGGTGGACACCTTGTGTCCCCAGGAAGTGAGTGAGGTAGCGAGCCTCGTCTTGCATTTTGTGAAGGATTCCTATTCCATTTCATCCACTTTGCTTCTTGAGTTTGAGAACACTGACGGCTATCCTATGCTGCTCAAAATTTTGCTTCGGTAAGTGTACCTTTGAGGTGGTGTTGGTATTGGAGGAGATCAGGGGGTGAGAAAATAAATAATCAGCTCACAAAACTGAAGAATTATTGTAACAAATAGGGGCTTTTTGGAAATCCCTTTTGCAGTTCCATAGACAGAGGTAGAAGAAACCTCAGAGATCATGCATCCACCCCCTTTATTTTTTAGAAGAGGAAATGGAAATCTATTTCAATTTATTAAATGATGGATGTAAGGCTTGAAGTCAGATTATCTAACTCAAAAGTCAAGACTTTCTTTACTGCATTTTCCCTTAATTTTGTTGGATTGTCTTTTAACTTCCTTTGTATCCTTAGGCTTAGCATGGTGACTGGCACACAGTAGGTATTTTAAGAAGGCTTATTGGCTCACTGACTAATTGAGTCATTTCTGACCATGCTCCCTAAGATGGTTATTATTTGTTAACTCTGCCTTTCAAGTTACTTCCTGCCATTCATGATGGTAGGAACTGGTCAGAGGAAAGGACAATCTATCAGTATGGATTAAATCCTTGACCTCAGAGTGCTCACAGTGAAATGGGATTTTGTAGGAAGTCAGGGAAATTTAGCCAGAATTCAAATTCTACTGTCTTGAGTACCCTCTGGGTCAAGTCTCTGGTGGGTCTGTCTGGTCTGTGGTTTTTGTGCTTGACTTCAGAAAGCCAGGGAATTGTCTGCTTCACTAAAAATCCAGAGGACAGTGAACCTGTCAGTCCACTTAAAGAAAATTGGTATTCAACTCTTAGAGGAGACTGGAAAGAAGCGGCTGTCATCTCTGTACACTGACCTTCCCTCCAGCTTCAGCATCAGGGTAGTGCTACTGTCTAGCTGTGGTAATGGACTGGGACTTTAGGAAGCATTCAGTAAATATTGAGTGAATATGCTCTAAGAGTCTTGCATCAAAAAGACACATAATATAAACACATCTATTAGGGTGATTTTATGGGACTAATGGGCTGACTTTCCCCACGTTAATAGATCTCCAGAGCATCAGGATGTGTGATACGGGAGATCTATGTATCTATTTATCTATCTTCACATATACTTTCACACAGTATGTGTATATCTATACATGTGTATATATACTTATATTCATGTACATATATTTACATATATATGACTGTGTGCATATGTATGTATATACATCTTTCTGTCTCTCTCACCTTCTCTCCATCTCTCTCTTCCTCCCCCCCTCTCTCTTTCTGTCTCTGTCTCTCTCTTTCTTTCTCTCCCTCTCTCCCTCTCTTTGCCTCTGTCTCTGTTTCTCTGTCTCTGTCTCTCTGTCTCTCCCCCTCTTTTTCTTCCTATCTCTCCCCCTTTGTCTCTCTGTTTCTCCCTTCCCCCCTTCCCCTCTCCACCCCTTTTTCTCTTTCTTTGTATCTATATCTGTGCCTCCTCTGTTTCTCTGTCTTTGTATTTCTCTCCGTTTTTAGGAAAAGGGAGTAATATTAAAAGTTTTGTCTTTAGAGTAAGAGGACCTGCCTTTTTATCTCGTCTTTACTCACTTACCTATATGATCTTAATCTCATTGTGTCTAAGTTTACTCATCTTTAGAATTATAGGTAAATGCTACAAGATTACTTGAAGTTCTAAATCTATTGCTCAAAAATACTCCAAGTATTGACTTTAGAATCTGGACTTCCTTATTTATTGCCAATGTGTCCTTGGGCAAATAATGTTCCCTCTCTGAATTCAGTTCAGGGGATTGGACTAGATAGCCTCTGAGTTTCCATGAAGTCCTAGACATAGTATGACCCTATGAGACCATGATAAGTGGATCTAGAATCAGAAGGTATAAGCAGGGCCAAGAACACTGCCTGGCACACAGAAAGTGCTTAGTCATGTGACTGGATGCTGCTGTTTACTATCTATGGGATTCAGAGCACATTATAGGAATATCTGTGTTCTTGTACCCACTGAAACACATGCTAGATGTATGACTTTGGGGCCCTGGGGCAATGCCCCAAGAATGCCATTTATAAAGCAGTTGTTGATCTGCCATTGGAAGAGGGATGCAGAAAGATTAACTTCATCTTCTTAACTTCAAACCTGGCCTCAGACACTTACTAGCTGTGTGATCCTGGACAAGTCACTTAACCCTCTTTGCCTCAGTTTCCTCATCTGTCAAATGAGCTGGAGAAGAAAATGGCAAATCATTCCAGAACCTTTGTCGAGAAAGCCCTAAATAGGGTCACAAAGAGTCAGATATGAATGATAAATTTCCTAACTGGGAGCTCCCTGTATTTACACAGAGGAAACACTGCATACTGTCCATTTTTAATATTCATAAGGAAAGTTAATGATTCAGCTGAGCTAGAGGAAAGCAGAGAATCCCAAAGCTCCCCATCTGAAAAGCATCTGCTCCAAGTCTAGCCCACCTCCCTGCAAAGATGTGAGGGAAATCTCTTTGGTTCTCCTCTGACTTGTAGGAACTCCTACTTTCTTCTGGGAGAAGGTGGCCTTTTGATGCTTCTCCTATGGCTCCTTGTAGCTAGTTGCTTTCTTGGACCCACCCCTCCATAACCGATGTAGGTGCGCCCACCTGGTATTGGCCCTCCAGGCTCATCTATGGCCCCGGAGAGCTGTTGGGGGCAAGCCAGTGAGTCCAGGACACTGACACCATGACACAATGCCATCTTCTCCCCTAGGTACGGGGACATTCCTGATAATGGAGCAGAGTCCTACCTGGAAGAACTCTTGGAGCTGGTGGTGTGGCTCACCATCTGTGGGAAGACGGAACTGAAGGTGTTTGACAGTGTCACCTACCCTCAACTAGAAGGCTTTAAGTTTGAGCAGGAGCCCTCTGGTAAAGGACCCTTTCTTGCCTTCCTCTCTGGTTTGCTATTCTTGTGCTTCCATCGAAGGTTCCCTGGGATGGCTCATTGTGGGGTAGACATGATCTCACTTTCCCAAGGCTACAATGGCGGACCCCAGGCTCTGAGTGCCTTTGTCAAGCTGGGAGGCTTTGAGGAGGGGATAGGAAGGGCTATCCTGGGACTGTCCAGCTCAACCAGAGGCTCATGAGCAGGCTAGTCACTGGGGGATGCTTGCTTTACTGCCACTAAATCACAGGAGTGCCATGATGCCCACAGGATGAGGGAATGTCTACAATGGTGAAAATCAAGGTCCTTAAAAGGTGTTGTTCTGTTAAAATGGGCCTTACTTTCTGTAATCTAGTATGTAGAAAGCAGTAGATTTGCCCTTAACTTAAGGGAAGTGTTTTGTTACAGAATAACATTTCCATAGACTTTATTTAAATTAATTCACTTAATTAATTATTTAATTAAACAATTAATAAATTTGAGGTGGTCAGTCTAGGTTTGTCTTATTCAGAACTCATCTATACCTAGATGCATGAAATCAAGGTTGGTATGTTCAAAGACAGCCTCTTCCACTACAAAGAAACTCTGCACCCATCCCAGAAAGAGCCTGCCCAAAGTTTAAAGACCTACACTCCTACTCCTACAGAAGATCAAGTTTGCTGTAACTGGCTCCTTAGATCTAGTCTGTGTGCACAGGTGCCCTTGGGAGAGGCAAGATTAGCTTTCCAAAGCCTCCTCCAGGGCCATGTTTATAAGTTCAAAGGACTTCTAAGAAAGTTTTTCATTTTATTAAGTGAAAGAGGAGGGAGGGAGGGAGGGAGGGAGGGAAAGAGAGACAGAGAGAAAGAAAAAGAGAGAGAGACAGACAGACAGAGACAGAGACAGAAATATAGACAGAGACAGAGACAGAGAGACAAAGACAGAGATAGAAACACAGAGACAGAGAGACAGAGACAGAGATAGATAGACAAAGAGACAGAGACAGAGATAGACAGAGACAGAGACAGAGAGAAACAGAGACAGAGATAGAGACACAGAGAGAGACAGAGACAGAGATAGAGAGACAGAGACAGACAGAGACACACAGAGAGAGAAACAGAGAGACAGCTAGACAGGCAAAGAAGAAACAGAGATAGAAACAGACAGAGACAGAGAGACACACACAGAGATAGAAACAGACACAGAGATAGAAACAGACACAGAGACAGACACAAAGAGACAGAGACAGACAAAATTATAAGTATATATGTATCTATATATAGGTATCTATATATGTATATGTACATATATATCACACACACACACACACACACACACATATATTCATCTCCCTGAGTTCAAATCTCATCTTACTTACCAGCTGTGTGACTCTGGGCAAGCCATTTAACTCAATTTGCCTCAGTTTCCTGTGATGTAAAATGAACTGGAGAAGGAAATGGCAAACCACTCCAGTATCTTTGCCAAGAAAACCCCATATGGGGTAATGAAAAGTTGAACACAAACAAAAAACAAATGGTTGAACAACCACAAAAACTTAGCACAGTTCCTGGCTATAGAGTAAGCACTATATCAATATTATTGTTATTATTAGTTTATTTTACCCAATTCACACCAGACTCCTAATGAGCCAAAGACTGAGTTTTTTCCATTTCTTTTCTAGCTATTTCCCTATGGAACACCATTTTATCAGAGATATTAACATTATAATTAGTGCAACAAATATTTCAAGAGATATCTAAGTATTTTTATTTTCTCCTGCAGGGATGACTGTGAAAAACCTCCAGGCCTTTCAAGTGTTACAAAATGCCTTCCAGAAAACCAGTGATCCACTTCTCTGCCGAAAAATATTATCCAGCATCAAAACAATATGGAGCTGGAGTAGAAGGAACTTTTTCCTCTTGGAGTGGACGCTGCAGCCCATTTCCCAGTTTGTGGAGATAATCCATCTGAAACCCGCCCTGGCTCAAATGCAGTTCTTTCAGCTTCTGGAGTCTCTGGTGTTTGACCTGGCTTTCATCCCACATGAAATTCTTAAGAAAGTGCAGAATTTGATCAGGGAAAACTTAGCACCATCCTGTACCTTAGTGGCCTTACGGAGCCTCCATAGGATCATTGCACATGATTTGCTCTTTACTGACATATTCAGGGATTCAGGGTTTCTAGGTCTCTTGTTGGCTCACCTACGGAAACAAGCAAAGATCATGAGGAAGACAGGTATGATTCAGAGGTCCCAGTACAAGAATACCTATTTACTGAGTTTTCTGGCTTCCTTTTACTCCTAACATCCAACCTGCGGAAAGCCTTCCTTAACTTCTCTTAATCCCACTACTTTTTCTTTTTAAATTATTCCCTATTTATCCAATATATAGTTTGCTCTGTGTATACTTGTTTGTATATTGTCTCCCCCATTAGATTATAAACTCCTCAAGGGGAAGGACTACCTTTTACTTATTTTTGTATCCATAATGTTTAGTATAGTGGTTGGTATACAGTAGACACTTAATAAATGTTTATGGGATTGAATTGTTTCATGATTTTTTGCTTTTGGAAGATGAGCTCAAAGGACCCACTTACCCAGAATCAACAGGAGGATACAGGGGGCAAGAGGAGAGACCACATAAATTGAGATTTTCTTGGTTCATCCTATGTGAACTTAATTAACTTGAACTTAATATACTGTTCAAAACACAAAAAGAATCAGCTTATAGTCATTCATGTGTCTTCTTCATTTAAAAAAAAATCCAGGCTTGTAATTTCATCTGTTTCAGGAATCCTCAGGATCAAAACTCTCTCCACTGATGTTTAGATTAGAGATTTGCCTGGGCACAGAGATGTCAAGTCATTATCCACAGTCACACAGCTAATATGTCGTTAGATTTTGAAGGTAGGGTTTCCTGCCTCTAAGACTAGTCCTTTAGCTGCTACTCAGAGCTGCTTATTTTAATCTTCTATCACTAATATTGTTACTATATCTTCTCATATTCTTAATTACTCAGTAAGGGAAAAGCAATTAAACCAAATACTAAAAGTTAAATCTCCATGCATTGAGAAAGAAAAGACATGATGTACTGAGTTTATTACATTGACATTCAGTACATAGTACATTCTTATACAGTACATTGTGAGAAATGAACATGCTTGGGATGTCTGTAATCTCTTTTCCTGTGATGTACCTTATAATAACTTTGAACTAGATGATTCTGATGTTTGAAAAGGAGCAGAATAATCATAAGCTTGTCCTGCTCTTACCTTGTAAGGGAGCAGGTCTCAAATCATATTGATGTGAAAATTCATTTTTATATGGCAGGAAGCAGGGCGTCATCCAGTTTTGAGGATATGGACAGAGACTTGGCCTGTGTAATGCTGAAAATTGTGGCTTCACTACTGCAGGGTTCTGTTCGAAATGCAGGTAAGAGGGATTCACGATGTAAATGTTTCATAATTCTTCTTGAAACATTGAGCTGGATCTTTCTGAATAAATTTATATCTATTTGTCTCTATCTGTCATCTCTCTCTCTCTATCCATCTGTTTATCTATCTATCTATCTATCCATCTGTCCATCCATCCATCTATCTGTCTGCCTGTCTGTCTATCTATCTATCTATCTATCTATCTATCTATCTATCTATCTATCT
>JAJPUD010001268.1:0-76445 GCA_023553655.1 Myrmecobius fasciatus | reverse complement strand
TCTATCTATCTATTTATCTATCTATCTAACTCTCCTGAAGCTGCATGGTATTTGATGAAGATGTCACAGCTAACATCCAGTAGCTAACATATTTATGGAATATCACCAAATAAGTGGATTTGTTGACAATCTATTTTCACTCCAATGGTTCCTGTGTTAAAGACTCAAATTTTTAAGCTTTAAAGCAAGAGAGTAAACACAGGAATGAGCAGTGAGATTGCCCTTTGGATAGAGTACTAGACTAGGAATCATGAAGATTCATCTTTTTGTGTTCAAATTTAGCTTCAGACACTTACTAGCTGTGTGACCCTGGACAAGTCACTTAACCCTGTTTGCCTCAGTTTCCTCATCTGTAAAATGATCTGGAGAAGGAAATGGCAAACCATTCCAGAATCTTTGCCAAGAAAATTCAAAATGAGGTCACAAAGAATCAGATAGGACTGAAATGACTGAACAATAACGAAACACAAGCACAATTTGTCATTCTTGTCTGCCTCAGTAGATACTTTTTTGATGTGTTAACAGGTCATAATGAAAATATTGCACACATGTATTGTCAATTATCCTTTCTATATTTAATGGGTTTCTTAGGGCCTTAGAGTGTTCAGTTAAATGTATAAAATATTAGATTGGGACTAGTGCCATCAATATTGGTAACACTCACTCCTTGTAGTATCAGTCTACTACTGTTTGTGGTATCACATGAAACATAGGGCATACTGGGCTTTTTTGAGATGCTCAAGTGTCTACTATAAATAACCATCAAAGACTAACCTAGATCCTAAAGTTGGGTGATGAAACACACTTCCCACCTCTTGGCAAAGAGTTAGGGAGACTAACATGTCAAGTATTTCTCATACTCTCAGTAAATGAATTACTTTTGTTTAATTACTTAATTTGTTACAAGGAAGCTTCTTTCATAGGCAGAGGAAGGGATATAAAATGTCTATAGAAGTAAGCAAACAAATATTTAATCAAACTTTTTAAAAATAATATTTTTTCCAATTACATGTAAAAACAATTTTAACATTTAAAAAATGAGTTTCAAATTATCTTTCTCCCTCTGCCCCCTGTTCCTCAGATGGCAAGCAATTTGACATAGGTTATACACGTGTAATCACACAAAACATATTTCCATATTACCCATATTGTAAAAGAAAATATAGACCAAAAAGAAAAACCCACATGCAAAATAAAGCAAAAAAATTTATGTTTCAATCTGCATTCAGAGTTCATCAGCTCTTTCTCTGGAGATGGATATCATTTTCTATCATGAGTACTTTGGAATTATCTTGGGTCATTTAATGAAACTAAAAGAAATAACCTATCAATCCACCATTTCAAAGAAGACCTTAAGGTGTTCAAAAAAGATCTTTTCAAAGCCAAAGGGTCCCATGAGGACTGTCTTTGAATAGTTTGTGAGATTCCTATTACAAAGGAAAACATATCACCAGCTTCTAGGTTTCTTTTATACTTTTTCTGTGATGTCCTGCAGAGGAAAATGCTCTAAATCCTTCTTCTCTATCTTTTTGAAATGAAGTTGGAGGTATCAGTAGGGGTGAAATGAAAGTTAATATTTTAGACATTTCATGAAATTAGTATAGTGCATGGAGACAATAGAAAACTAGAGATATCTTTGTGGTTTATAACTATGCTATTTTAATGCCAGTATTTCAAATATTTGTGATTTCACTGATGTGGATGAGCTCTATCCTGACAGCATAGATGATCTTAGAGAGTGACCATAGTCAAACAAATTCACTACTCAGTAGTCCACCTGATAAGTCTCTCTGAACTTGGTAAGTCTAATTTTTAGAAAATAGACACACAATTGATCATTGGACTCAAGTTCTAAGCCTTTCTAGGATAATAGATCTGCTATAGATTATGTTTTAATAGTAAAATGTCCCTTTCATGTCATAATGTGGCATCAGAGTAAGATTTTAGTAGTAGATATCTTTCTTTAAACAAAAACAAATCAATCAAGAGAGTAAATAAATTCATGTTGCTTTTGTTTTTAAATATTTTAATTTCCTACAGTTTGATTTCTAGAATATTTTTAATAGATATGTTTTGTCATGAGAAAAATAGCCTAGCAAAAGAAAAGTAGATTTTGAGGATTGTGTTATAAAATAGAGGTGTCTTATTATCTTTGCACTATCATCTTTCATTCATTTCCCAAACTCTCCTTATGATTCGCAGTTGTTCTGAAAGATCATGGCATGGTTCCTTTTATCAAGATTTTTCTGGATGATGAATGCTATCGTAGTGATTCTTTAAATATCTTGGAGCAGCTTTCTACCATTAATACAGAAGAGTATATGAGCATAATCATTGGAGCCCTGTGTTCTTCAACTCAAGGAGAACTACATCTGAAGCTGGATCTACTTAAGGTGATTTAAATCATAAATGCTGCATGAGGTTTTCCATTATGCTGTTATTGCTTTTGCTTTTATCTTATTCTGAGATAATGTCATTAAAGTACTCTAAAACAGTAAATGAGACAGCTAAAAATTTTTGCCAATGTTAAAATAAAAATCAAGTGGAATTTAGAAAAAATCATGGGATATAAATATTAAAATACACTGTTACTTCTAATATATCTCTGCATGTAATCAAATGCCATCATAAAAAGAAATAATTTCTGGAGTTCATAAATACTCTTTGGATAAAACAATTTTGTTACTGAAATGCAAAATAATGTATTTTTTAAAGTTTTGCTTTATTTTGTTAGTGTTTTTCCTATTTACTTAATAATAGAATCCAAATGTTATTGAATATTTTCTTTGAGCCTTGAATTCCTAAATGAATTTTTCATATAGGTGTCTGCAATGAATGGTTCTCATATTTAAATTCTCTATAGGCAAGAATAATTCTCCTCCTCAGGTTATTGTGAGACTTAAATGAGGCAATGTATATGGAATGCTTTGCAAATTTCTAAATGTCAAAGGGACCTTTAGATGTGGAAACTCCTAACATTGTGGATCAGCATTTTTCTGTACCTCATTGTTTCAGTGTTATAGGCACTAAGAATTTAAAGGACTTGTACATGGTCACATATCTAATATATAAAATCAATGAGATAATATATGTAAAATAATTTATGGACCTTAAAGAGCTATGTAAAAGCTTATCATCATCATCATCATTTTTCAGAAGTTGGAAATGATTCTTACTATTTTATCTACTAAGCCATATACTCTCTTTAATAATAAAAAATATATAAGTCAAATAATATACTCTTTCCAAGACTTTACCTTTCAATGATTCCAATATTGAAGACCCATTCTGACCCATTAGTGTTTCTCCTTCATAAATGAAATATTGAAATAAATGAAAATATGTACATCTATACTTAAAGATGTATAATATCCTTTCCCCTCAAAAGATTCAGAGTACTGCAAAAAAAATTGCAAGATATCACTGGTTAAAAGTTCAGTGTTCAAATTTCTCTTTTAAACCCAGATTGTAAGTCATTTTCTTTTCTACATAAGGAAACAGATGTGAAAAGGCTCAAAGATAAAGGGACATTATGATGGAATAGACATCTTGAGCAAGTAGTGGGAGATGATATTTTAATTACCTTTAAAAGATATTCTTCATAATTCTTCAAAATGCTTCTTTTACAATTGTTTCTTTTTATGTCACAGGATCATAGATAGAGAACTAAAAGGGACCTTAAAAACCATTTAGGTGAAATTCTCTTTGCCCTATTGTTTTTATAAAGGAAGAAACTGGGCCTAGAGAGATTAAATGATTTATTAATGGCCACACAGGTAACAAGTGAGAGAGATAGGATTTCCTTCTCCAAATACAGCTTTTCCCCCATGGCTTCATGCTTTCTAAAATGCTTGTAACATCTACCTGTAATATTTATTCTATGAATCTGGAATTAGTGTATATTTTATTTTTGTTGTTGAGTTGTGTCTTTACAATCCCATTTGGGGTTTTCTTGGCAAAGATACTGGAGTGGTTTGCTATTCCCTTCATTTTTCATATGAGGAAACTGAAGCAAAGAGGATTAAGTGACTTATTCAGAATCACACAGATATTAAGTGTCTGAGTCTGGATTTGAACTCAGGAAGATGAGCCTTCTTGACTCCAGATCTAGCACTGTACACTATGGCACCACTGAGTTGCCTTGTAATCAATGTTTTTTTTCTTCTAGTTGGGCTCTGACAGCTTATCTGGAAGCATGACAAGAACATGGGAATGAGCATTAACAGTTCTATTTGTAATATGAGCTTCTATCTAGAAAGGTTCCTGTAATTGGTTTGCTCACCCTCCCTCACTCAAATCCAATTCACTCTCATGCCATGATAGGACCTCCTTGATGTTATGATTCTCTTTAAGAAAGACAGACAAACAACAATTTGTATGTAGTAAAAGCAAGTGATGCTCCTACAGTTCTTGAAGATAGTATATTCTCTTAAATAATCCATTAAAAAATTTTACTATTTTTTAGCAAAACCCCATTTGTTCTTTCTACATGATTTAAATAATCAAATTATCATAAATTTCAACTTAGTGATACCTTAGATAAGAAAGAAAATTTTGTTCTGTATGGAAGTTAATTTAAAAAGTACAATTGCATTGTTAAATCAGCTTTAGAATCATAGTTTAATGAAGCTTTACTTTCCAAAGAGCCACTATTTCCAGATTTTTTTTTACTCATCCAACTGTAATTCTCCATTTTACTGCTGAGATTATTAACAGAGGGCTAGACTCACCATGAATATGCTTGACTCCCACATATTTCCATGTTGCATCAGACAAGTTGTCATCATCACATGCTCATGTCCAATGAGTATATTATTTCCCTTGGTTACTCCCATCATTGCTTATCAGTTCCTACCTTTATAACTTTCAAAATCTCTTTTCTCTCTTTAGACTTGTGATCTAAGCCTGCTTTATCTTTTTTCCCCTATGGATCTATCTATTCAATGAGTTGTTTTTATAGAGAATGAGCACAATTTTTAAAAAATGAGCATTTATTTGTGGCTTACCCTATTGGCATTTCCTACCCCAGATAAGTTAATAAGAAATGCTCTGATGTGATATATTTGAATTTTCAATAGGTTTTGGTCTGTATAATAGTAATTTTTGCTATGAGGCATGTTACCTAAAGATTTGATCTATCCAAAAATAAAATGGGGGTAGTAAATTCCTATGTAATGGAGACTGTCAAGAATCAATTGGTTAACCAAGTGTATTTATGGAGTACCTATTATGTGCTAGACAAGGACAGCTCAGTGGCGCAGAGGCTAGAGATCTGGGTTTGACATCAGAAAGATTCATTTTTATGGATTCAAATTTGTCCTCAAACTCTTACTAGATGTGTGACCACGGACATGTCACTTAACTCTGTTTGCCTCAATTTTTCATATATAAAATGAGCTGGACAAGGAAATGGCAAATCACTTCAGTATCTTTGCCAAGAAAACTTCACCAAAGGGATCATGAAGAGTTGGATATGAGTGAAAAATGAATAAGCAACAATGAATAAGCCATTGTTCTAGGCACAGATATGCAATTAAGAGAGAGACAGAGAGAAATAGAGATAGAGACAAAGGCAGAGTCATAAAGACACAGAGAGACAGAGAAACAGGGAGAGAGACCAAGAGACAGAGACAGAGAGAGATCACGAGACAGAGAGAGACAGACACACACAGAGAGACAGAGAAAGTCATAGACAGAAACAGACATAGAGAAAGATAAACAGAGACAGAAACATAATCAGAGACAGAAAGAGACAGACAGAGACAGAGAGAGAGAAAGGGAGAGACAGAGATAGAGAGAGACAAAGACAAAGACAGAGAGACACAGAGAGACAGAGAAACAGGGAGAGAGAGACCAAGTGACAGAGGGAGACAGACACACACAGAGAGACAGAGAAAATCAGAGACAGAAACAGACACAGAGAAAGATAAATAGAGACAGAAACAGAATAAGATACAGAGACAGAGACAGACAGACAGAGAAAGGGAGAGACAGCGAGACAGAGAGACAGAGAAACAGGGAGAGAGACCAAGAGACAGAGAGAGACAGACACACACAGAGAGAAAGTCAGAGACAGAAACAGACATAGAGAAAGATAAACAGAGACAGAAATAGAATCAGAGACAGAGACAGAGACAGACAGAGACATAGAGAAAGGGAGAGACAGAGACAGAGAGACACAGAGAGACAGAGAAAGAGGGAGAGAGAGACCAAGAGACAGAAAGACATGGAGAGACAGAGAATCAGAGAGAGACCAAGAGACAGAGAGAGACAGACACACACACAGAGACAGAGAAAGTCAGAGACAGGGACAGACATAGAGAAAGAGAAATAGGGGGAGACAAAGACAGAGACAGAGATAGAGACAGAAACAGAGACAGACAGATAATAAACAGAGAGACAGAGAGAGAGTGACAGACAGAGAAACTGAGAGTGACAGAGGCAGGAGAGACAAAGGCACAGACAGAGATAGAGGGACAGAGAGAGAAAGAGAAACATAAAGAGAGAGAGACAGAGAGATAATAGACAGACAGATGCAAGGTGAAAGACTTGGAGATAGAAACAGACACAAAGAGAAATAAAGAGAAATAGAGACTCAGAGACAGACACCCACACCCACACCCACACACCCACACCCACACATAGACCCAACAAATAAGGGGATCAGGGAACGCTTTATGTCGGAGGTGACACATAAGCTGAATGAATGGCACAATGGAAAAGTCACTGGTTCTGGAATAAAAGCACCAGAATTCAAATTCTCTTTCTGATACTACCTGTGAGACCTGGCTCACATCAATTATAGTTTAAGGCTTTTCACTCATAAAACGAGAGAGCCAACTCTCTCACGTCAAAGGTCCTTTTCGGCGTTTATGTTCTGATAAGGAAGCTTTAGGTATTCTGAGAGATGGAGATGAGGAGGGAGGGCATTGCAGGCACAGTCCAGCCTGTGAGACTGCAAGAGCTGGAAAATGAGAGTGCTCTTCAGAAACCAGAAACTAGGCTAGATTGGCAAGAAACTGGAGTATATTGCAGTATGCACAGTCCAAAAAGCTTAGGAAGGTAGGAAGGCACTATCAAAGATTTGAAAAACTAGAATACATTTTTTTATGTTGGAGACAATAAGGAGTTTTTTAATTTTCTTGGAGAAAGAAGTGACATGGTCAAATTTAGATATTAGTAAATTTATTTGGCAAAGGTGTAGAGTGATAGTGTCAAATTAATATAGAAATAGGGGAGAGAGATCATTCATCCATATGTAAAAATCCCTGTAGCCTGAATATTGACTTGATTTTAAAATATAATGTTATCTATGTTTTATTCTTCAATTACATTTTAATTTGATTCCAACAGCTCTCAGGGGTGTTGTGGGTTGCATGTGTCAGGTAATACCTCTGGTGTAGAGAAGAGATCAGAGTCAGGAGGAGTGACCAGAAGCAATAAGCTCAATGAGGAGACTGTAATAGTCTAGGTGACAACAGCCAGGACTGTTTTGGCGGCCATGTAAGAGGAGAGGAGCTGGATGTGAGAGAGATAGCATTTATAACACTTGGTACATTAGTAAAGTTGAAGGAGGGAGAAGAAAGAGAGAATTTTGCAAATGTAAAGACAGTTAATTTGAAAAATGACTATTTTTTCATATTTTTGAAAATAGACATTCTATTTCTGAATTGAGTTCATTTCTCTTTTCTATATCTCCTCACATTCAATACCAGAGTGCATTTATTTTTGAAATCCATCTTTGATGATAGAATCATATATTTAGAGCTAAAAGGAATCTGCTTAATCATGTAGCCAATCCAATGCCCTCTGAGACCTAGAGAAATGAAATGGCTTGTCCAACATCGCACAGCAAATCAATCAGGGAGGCAGAGTTAGAACCTAGGTCTCCTGACTTACTCTTTCCAATCTACATATCGTTCAAAGATAGAACTTTTGTGACACTTCTTTTTATGTGATCTGAGAAAAAAAATATTTCTGTTCCTATATCTACTATCCCCAGCCTTCCGATCTAATATTTAATTTTATTATTCAGATTTTCTTCTTAACATTAATTATTAGTCATAAACCAATTATTCATTTTGAATACATATATGCAACATTTTTATCATATCAATATATGTGTGCATATTTCTTCTTTTAGTTTTTGACCAATTGGAGATTTGCTGACCCATTTATTCAAAGTCAGGCAGCTAAGGTTTACAAAACTCTTTGCTCACAACAGCTTTGTGAAGTTAATAGTGTGAGGGCCATACTCTTTCCATGGTAGATGAGAAAATAGTTTAAAGAGTCACATTGCTGGTACGGATGTATAAGAAAGATGGCTCAAATACAGGCCTTGTGACTTTAGCATCTACCAATACTTTTTTAATTACACCATAGCCCCTTCCATTTTGGGACAGCTTTATTATTGACATATTCTTCCTTCTGATAAGTGGAAATTTGCTTTCTGATAATTTCCTCCCATTGATCTCAGTGCTGCTATCTAGAGTGACTCAGAATAAATCTAAACTATCTTCTTTGTTATAGTCCATCACATGCTTAAAAGAGCTTTTAAGGTTCCTGGGTCTTCTCCTCTTTAGGGCAATATCCTGTTACTTCAACTGATCTTTCTGTGAAATATTTTTGTCATACTTCCCCATTCAAGCTGCTTTCCTCTAGATGCAATACAATCCCACAAGTGCCTATTTTTATTAAGTAGGCCACAAGTGCTTGTCATAGGAAGTAGGGATAGATAAAAAAGAAATAATATCTTATTATAATAACAGTAAATAATTTCAATAAAGATCCCCTGCCTTCATGGTGTTTACATTCTATTGTGTTACACACACATATTTCTTAGTGGACTTTGTACAATACTTTTTTTTTTAATTAAAACTTTTTATTTGCAAAACATATGTATGGGTAATTCTTCAACATTAATCCTTACAAAGCTTTCTGTTACAAATTCCACCCCCTACTCCCTACCCCTCCCCTAGATGTCAGGATATCCACTACATGTTAATTATGTTAAAATACTTGACAAATCGAGTATCTGTATACATATTTCCACACTTATCATTGTTGTGCAAGAGAAATCATATCTACACGAAAGACATATCAGAGAAAGGAAACACAATGCAAGCAAACATCAATAGAGAGCATGAAAATGTTATGTTGTGGTCCACATTTCACATCCCTCTCTCTGGGTGTATATGGCTTTCTTCACTAAACAATTGGAACTGGTTTGAGACAATTCTTTGTTGCAGAGAGCCATGTCCATCAGAATTGATCATCATATAGTATTGTTGTTGCCATATACAATGATCTCCTGGTTCTGCTCATTTCACTCAGCCTCAGTTCATGCAAGTCTCTCCAGGCCTCTCTGAATGTACAATACTCTTCCACATGTGTTTTGACTATCACAGAGTAGAGTGAAACTTAGCTTCTTTATTCTGGATCTGCTAGTCTATGAATCCCTTTAATGACTGTCACATTATTGACTCCCTCTGAACTTTCAGTCAATAGTTTTTCCAATGAAATAATCACTTTTGTGTCTGAAAAATCACCTACAGGGATGAATGATAAGGTACTTGAGGATACAATCTGTTTCACTTTTCTTAGCACATGTACCAGGAATATTTTGTAGGCATCTAATTAATGCTTTTTGAATAGTTGATTGATATGGAACACAGACTAGCCAGACCCTTACTGTATGAAGGCTAAATGTATTTGGAATTTTACTCTTCTCTATCTTCTTCCTTCAAGGTTCTCTGGTACTCTTAAAGGGCTTGAGAGTGTCTAAACTTTCTGCAAATGGCTCCAGTCATCGCCAATGGTATTCTCTCAAGTGTAGGGCACGGTTCCCTCCACTCCAGCTGCATTAGCCTGTGAACACCCCTGATCTGTAGCAGATAATTGGAAATATTGATCAGAAACTAGTTATTGTCCTATTGGACAATGGTATATTGCTAGAGAAATAGTGTGAACAAAGGGGAATTAATAGGACACAAACTCAGCAAAGTTATATGTCTGGCAGACCTTGAGTGCCAAAGTTACATGGGCACAGAGAAATGAAAAAAAAATTCCTCTCTTATAGAATTTGGGCCATATCACATTTTTCTTGCTGAGGACTGATGAACCATAACCTCCCAATTTAGGGATTTTGAAATGTATTGGCTAAAAAAAGGGATTTCACATCTGTCTTTGAAAATGATGACCCAGTGGTGATGGGATCTCTTTGTTTTACTTGGTTTGGATGTTCTATTGTCAAAATTGAAAACAGGACATCACATTTCCTTAAGTGAGTATATTGTTATCTGACTACCCCACAGATACCTTATTCAAGAGGCAGCCCTTGGGAAATATGATAGAATATCCAGAATTAGAAATGTACAAAGCCATTATGATGTTTTACAGATTTAATATCGTTTCTGAATTGTGCTATCAAGAGAGACTATAAATGACAAATACTGTTTAAGATTATTTTACAGAGTTATACTCAGTGTTCACTGAGCTCTCCCCATGTTGAAGTCACTGCCCAGTCATGTGGGTGTTGAGGGAGGCCAGTTTGATTTGGAAGGCCGCCAGGGAGCCGTTGAGCTCATTCCTGTTGCTTTGCAGTAATGGTAGCCCAGAGCTAATGTGTCTCCCTAAGTGCCTGACTTGCTACTGAGATATGTTTAAACTCAGTTATCATTTGCTAGAATTAGATGCAGAGTCTACATTTGTTTGCAAATTATCTTGGGAGCTTCACAGAAGTTGGAAAAGAGACTGACTATTTTCTAGTTGGGTCTCACTTTTCTGAAGTTAAAAGCTGGCTCTCTGCCTTCAGGGGCTGTATTGTACTTGGGAATCAGAGCTTCCTTCCATCCTGTGGGGCTGAACCAGAACTTTAAGCTACATTGTCAGTATTTGTGAGGATTATGAGTATATGATGGAGGGGTTGTATTGATTCCTAAAATGCTATGATTTATATTAGGCTTCTTGTTTTTTTGTCTGAATATTTTTCTTTGTACAACTATGAGCCTACTTAATATAAAACCTCATTTTATATAAAGGAAGTAGGTGGAGAGAATTAATAAATAAATAATATTTTAATCAATCATTTAATCAATTACCAAGTATTGATATCTATTATGTTCCAGGCATATTTGTGAATATAAATTAAGAAATTGAGACAGTGTTTATCTTCAACAAGCTTACATTTTATTGGACGAATTTATTTATTCGCAGATGAATAAAGAGAGAATATACAAAATACAAAGTCATTGAGGAGGGGCACTACTAACTAAGAAGAATCTGTTTCTATAAAGAAAATATAATTAGCTGAGCATTGAAGGAAGCTAGAGATTCTGACAAGTAGAGATGAGAAATGAGAGCATTCTGAGAAATGGGGAACAGTTTCTACATCAAAGGCATGAAAGCTAGAGATGGAATGTATCTTTTAGGGAACACAACAAAAGAATGAAATATTTGTAAGGCCATATAATCCACACCTGTTTATTTCTCTTCAAAAGTTGAATGGGTTGATTCTTGAGACAGGGATTTCTCTCTAATTGGAAACCAAGTAAAGGATGGATAATCCCTAACCAGGAACGTTGAACCATTAGTAAATCTTGACTAAGTATAAGATAGATTTCGATAGACTTCCTCTGAATACTGGGGTAGCTCAGACTCTGTGATTACTTTAAATTTTATACAACAACTTAACCTATTCTAAGAAAATGTCACATCCTTTGTGATTTTTTTCAATTAAAAGATAAAAATAATTATTAAAAGATTCTATTGTTTCTATGAAAACAAATTCTTTGAAGGACTAGAAGATTACTGATCTATAAATTCCAAGAATATGGTGCTTGGCCCATGATAGAAGCTGGATAAATATTTAGGGAAGGATATTTGAAAATAGTTTACTCTTTCAAATAAAACACTCTCTTTAGCATTTCTTTGTTTTTTCCAATTCATTTACCAAATTCATTATTTATAATATAGAAATAGATGTCAGCTCAGCCATTGTTATGGATACTCATTGAGAAGAGGTGGTTAAATGATTGAGATTTCACTTCTTTACTTTAGTGGGCCTGATTTTCCCCAATGTCTGTTATTCTTAGCTAGTAAGGTATACAAGTAGTATAATTCATCAATCTTTTTCATATGTTAATGCATGTAATACTGTAAGCCTTAGGTTTAAATTTTGCAGAGCTAGACTTGGCAAAACTAAAATGTTGAGAACTAATTCAATATGGGGCAAAAACCCTCTGGACCCCAGATGAACCCTTTCTGTGTTTAACCACTAAAGAGACAACTAGACTTTCTGATGAAGAATTAGAGACCAGATGGAAGATCACTTTAACATAAGTTCAATCCCCTCCAATATACTGCAGGCAGCCAATGAAGAATAAATCCCTCAGCAAGAAAGAACAAAGTTTGGGCCTTTGGTATTTTTTCAAAAGGAGTTTTCAAACCAAGATGGCAACAAATGCAGCTTCCCCATCTAATTTTGACAAATGATAACTCGGTTAAAACATAATGTAAGCAAATGAATTTATTATCCTCAGCCTTTGGGATCATGATTGTGTTACGCACAAATTCAGATTGATTTGCTAATATATATTTAGCTGTTAAACTCTGAGCTTAATTTGATTACCTCTCCAGTCTTCCAGCATGACACATGGAAAATTATGAGGAATAACAAATAATGGAATGTGAAATAAATTCTGTTATCCCTAACTAAGTTTGTGGTTTACAGTAGACATCAGTTTTAAAGATTCAAGCTAGAGGAATACTAACTCAGAGGCGATTAAATTGTAACTGAGTTAGAGCCAAAGGAAATGTGGTTAACAGTGACCTTTCCTGAAGGATGTCAAACCTATGCTGATTATTTCAACTTTAACTTATTAAATTTACTCCCTGCTCAAGACTTAGCACCCCATTTGATGCATTATCATGCAAAATGGAATGACAGGAGTAGAGTTCCCCTGCCTGGCCTCCACAATTCTGACAAATTGTTTCCCTAAGTAGCACATTATTTATTTTCCTTTATGATAGAAGTGTTTCTCTTTAGTTGATTTGAAATTAAACCTTTGTAATTAGATTTTGGAGTCTTTACTTTATGACTCTGCAAATATGAAATTAGCCCCATTCCAAGAGGTAATAGACTAGTCAAAATTCTAATGAGGTTACCCCTCCCATTTTAGATAATGACTTTTGAAATTAATAAATCAAGCAATGCCAACAATTAAAAAAGAGAGAGAGAGAGAGATTCTATTCCCTCTTCCCTCCATCATAAAAAAGAAAAAAACTGAAGCCACAAGAGATTCAGGATAATATAATTGCTTAGGGATACATAGAGTTTGTAGAATATTTTGTAAAATAAATTCACCTTTTAAATAAGAGTTGAGGAATAAGAGGAACAATTTTAAAAGGGAGGGAGGTTTTCTGAGGACAGGGAAAGAAATTTTACAAATTCATCAACATTCAAAAAACTGACCAAGATATGCTTTTGAAATTAGCTTTGTTTCTGGTGCTCTGGTTGGTTATTTTGTTTAATCATCTGTCAATGATGAATGTACTTGTTTTTTCTTAGGGAGACCCAAATGGATTAAAGATTCTTGGAAATTTATACATGCATATGTATATACATATATATTTGTATATATTAAGCAGCTAGATGGCATAGTGGATAGAATGGTGGAGAGTCAAGTTTTAGTAAATGTCTACTTCAGACCCTTACTAACTGTGTAGTCCTAGATAAATCACAAACTAATGGGGGAAGACAACACACAAAACGAAAGCTAAAAAAAGGAGGGAGGCAGGCTGGGTTTGTGGGGAATAAGGTACCCAGAAGTCTAAGATCAGTGTAGCTGGTGTAAAAATAAGGGCGGAAAAGACTATTTAGAATCTTCTTAAATAGAGGCTCTGAACCCTGTGGCCCTTCTCTCCATTCAGAGGGTTCAATCTGGGGGACAGAAGGGATTGAAAAATGAGTATCAACCAGGTTTAATCTTGAAGGATAATGAGATTTTACAAAGATGAGTTTCCTGGGGAAGGAATAGAGGAAGGATGAAAAGATCCAAAGAAGTCTTAAGTAGCATAGCTGGTGGGAAATGGGAATATATCAATGCCATTATAATCACTATCATAAATGAAGTTATATGATAAACAAAGACCATAGGATTTTTTGAATGGTAGAATTCAAAGAGATCTTAAAGATCTTTATCTTTCAACTCTCATGTCTTTCATGTCTTGGTATATCAGCTTTATCTGGAAAAAATGGACTTTATGAAAGATCCCTTCCATTTCTGAAAATCAGATGCAATGAAATTATCCATGTAAACTCATTTGATCTTAAAAGCTAAAAGAAGGTAGATAATATGCAAACTAAAATTTTTGATGCAAATGGAAAATATTTCCACAATATATTGTCTTTGGACTGTTTCTTCTAGTTTCATTTTTGCTCTTCTGCTGGGAAATGTTAGATTTCTAGGGAATAGGGAAAGGAACTAACTCTGTGATTTCAGCTGATATAGATAATTCCTAGATAAGTAAACTCTGCCAATGTCAATTAGTACCTTCTCTGAAACTTTGAGTCTCAAAGAGTTGACAAGAGAGCTGAAAGGTGGCAAGTTGCTGGCCTTGTGATAGTTTTGTAGAAATGTTTATTGGACAATTGGTTAAACACACACACACACACACACACATAAACACACAAATACAGCCCTTGAAAAATATTTCAAAAATTTATCTCCTGGCTTTTGCTTAACCCTTGTTTGATTTTCTTTATCCAAGTCTCAGACAGCTAGCCTGCTGATAGTTTTACTGAAATGTTTATTGGTCACTTGATTAAAAAAAAACTCTTAAAAATTTTGCCAAAACAAATCCTTTGGTTTTTGGTTAACCCTTATTTACTTTTCTTTCTAATACTACAGTCCCTCCTTAAAATACTGGAAAACCCTAAAGGTCGTTCTGCTTTTAGAACTTCCAGTGGTTTCAATGGTCTTCTGTCCCTCCTCTCTGACATGGAAGGCTCTCTACAGGAACCCCCATCAGAGATATGGGCCCCCACCACCACCAGCCAGATAATGGAACTCATCCTCTATACACTCTGGGCAATGGCAGCAGCCCTACATTTGGATTCAGTCAATAGTGAATTTTTCAGGAAAAATAACTTGTTCGAGAAGCTGGCTGAAGACCTGTGTTTGCTGGGCTGCTTTGGAACTCAGGAGCAAGGGAAAATCTCAGCAAATTCCTTTATTATTGAGAAAGCAAGGACATTTGAAGAACTGTTAAATGCTGCCTTTTCCTCTTCTGAGGAATTCCCATCTACACTAAAGAACTGCCTTCAGATTTTGAGTTTTCTTGATAGTATGGCCAGAGGCATCCTCTACTTGGGGAATGGATTGAAAGAATGGAAGGGAGCTTCAGAGGAACTGACCTTGGATCTTCAGAAAAACATGGCTATTCAACCTGATGGATATTCCAGGGCTGACAAGAGCAACTTCAAGCCGTTCATCAAAATGTGGCCAGAACTTGATGACAGGTAAGTCTTGATTCTTGATTCTAAAATTGTACCTAAATCTCATTTATGAACAAATAGGTGAAATTGCTAATTTTCTAGGAGTGACTTTAACATAAATAAAATATTCAGGAAATTTGAATGACTTAGTTCAAGTTGGATGAGAGGAAAAGTCATTGTACCTCAGTGTCATGATTTTCTTACCTGCCAAATAAGGAAGTTGAATTAGATCAGGGTTTCTTAAACTTTTTCCATTTGCCACTCCTTTCTGTCTAAGAAATTTTACGTGTCCCTGGGTATATAGGTATATAAAATAGGTATACAAATCAAAATACTGATAATAAATCATAATTCCATGACTTTCACATTCAGCTCATAGTTTAAGAAGCTTTGAGTTAGATGATCTCAAAGACTTCTTTATTTTCTACCATACTATGGGACTATGTTCTCAAACTCTGTGTTATTCCATTCTATATATTATTATATCTCATTCATTTTTTACCTACATCCTATATAGTTAGTCCACTGCTTCTTTACTAAGTTAAATATCATATTCAATATTTAGTTATTTTGAATTAACTAGATGACTAGACTTCTACCTAAACTGTCATCACAGGTTCCCTGATAAGATAAATATTTATATTTAAAAATTATAGTATTATGGAAATACAAGACTAGAATAGGCATCTTTGGTTAATATGGAAAAGAAAAGAATTCATATTCTTTTGAGAGATTAAATAAATTTTTGCTATTTGTTAAATTCCCCTTCTCCCACCTAGGATAAAGAGATGAAGGGTATTAATTAGCGAGACTTACCTTCGAAGGTTTGTAGAAGACTTCAATAAAACTGCCTGCAGTCTTATCATAAATTCACAGAGCTGCCCAGCCGGATATTTTGTTATAGCACATTTATTGCTAATTACATCATCATTACATTCACCTGCTACTCACACATGACTCTTCTATACTAACTTACTTCTACCTACTGCTCCATGCCGCTGTCCAGTTGAGAGAGAGCTGAGAGAGCCGAAAGAGATGAGCATGCTGAGAGAGAGAGATAGCAGCCTCACTTCTTGCTTATATACAATTTTTGACGTCAGTACAATCTCAAATTCCTTAACCTTTTTCCTGGCTTGTGATTGGCTCTTAAACAACAAGATCATATATCCTCAGGTAAAACCTGTTTTTTCTAGCTCTGCCTTTTCCCGCCTTTCAGCCCTTTTGTTATGCCTGCTTTCTCTAGGGAAAACGTGTATACCAGTCACCTATCAATCAGTCACGTAGACACTAGGTATTAACAGCTATTAACATTAAAATCATACTGAGACTGTAAGTCTCAACAGAATTGATTTTTGAGTCATTGGTAACCAAGAGGAAAAAATGTGTTTATAGTAAAGGCATTGTTATATGAATGGACTATTTTACTTTTTAATCTTAAATTGAATACTTCCAAAGTGAGGGGACCATGTCTGTTAATTTCACAGAATCATAGAATCTTGGAAATGGTAGAAATGTTAACGATCATCTTATGAAGCCCAAGCACAGATTACTTCCTCAGTATCTCGTATAAGTAGCCAAGTAATGGAGAACTTATTTCTTTCCAAGGTGTTCTATTGTAGTTTTGGACAGTGATGATTGTTATGAAGTTATTCCTTTAAATATGCATCCTTATATTTTCCAGTCTACATTCCAACCACCTATCTTCTCCAGCAGATTGCTCCCTCTTTCTCTCCCACTCTTGTTTTTTAAATCTTCAACGCCTTCTTATCTATTGGTTCCTTCTTTCCTACCTACAAACATACTCATGTCTTCTCCCAAGCCCTAATCATTCCTACTAATTGTCATCCAGTATGTCTTCTCTATTTCCAGACTTCTTCATAACATTGTCTATACTAGGTGTCTCCACTTTGTCTTCTCTCAGTCTTTTCTAAACCTGCTGCATTGTGGCTTTGAACCTCATCATTCAATTGAATCTGCTTTCTCTCAGTTATCAATGATCTCTTAATTGTTAAATCAATAGTATTTTCTTACCTTATTATTCTTGACTTCTTTGCAGAATTTGTCATTTTAAGTCACTCTATCCTCCAGGATAATGTCTCCTAAATTTTCACGCCATTGTTCTTTCTTTTTTTCTCTTATTGTCTGATTGCTTCTCACACTCTTTTGTTGGTTCTTCACCCATGTCATGCCCAGTACTTGTTGGTATCCCCAAAAGTCTTTCTCCTTTTCTCTGTTCCCTCTGTATCTCTCACAATGATTTCTTTAGCTCCCATGAATTTAACTCTCATTTCTGCAGATATCTCACAGATTTATATCATTAGTCTCAATCTCTCTCATGAGTTCCTATCCTATATTACAAATTTCCAACTGCTTGTGTTATTACTTTTTTGTTCCAACAAAGAACTTCAGTATCCTTGCTCCTGTTGCCTCTCCCTCTGATTGATTGGCTCTTCCCAGAATTTTTAAATAAAGAGGATATGCAGGACAGTCATGTTTTATTCATTTCCACTTCTTCTACCATGTCCTTTCCCCTGGAACTTTTGTCTCCCCTTCCCCCCATTTTAATAGATTATGTCCCTCCATTAGAATGAAAATAATGTGAGGTCACAGATTATCTTTCCTTCTCCTTATGTTTGTATTTCCAATATTTAGCACAGTGCTTGGCATATGGTGAATATTTAATAAATACTAGTTGATTGACCAGGAGCAATCCATTCATTGAGAAGTGGCTAAATAGATTGTCCTACATGAATGCAATGGAAGATTACTGAATTGTAAGAACAGTTTAATATGGTGACTATAGAGAAGCATTAAAAAAAAATTTCTGTACTGATGCAAGGTGAAGAAAGCAGAACCTGGAAAATGACAATCAATATAAATGGGAAGACTATTGCCAACAAAGCAATTGAATGCTGACAGAGTCTTCTCTCCATTTCACTACAGATGTTGGAAAGTCTTAATTATTGGATTTTCCCTTATATCAAGATCAGAGAGAGGGAGGTCTTTATCTTTACTTCCTTCCTTCCTCCCTCCCTCCCTCTTCCCATTTTCCTTCCTTCCTTTTTTTCTTCCTTCCTTTCTCCTTCCTTTTCTTCCTCCCTTTCTCCCTTTTCCCTCCCTCCATCCTTGCCTCCTTTCTTCTCTTCCTTCTTTCCTCCCTCCTTTCCTTCCTCCATTCCTCTTTTCCTCCCTCCTTTCCTTCCTTCCTTCTATCCTTCATTCCTTCTTCCTTCTTCCTTCTTCCTTCCTTCCTTTTTTCCTTTGTTCCCTCCTTTTTTCCTTCCTTCCTTTTTTCCTTCCTTCCTTCCTTCCTTTTCTCCTTCCTTCCTTCCTTCCTTTTCTCCTTCCTTCCTTCCTTCCTTCCTTCTTTTCTTCCTTCCTTCCTTCTCTCTTTTCTTCCTTTTTCTTATGAAATAATAAGCCTCCTGTTTAGTGTAACTGGGTCATTATGTTTAGCCCCTGTGTTTTGGTTCCCTTTTACTTTGATCCTTGTGCAAAGACAGACAAAAAGTATTGGTCTCTGATCCCTTAGAAATTGACAAAGTTAAGGAGTCTTTGGCTCTTACATAGATTACCAAACTACTTGCCTTCAGGGTCAGAGTCTGAGTTATTGCGAATTGATATTGTTCGGGTATAGCAATGTATGTAAGAGTTTGCATGCTAAATACTGCTGTTCCCATGGAGACTTCTTTTTTCTATGCTTTTTATTATTGATTAAATGAAACCTCTTCATTGACTTCTATCCTAAATTGTAAACAATGCATTTTCCCCTCACAACAAAGTCTTATATTGCTCCCTTTTTTGCTGTAAAACTGCCATCACCCTGGTGCCAGCCTTCATTACTTCATAGCTGCACTATTACAATAGCCTACTAAATAGTCTCCTTGCTTCCTCTTCCCTCAGTCCAATCTGTTCTAAACTCAGCTGTCAAATTAATCACCCTAAAGTAGAGATCTAACCATGTTACTACCCTATTCAATAAACTTCAGTGCCTCCTTATCACTTCCAGGATAAAATATAAAGGACTCTGGTGTTCAAAGCCATTCATAAAAGACTGTTCACTGAGATTTGTTTTTCCAACACTTAGCATGGGGCTGTCCTACCTTACATCTCTTACTACACCTTCCTCTCCTCCATGTATTCTTTGATTCAGACCTCCTTGCTATTCCTCCCACAAAATACAGCATTTCCCTGCTTTGCATTTTCACTGACCATCCCATATACCTGAAATACTTTCCCTACCGATTTAGTGCATTTTCCCTAATTGTCTTCCATCCCTAGAATTCTCTTCTGCCTAGTTTTTGCCTCCTGACTTTCTTCAAGTCCCGACTAAAATTGCACCTTCTTTACAAAAAGCTTTTTCTGATTCTCCTTTATGCTACGATCTTTCCTCTGTCAATGATCTTCAATTTGACCAGTATATATTTCATTTATGCATTGTCATTTCCCTATTAGATAGTAAACTCCCAGAGGGCAGGGTTTTTTGTCTTTGTGCATTTAGCACAGTTTCTGGCACATAGTAAATGCTTAATAAATGTTTGTTTCTTTCCCTTTAAAATACTATTTCCAAGATTTATTTCTTTACTCACTTTGAAAATGGAATAAAAGGATTTACTTGTTAGTGAGTCAAAAATGAATACTGAAATGTTATCTGGTCAGTTGAATACCTCCCTAATATTTCACTGGAGAAATTAATGATAATGCAATGGAACATCCAATCAGGAAGAATTTAGTAAGCACTTGCTATATGCTAGACACTACTCTAAGCACTGGAGATAAAAAGAAAATACAAGGAGCCCTCAATGAGCTTACATGTTAACATTGTGTACAAGGTACAGACTTTTTAAAATATAATTTTAAGACTATCAGGGTGCTTTTCCTATATCATGCTCTTTGAGAGTAGAAGGGAAGACACCAGCAGCAGTGGAGATGTGGATTTTTGCATCATCCATTTTTTTTGTGCAGATTTATTTATTATCCTATTCTGTAATTGTTGTTCAGGGATGTTCAACTCTTTGTAATTCCATTTGAGATTTTCTTGGCAAAGATATTCTAGTGGCTTGCCATTTTCTTCTGTTCATTTTACAGATGAGGAAACTGAGGGAAATAGGGTTACATGACTTGTCCAAGGTCACGTAGCTACTAAGTGAATGAGACTGGACTTGAACTCAAAAAAAGGAATCTTTTTGATTCCAGGTTCATTCTTTGCATGACTGATGTTTAAGATGGAAGGCAGATTTAAGTCCCACAGGACAATTTTGAAAAAGACACACATATAAAAGAAAGGGACTACATGAATTGAGTAGCAATGCACTTAGGGACCATAGTAATGAGCTGATCAGAAAAAAAGAAGTTGTGGCACAGGATGGGTCAGTGGGAGAAGGGAGAAAAGAGTGAGCTAGGGGAAAGAAGAGAAAGACAGGTAGTTTATTGTTTCCCTGCAGCTATCTTGGAATAAAGCTTGCACTGAACCTATAGGCTGTGATTGCATCTTCAAGAACTGAGTTACAAATGATCTCCTATTTCTCCAACTCCTTTCCTGGTTCCACCTGAATATTGCTTTTTAAAAATTTCTCATATTGTTTATCTATTTCCTGATATTTGCTTCACAGGTAAAGAATCTAGAGCTGGTGGATTTTGTACACTTCTTTTGTATACTTAGTTGATGCCAGGAAAAAGGGAATGGAGAAATTCAGGGTTTATCTGGAAATATACTCAGTTTAGAGTAGAGAGAGCCACACTGTTGTCCAAGCATTGGAGATTTTTCTGTCAGCTCTTAGCTGTTATAGCTGTGATTATTATATTTAATTTGATGTAAAGTTCATGAAAAAGCAGAAAAGAGGATAAGTTAAACCTCTAAGCATTATATCGCCCCTAGGCTAAAATCCAACTAATTTTTGTATTGTTGGTTTGTCCTTCATTCTGGAAGAGAACCAATAACTTCAGGAAGGTGATGTCAATTTGCAGGTGAATTGGATTTAAATGAGTCATGTCTGTGTTAAGTCACCAGTCTCACTCTCCTCTGGATCCAGTGGCCCTCAATTGTAATAACACCTGGGCTGAGGGGTAAAAAAGGGGGAGAAAGACTTACAAAATCTCCATCCTCCAGAGAAGAGAGAAAAAAAGGAGGAGGAAAGGAAGTGAATGAAGAAGACATATTTTTTATTAAAGCTTTTTATTTTCAAAAATACATGGATGTAGTGTACTTTCTAGAGCTCCCACACTGGAGTGCCAAAATATATCATCTGAACTAGCTCTCTGGAGGATCTTGGGACTAGCTGAATCCTTGGTCTTGGAGGAGAAGTGATAAGTCAGGGATCCACATGTATAGTCAAAGATGGAGTCCATTTATTTCAAGTCCTCTCAGCCCTTAAATACAATTACATCACCACAGTACACTGTACAAGTGCTAACTATAAGCACCCTACTATTGATATGTAAATGCCTCTCTTTACTGTAAGTATCCCTTGCTTCAAGTAGAACACAGGTAGTCATTCTCTCTCCCCTCCCCACTTCTCAGGAAGGGTGAGATGCCCCAAGGGGAGATGAGAGCAAAACCAGACATTGTCAGCAAGTTCCCTCTGGGTTGAAGGTTCTTATACCTCACCCAGAGTTCTTTCATTATCTGTGACCCTCTACACATGGATAATTTTTTAACATTGACCCTTGCAGAACCTTGCTTTCCAAAATTTCCTCCCTTTCCCCTACTCCCTTTCCTAGATGTCAGGTAATTCAATATATATTAAAGATATTAAAAATATATGTTAAATTCGAGAGATGCATACATATTTATACAATTATCATGCTGCACAAGAAAAATCAGAGCAAAAAGGGAAAAAATGAGAAAGAAAACAAAATGCAAATAAATAACAACAAAAAAGTGAAAATACTATGTTGTGATCACACTTAGTTCTCACAGTCCTCTCTCTGGGTACAGATGGCTCTCTTCATCACAAGATCATTGGAACTGGAGGCTATATCTTAATCTACTCCCTATGGAAAAGAGGTCTGGGAGGATTTAATTCTGTCCCTTTCTAGAAACATTTCCTTCATAGAAATACTCATCCAATATTACATTACCAGCTGATTAAATATTGAACCTAAGTATAATTCGAAATTTAAAAACATTTTCCTTTTCTACTTTTGGGCATGTTCTTCACAGATGAGAATAACAACTTCATACCTAAGTATATCATATCATAAGATCCCTGAAATAGCCATAGATAACAGAATCCATACATTTAACTAGAGTAGTCCTTAGGTGATGGGCATTAAAATATAATGGCAATATATTGGCATATATATGCATATATAATGGCAAAATATAAATGCAGTACAAAGAACCCAGGATTTAGCACTCAAGGCTGTGGTTCAAATTATGGCTATATTAGCTGTGTGCCTTTTAGCCCAGGTCTTTCCTTATTTGTTTAGTGAATTGGTTGGATTAGATGATATTTAAAACCCTTTTCAATTCTAAAGCATCACTGATTTGTTTCTGATGAGTCTTTGCTTTTGGTTTACTAGCATCTTTCTCTTTGCTGCCATAATCAAATACAAGTAATCCTTGAGTCTTCCTACAGAAAAGTGAAGAGTCCAATATATTCCAATAGTTATGTTCAGTAGAAAAAAATAATAAAGAGAGGTTAAGATACTCTGAATACTGACTGGTTGAACTATGTTTCCCTTTTATGCTGAATAATATTCCTGCCAGTGCCCTAAATCTTGAGGAAGGTCCTTTGCTCCTTGTGGTTTTTATGATTAGGGGAGCTCAAACTGTTTTAATTGGCTCTAAACTTGATGTAAATCTGGTGTTCCCACTGCTCTAGAATAGCTGCTCCAGCTGCCTTCCCATGGATTAGCTGTGTTAATAGCCCTTAAGCTTCATTTGGGTGGTGTGTTGTGTCTATAAAGCTTTTTGTCTTTCTTTCTAAGTAGAAGCACCAGTTAGCAACTGGAAGCCTGGGAGCTAAGTGTCAGAAGGTTGGCTTCTTGCTGGAGGCCTTCATATTCAACTTACCCCCTTCCTAGCTTTCTCCCTGGAAGACTTTCTTATTATTGTGAAAAGGGATGCTAGAAATGAGATTAAGAGGAATAGCTGGGGCTTTTCCCATTTTCTACACTCTGGTATAAAGAAGCTTTTGATTTTTCTTTTGCAGGAGATTTTTCACGTGCCAGTAAGTGATGGTGGTACCCATTGACAAGCTGGCAATTTTGTTTTTGGCACACACAATATATTTCATGATTTAGTCCTGAATCAGTTATGCTATCTGTACCTGGGTCATATCATTTCTGTCTTTTGCATGACCTTGCTTTATTACTTACCTCCTCTTTCCCCTGTAATAAATCTCTTTTTTCCCTGGCTACTTCCCCACTACCTAGAAACTTTTAAAGTCTCCTCTCATTAGATTATGAACTCCTGGAGAATAGGGATAGTTTTGTTGTTGTTGTTGTTTTCTTTTTAAAAATCCCCAGTACGTAATGTAATTCATTGCACTTAGTAGGCCCTTGACATACTTGACAACTCTTACTCAAAATCTATCCTTGATTTCCCTGATTTTTATTTTTCTTTACTTCCTTCAGCAAGATGTAAAATCCCCGAAATTAGACATTGCTTTTATTTTGTCTTTAAATCACTCCCAAGCATCTAGCATAATTCCATGTACAGAGTAGGTGCTTTATAAATATATGTTGCAATAAATTGAATATTGCATAGTGCAAAGTCTACATAGGAATCACAGAATACCAGAATTCAAAGGAACCTCAAAGCCCATCTAGTACAAACCCACTTTTTATTCATAACTCCCTTCCATCAATGAGATTGGGCAAGCCATGTGAGAGAAGCCTCTCTATATCGGACAATTTGTTTTAAGAGTAATCTCATTAAAATGTTGACTCTCTGGTCTATGATGTGAGACTACTTTATTAATAAAATGACCTCCTCTTCTCCCACTGAGTGTGATGTGCTCTTCACTACCTAAAGTTATTATCCAGCTTGAAAATAATGTGGTTTTCATTGTGTACAGGGATATAATCTCAGGCAAACCTGAATTTCCAATTGTCTTGTATTTCCTTCTCTGTTTTTATGAATCTTTTTGCTGCTGTCACATTAATCTCTATGTCCCCCTATGATTATGATATTTATTTTTGTTTCAAGTCTTTATCTCCTTTTATTTCATACACACACAACATATATACACACACATATATAAATATACTTATATGCATATACATTTACACATATGCACATGCATGTATATGTATATATGTGTGTTATATATCTAGATCTATATACATGTATATTCCTTTTTGCATGTTTCTGCAACAACATTCCCTGGCCTGAAATGTCTTTCCTTTTCCCCCAATCTATCCAAGTTCTACAAAATTTTCAAGGCTTACCCCCAATTTCATCTCCTCAATGAAGGCATCCCCTGGGACTTACTATGTCCTGTATAGACTATAGACTGCTAAAGATTTTACTTTCTATAGCTAGTCTATCCATTGTTTATGATACTTCTTGTCTTATATTACTTATTTCACATGGATATATCATATCCCTCTAATTAAAAAGTAAATGCCTTGAGATCATGAATTCAATTCAGTTCAGTTCAATTGATAGAGAAGGCTTTGATGCAATAGATAAAAAGCTTGTTTTGGGAGTAGGAAGGTCTAGGTTTAAATTCCACCTCTGACATCCATTTACTATGTGTACCTGAATAAGTCACTTACTCTCTAAGTATTCTCTGAGATAACTTGCATAGAAAATGCCAGTCAAGTATTAGTAGGGGAAGTTTCTTTCCCTACAAGTTCCCTACAATTTGGATTTTCACAAGTATAGTCCCTATCACCATTTCCTAAGTTCCTATAATTTACCTCAGTGTTCTAGATAAAACATAATCCCTATTCTCAAAGAAAAACTTAATTAGGGGGAATGAGACAGAGGAGAAAATAACTGCAGTGAAAATGAAAATAAAACCCAGGTAAAATCAGAATTTGAGAAGGAAGAGAGTTCTTTGCCAAGGGAGAATATGATAAGTGGTGTATTAATGGTGATACCTATTCAGGGTCTTCTTTGAAGTGAGTAACAAGTAGAGATGTTTTGAGTGATGATCTTAGCAAAGGCATAAAATTAGGAGAAATAAGGATAAGCTCTAGGAATATTGAGTGGTTCCAAGGTGGTTAGAATATAATGTGAAATAGGGTGGCAAAAGATAAGAAAACATGCTATACTTTTTTATCCTCTCTCAATGATTGAAAAACATGATGCTAAGCAATCAATCTAAAACCATGCATTATGCATTTACTATATGTAAGCACTGGGCTAAATATTAGGGATACAAAAAAAATGAAGTACCTTAAGTACCTTACATTCTATTCTCACATAATAAGTACTCAAATTTTGCTGAATAAATAAAGTTCAAGATTATATTAATTGTTGTTCTGTAGCAAATGGAGTGATAGAAATATTTCAGTATATCATATAATCCTCAAATTGTGGATTGAGTTTCTGAATTACATTTATAAATTAGTAGCTTTTAATTTGGAAAGTGTTCTGAGTCCTGGTTGCTTTCTCTAAAACCTATTTATTCTGATAAGTTCCTGAAATACCATATGTCTAGAATAATAAATATTAGGAAAAAACACTTTGACAATGTAAGCAATTAAAAAACACCAAAAAAAATAACATGGAATAGGAAATAGATATGCTTTTCTCCAATATTTGTGCTTGAGAGAAATTAAAGTTTAATTAAAAAGAAGAATAAGGCAGAAAATATATCAGAAAGAGACTTCTAGTTATGTCTTTAAGGTCTTAAAAGCATGATGGAACTTTTTATTATGATGATGACGTTTAATTTCTCTTCAAAACACGTAATTTTTCTTTTTCTTGATAAAAGGTATTATTAACACTGCTTATTCTTATCATGGAATCAGATTTATTCTAGTAATGATTATGTTTTTAAATTTTTAAATATATTTAAATTTTTTTAAACAAATTTTTTATTAATTTCGATTTTTAAATTTTTTATCATTTAGTAAGATAGGTAACTCATATTTCTATAACATCAGGATTTCCAAAGCAATTCCCTCATACCAACCTGGTAAAGTTTATAAGGCAAGCATTGTCATCTCTATTTTAGTGACAAATTAAAGCAATGGGAAGTTGAAGGGATTTGCCCATAAGAATGTAATTAGGGAGTCTCAATAAGGAATACAGGCCTCCTGATTCCTGTGCCACTATGCTATAAAACAAGGCAGAGAGAGATTTTCCTGAAGTAACTTGCCCAGATTTGGAAGGTAGAGAAAAATAGAATGCAGCCAATAATTGGGATATGGGATATTCACAAATTTGACTTTTATAGCTTGGATGGGGCCTGTATCTGACTTTTCAGTTCATAAAACAAGCCTTTAACAAAATCCATACTTTGTAACTATCAACAGAAACAGATATTCACAAATGTGGACAAGAGAAAAGTACATAAACCATAAACAATTATTTATGAGGAGTTCATAAATTTATTTTGTCATGAGTTCCTTTGATAGTCTAGAGAGCCAATGGCTTCCCATACATAATATCTTAATACATAAAATAACATACATAGGATTACAAAGGAGGTCAATTATATTGACATACAGTTATCAAGATATTTCAAAGGATAAAAACAAGCCTACAAAGATCAGTTTAATGCCCCCTCTCCACAGTTTAAGGGCAGGCCATGTATATTTTATTTTCAACAAAATACTTATCATTGACCTAATTTCTTTTTATTATTTTTCAAATTTTGTTGCTATTATTTTTATTACTATATAGTTGTGGTCAAGTGCATCTGTCATGTTTCTTTTTTATGTTTTCTTTTTTCTGGTTATACTTGTATGTTAACTTTTTAAATATACATTTCTTTATGAATCATATTGGGAGAGAAAATCAGAACAAAAGGAAAAAAACATGACAGAGAGGGGAAAAAAACTAGAAAAATGAAGTGAATATAGCATGTTTGATTTACATTCAGTTTCCATAGTTCTCTTTCTGGATGCAGATGGCATTTCCTACCCAAATCTATCTATTATTGTAATTGCCTTAGATCACTGAACCACAGAGAAGAACCAAGGCTTTCATAGTTGATCATCACACATTCTTGCTGTTACTGTGTACAATGTATTCTTGGTTCTGCTTGTTTCATTCAGCATCAGTTCATGTAAATCTTTCCAGGCCTTTCTAAAATCAGCTTGTTCATCATTTTTTATAAAACAATAATATTCCATTACTTTCATATACTACAACTTATTCAGGTAATGGAAATCTATTTATTTTCCCATTCTTTGCCACTACAAAAAGAGCTACTACAAACATTTTTTGCATATGTGGATCCTTTTCCCTCCTTAATGATTTCCTTGGGATACAGACCCAATACACTATTGAGTCAAAGGGTATACACAGTTTGATAAATTTTTGAGCATAATTCCAAATTGCTCTCCAGAATGATTGGATCATTTCACAGTTCCACCAACAATGTATTAGTGTCCCAATTTTCCCACATCCCCTCCAACATTTATCATTATCTTTTCCTGTCATCTTAAGTCAACCTGAGAGGTGTGAGGTGGTACCTCAGAGTTGTTTTAATTTGCATTTCTCTAGTCAATAGTGATTTAGAACTTTTTTTCATATGACTATAGATGGCTTTAACTTTGTCATCTGAAAATTGTCTGTTCATAGCTTTTTGCCATTTATCAATTGGGGAGCTTTTGTCATTTTTCAAGGAACAATAATATTCTATTATATTTTTTGGTTCAGGCCTTGAAATGGCATGAATGTGGAGAAATTCTTAATGAGGAAACTGAATCTTCACAAATATATAAGGGTATGTGTTCTGTAAAGTATAGCCCTGACTGCAAGCCTTCAGGTATTTGCTCAGCATCATCTGGTCAGACTGTATCACACAGAACACATCCTTCCTTCTTCCTCTAAGGCTGCATCTTTATAAGATCACAGAATCCATTTTGTTCAGCCATCCTCCCATAGTTGAATACATGTGTTTTTCCAGGGTTTTTTTTTTTGGGGGGGGGGCAAAAATGCCCTAAATGCATCTCTTGTTATGGGAAGAGTAAATTATTGGCAGACATGTGCAGCTCCCTGATTGGAATGATTCTGAGAGTCTTAATAATGTATGATGAGGAAAGTTCCTTTATTGGTTCCTGCTGGAGTTCATGATTTTTTTCCTTCTATTTTATCTAGGATGGATGATGCTGATGCTGTCATCATGCACCCTGGTATTGTCTGCATCATGCTCAGGCTCCTTCCTTCCCTATATCATGAAGATCACCCACAGGTACAACTGTTCCTAAGTATTGTTTGTAATACCTGGTAATTGCTTATAATTATCTTTATCACCTCCTTCTCTGAACCCCTATAAAACAGCATCTTGGCAATTTCTTCTGAATGATTTTTGAGCAGAATTGCTTATACAAGCATTACTACAGACAGTGGCAGGGCAATGTCTCCAATCACTTTTTTTGTCAGAAAAAAAATAAAGGTATCCAGGATTATGGGAACTGGAACAGGAGAGAGATAAAAATAGTGGAGATAATAAATAACTAGAATACCTTGTACTTCCTAAATCCCTCAGCCTAAAATAAATGGTTTATTGTTAAACACTGAGTGGAAAAATATAAATAGATAATGTATTAAAGGCTTTAATCATATAGCTAATAAATAAAAGTGGATTAACCCTTAAGTCAGGTCTTGCTAAATCTCAGTCTTAGGCTCCATGGATAAGGTGTGACTCTTAAGAAATGAAAGCATATAATCCCTATGGATCACATCTTCTTAAGCAAAAGACTGATGAGTTTCTTATCTCAAGATTTTATCCAGACTGCATTTAAACAGATAAATAAACAAAAAACACGTGGATTAAAAATGGTCAATTCAATGTTTTGGGCCATTTTTATACTTAAATGTAGTCATAACATTGAGAAGTGGAAGAAACTTCAAATTTGTTTCTTCTCTTCCCCTTTCTCCCTCCAACCTGAAAGCTGCAGTCCTTGGATTTTAATGTATTATACAAAAATATATTGCAAAAAAAGCAATAAAAAAGATACAGCTTAGAGATAAATGAATCAGGGCCACATATGTCATTTATAGGTATATCCTGAGGGTTCTCACAGTCTAGGATCTGCCTAAGTGAGCCTTAGTTTTTCAAATATGCTGCCATAATTAGAAAAATTAGTCATGCAAATAGAAGTTCCATTTGATCAAAATGTTTTTACTCTGTTAAAATCACAATAAGCAATTTAGAAAAAAATCAGGTTGCTCACCAATGTCTCCCAAATATGTAAATGAAATGTAGGGTGCAGTTTTCTAAACTGTTTTCTGCATAAGCTATGTCAGCAGCTATTAAAAGTTTGATAATTACAGTAATTCATTTCTGGAGGGGGAAGATCTCATAATAATAAACAGAATAATTAATTGAATGAGATACAAAGCCATACAAGAAAAGGCTGAAATAAAACTGACTATAGGGCTGTAATGATATACCAGGTATAGAAGAAGATATCTGCAACCTCTCAGTAGATGGCAGTATTATTAAAAGTATGGAAAGCTGTAAAATTCCCATATTTTTTTCCACTGTTGGTCAAAGTTTCCAACATTGTCTGCATTCTGTCTCACTTGTTATTACTTAAATGTTCTAACTTTTTTTTAAATTTACCCCTTGATAAGAAACAGATGTTATCTTCAAGGACACATGTCATTTAAAAAGCAACTCATGCAATTGACCTCAATGGGGTCCAATATTCATTCTCTTTCATTGATAGCCAAATCACATTTACACCATTAATGACTTACATGGTTATTTTTCAAACTGCCAGCACTCTAGCCTGCTCCTGGAAGCTGAAACATCCAGCTGTTTTTTGGCCTCTTACATCATCACCAGGAATAACCATTAGACTGGGTGGAATTCAGCAGTAAGTGTTGCTGATTGGGCACGAGGCAGAATAGTATCCAGCTGGGTTCTTTAGGAGGAATGTTGGCCCTAGAAGGGCATAACTCATACAGACTCAAATGGGAGTTCTTTTCAGTAAGGTCAGCAGATAGGAATTGCCTGCCTGTGAGGAAAAGATGCTTGGGTCGGAGCAATGGAGACTATTTTTAATTTAGTGCTTTGTGGTGATGAGTGTAATTCAACTTATACTGTGGTTTGAGGGCTTTTCTTGTTGTTGAAGTTTAGGAAAGCCATTTCTATCACTGGCAAAGAGGCAGATGGTAATATAGAAGATAGAGTTCTCAGGCTGGAGTTAGGAAGGTCTGAGTTTAAAATAAGATTCCGACACTTATTAACTGTGTGAGTTTGGACAAGTCACTTAAGCTCTCTCTGACTCAGTTTCCTGAACTCTAAAATGGGGATAATAATAGCATTTGCTGGTTAGCTTGTGGATCAAGTGAGATAATATTTGTAAAAGTACTTAACTTAGTGTCAGGAACATGTATAAATGCTTATTCCTCTTCCCTTTCCCCATATTAGAAAGCAATTTACTTTGTCAAAAGATGCAAACACAATGGATTTCTCACTGTTGGGAGAAGGGGAAATATATCATCTAGTTCTAGTTCACTCATTTCATTTTAAAAATAGAGAAACTGAATTCCAAACATGTGAACATGACTTTCCCAATCTTACGCAAATAGTAAATGATAGGACTAGACTTTCCATAGTTTATTCCCACTCTAGCAGGCTGCCTCTGAGTTACAGCTCGACCTATATATAAATTCAAAAGTAAAATTATTTATTAAACTCAGATGTCTATTTTGGTATATATAAATAAACCATCCCAAATCTTTACAATCTTAGATGAGCTTGAAAATGTCTTCTGAAATGTAGGGATACTACTGAAGTAGACATGATACTTATATTAAGGCAGCAACATTAAGGCAAAGGAGTCGAGAATCTGGATTCAAATACTGCCATTGGTACCCATAACTTAGGTAACATTGGACAAGTCAGTCTCAATGAACCTTGTTTTTTTTTTTTTTTAATCTGTAAAAATAAGCCCAGGGGCTTAGTTGGTCTCTAAGATCCTTTTCAGTTCTAGCTCTCCAACTGAGGTCAGAGAGGAAGCTACCAAGATTAAATATACATTTGCTAGGATATGTCTTCTTTAATGGTTCTCAATTTCATACTTCATTAAACCAGAAGTCAAAATCTGAGGCTCCAGATTTTACAACCATGAGGGTTGGAAAAGGAAAGATTTTTCTCATTTATTAATATTGGCTTCTGGCCACTAATGGAGCATTATAATCTGGCCCATTTTATTGTACCCTATAGATTTTCCTAAGATTTCAAGATCCTCTCAGTCTCAGTTTACTCATTTGTAAAATGAGGGGGCTAGATTTATATTTGTCTCTCTCTGAGGTCCATTTCTGCTCTAAATCTACAATTATTAATATTAAGTCCAAATTTGCTTTGTTGGGTAAATTCCACTCAGCTCCAAACTCTATTTTCTGGAGCCAAGCATTACAAGCCAGTTCCATCTTTTCATCCTTGCAGATATCTACTGTATTTTCCCTTAATCTTTTTGTCTATGGTTTAACCATTCCCCTTTCTAGCAACTAAAATTTAATTATATAAAGTCAGGGCCCTTTGCCATTATTGTTGTAATTTCCAGAGAATTTCTAGTGCATAAATAACCATCCTTAAATGTGGAGTCCAGAACTGAACATAACACTTTCCTTTGTAGACCCCCCACAACTTCCTTACCAACCTTCTAACCCATTCCAGATGGAAACGACTGTCTCAGGACTTTCTCCTGATTGGCTTGGCATCAAGAAGACCTGTATTCCTATCCTGTCTTAGATTTTTTTAATTCTGCTATTCCAGGCAAATCACTTAAACCCCCTCAGCCTTATTTTTTTCATCTGTAAAATGAGGATAGTATCACCTACATCATGGGTTGTTTTGGGGAGCAAATGAAATAATATAAAAGCTAAGGCACTATATGTGGCAGTTAGATGGTAGCATAGAGCACTGGACTTGGAGTCAGGAACACTTATCTGAGTTTAAATCCAGTCTCAGATATTTATTAGGTGTTTGACTTTGGGCAAGTCACTTAATCCTGTTTGCCTCAGTTTCCTCATCTGTAAAATGGGCTGGAGAAGGAAATGGCAAATTGCTCTAGCATCTCTCTCAAGAAAACCCCAAATTGGGTCACAAAGAATAGGATACAACTGAAAAATGACTGAATAGCAACAAAGCACTATGTACACTTATTTTCTTCTTCCTTCTCTTCTTCCTTCTCCTCTACCTCCTCCATCCCAGATTTTCCCTTAGAATGTTAGCTCCTTGAAGACAAAAAAAGTCTTTGCTTTTGTATTTGTATTTCAAGTCTTTTAGCAAAATTCTTGGTACATAATACACACTTAATAAATGTCTTTTCATTCATTCATTCATTCATTCATTCATTCATTCATTCATTCATTCAGGATAACGATCACTTTCCCAATTTTCAACACTACAACTTCTCTTAATGATATTTAAGACTGCATTAGCTTCTATGTCTACTCTATCATGCTATTGACTCATAAGGTATTTACAAATCACTCAAATGGTAGACCTTCTTCAGGCTCCTTTCTAGTCACATTGCCCTTTGTTTTGTACTTGTGAAGTTGATTTTTGAACGTAACTTTAAGATTTTATGTTCGTCCCTATAAAACACAAGGACCACATTTATTCCAGTGTCGTAACTTATCAAGATTCTTTTTGTTTGTGAAACTATGAACATTTATTGCATAGTTTTTTAAAAAGTATATTAAAATTAACATGATAGTAACAAAAACAGTCCTGCTTATCTATATCCTCAGTTTTCCCACTTGAAATTTCTTTTGGTATCTTTTATGTGTTTTAAATGTTTCATTTGCATCACTTTACTTACTATGTTTAACCCTTAAGAATTTTTTCTGGATCTAAATTGTTATCCAGTATGTTAAGTTTCCCTCCCAGCTTTCTGTCATTTCATAGTTTAAGAAAGATGCCACATGTATCATTATCCAAGTCATTTATAAAAATGTGAAACAGCCCTGGGCCAAAAACAGATCTGGGAGTCCTGCAGAATTTTCAAGCTGAAGTTGAGTGATTCATGACTACTCTTTGATTTTGGCCCTTCAAACAATTTCAAATCCATCTAAATGTACAATCATTGGTCCATGTCTCTTTCTATTTTCCACAGAACAACATGAAACACTTTGTCAAATGCTTGAATAAAATATAGGGACATTGTATATATTATATTCTCCCAATCTAGAATATCAAAAAAAAGAAAACATGGCATTATCTATTTCCTTTTCTACTTTCCAAACCTACTTTTCCTATTCTCTTGTGGTTACCACACTAATTCTTTGTCATTATTGGGGTCATCTTCTGGACTCTGACTTTACTTGATTTTATATTTATCTTTCTTTTTCTGGTTTGGCATTTTAATATATCATTATTATACAAGAATCCCTTGTCCTTCTGACTTTCAGTTATTCTTGACCTGTAAATGCTTCAAGACCAAGAACTTCCATCAGTGGATTTCTTAATTTTTGAACGGGGGTTCCTGAATTATGGTAGAGAAAATGAAGAAGTTGTATTGGCATCACACACTAAGTCCTCTTGGTATCTTAGCTTAATACCCACAGTAGGTATTTTAAGCTATTTTTCCACTCTGTTAACTGCTCCCCCATCCTCATATTTTAATAAATGACTTGGCCTTTTATTTAATTGAAAAATTGGGGGTCATAAGATGTAGATTCCCTCAGCTTCTCATCTTCATTCCTTAAACATTTGCAACATCATTTATATGATACCAATAATAAACCTGGCATTGTTCTAAACATTTTACAAACATATTTCATATATTCTGTTGCTGACAACAACCCTTTGAGATAGGTGCTGATATTATTCTCATTTAAAATATGCTAAATAAATTAATTATATTTAATAATAATAATTCTCATTAAAATCCTCCTGTGATTTTTTTCATTTTAGGAAATATAGGCAAAACAAACAAACAAACAAAAATTTGGGTGATTTATCTAGGGTCACATAGTAAGTGTCTGAATCTGGATTTGAATTCAGGAAGGGATGGGAAGGAAAAAATAAGGGAAAAGAAAGAAAGAGATTAAAGACGATTAAAATTAGAAAAGGAAAATTAAGCATCATTTTATCATAGTTCCTAATTTCACCAGTGAGGAAATTGAGGACCCAAAAGATGAAATATTCACTCACTGTTGGTCAGTGGTAATGTCATTAAGATATGATATTTCTGGATTACAAATTTTTCATTTAATGCTTGGTGAAATATTTAAGGTCAGTTTGCATTTTGCACTTAATTTTCAGCAGATATTTTCTGAGGAACTAATACATGTAAAGCAATGTGTTAGGCACTAAAGAAGATAAAAGATAAATAAGACATAGCTCTACCATAGCAGGCTTTCAGTCTAATAGGTAGATAAAATACAAGTAAAAAAGGTTTAATGCAGGATAGACTATTACAAGTGCATGCATGAGAGGAAATAGTAGTAAAAGAGGTCCAGTGCTGAGAAATCTGAAATCCCATTGAATCCTATCTCTGAGAAGCAGTCCTTCAGAAACTTTGGTTCAAGAAGTCTAAATTGATTCAATAATCTGTGCAAATCTGGGAACTTAACAAAAGAGACAAATCAGCAAATGTATCTTTGCCAAAGCATTAGGAAAACTCAATAAAAGTTAATGCATCCTGGTTTTCAGCTAAGAAAACAACCATTTCCCTTTGGATTCACTGCTGGGTGATGACCTTAAAAGACCAAGTCAGAAGTGGGCTGAAATAAGACTTCAGTCTTATCAATATTAACAAAACACCTGCTTGCCCTTTCTTTCTGGCCTGACCAAAATGATGGTTAAGTAATGATGCACTCATTGTTCTCGTAGATCTCATGTTCAAGGTTGCTTGATTCAAACAGTTAAGAGTCACCTCTAAAACAGAGGTGCTCTTTGTTATCGACGTGATAGTGATAAAGGATGTGCAGGGACATTTTAACACTCTGAACTTTCAAATTCTTCCTTTGAAACGTTCATTGGATAACTCATATTAGTGAGTCTAATCCTTACTGTTTAATAGGAGAAAATTAAAAATAGTGCCTTATGATATCACATATTAATAATGATTTCAGGTTGTTTACAGTTGTGCATATTTGAATTAATTATTTTGTCAAGATTTTAAGAGATAAATAAATTGAATAGATGCAAAGAAAGTTGTGCTTCATCCAAAGACAAGCTTTCCAGATCCACATTCAGGTTGGCTATGATTTTCCTTTGGTTTGAATGATGCTTTCAAATGAATTCCCTTCTTTTAAAGAACTACCAGACCTGATTCTTTGCTTCCAAGACCCCTCCCACCAGAAAATCATGTAGTTTCTAGTTTTAATCTCATTTCAACTTTGTTTTTAACACCTCCCCAAAAGCTGTCAGGATAAAATTTATCAATTTAATGAGAATGTTGTATTATATGGATTCCAAAGGTCCTTCTATTTCTAGCATGCTATTCTCTGTGATATGTGAGTTCTTGGGAAAGATGGAATAAAAGAGAACAAAAACAAGACAGGTATGGCCTGGTTGATTTCTGGAAATGCCATTAGCTTACAACAGACTACTTTTTTTTCTCTACTGAGAACAATACAACAAAGAATATTGACCTAGACTCCCCAGTTCTCAGTTATTCATTATATGGCTTAGTGGCAAGACAATTCATTTTTGTTTTACTTTTTTCCTCTGTCTCTTTTATTTCTCTCTATCTTGATTTTTTTCTTTCCCTTACTTTTCTTTCCATTCTTTGCCTTCACAGAAGAAAACAAATGTAGGTAACATTGAAGCTTTCTTTTGGGGTCTTAGCATGGAGACAAAAAAGAAGTTGTCACTAAATTTTTAAGCACATTTTGACTGTATGAGTAATTTACATATTCAGATAAAACTAGTATAACTTAATAGATACTTTAACAAGGGAAATATCATATATGTATCCATTCATGTGACTGGGCCATGAAAATTCAGGTCATCTATCTTTAAAAGTATGAAAGAAGGAACAAGACCAGGAAGTCTAAGAAAAAGAGTTCTTGATTTAGACTTAAAAGGGACCTTATTGGTTATCAAGTCTAAGTCCTTCATTTTATTGATGAGGATTCTGAGGTCAAGAGATGAGGTAAAGTGACAACCTGAAGTCACATAGTTAGTCAATTGCTGAAATTTAAACCTGAATTTTCCAATTCCAAATAGACTATGCTCTGCTCTTAACTATGCTGACTGCTTATAATAAAGAGCTAAAATCTGTGACCCAACAGTGAACAAATTCAAGACTTGAGTTGTTAAGTGGAAAAAGTTGAGAACTACTTAAGACTATTGTACAAACTGCTATGTGACATTCTGCCCTGCTAATACAATCTACTGGTCAACCTTGTATTCCCAACACATTTACCACAGAATCCTAATTGAACCCACCTTACCTCCCTCTTACATTATAAGCGATATGTGTTAGGAAAAATCAATCCATTTGTATGGGGGAAAACCGACTGGTTTCCTGCCATTGTTTATATTTTCACTAAAACCCAATTTTCCTGGAACTACCATTGAAAACTGTACATTTTATTCAAAACAAGGCAATATTGGTATTGACAGTGCTGCAATGATAATGAGGGCGATCAATTTCTCATTCTCCATTATTGTGATATTGAGCATATTTTGGAGTAAACTTGCAGTTTAATTGGCCAGTATCAGCATTCCCCCCTTTTTTACAAACTTTTTTAGGGCTTAAAAGTATTCTTGTCCTATTTGCAAAATAAAAAAACCCCAAAGCCCCAACAACAATAAGTGCTGGTAATAAAAACTGGATAGTTGTTGAGATTTCTTTTTAATTCTTATTAATAATACATTGTGATTTCATTTTTGCATCTTCCTTTGCAGTCTTCTCAACTCTTCTGCCAAATTAAGAGAGTACTTACTAAAATAAATAATGAAAGTCAAGAGAAAGAGAAATTTCAAGGCAAAATGTTATTTTCCATTATGTTTGGAGGGAGCAGAGAAGTAGGCTATGATATATAATGACTGAAAGAAAACATGGGTGAAGAGTAGTCTAAAGTAAGACAAAGTTTTTCAGGTAAATTGAAATTGGCACATAAAGGCTTAATAGGACCAAAGAACTTTGATTGTTCAATAGAAATGATGTTGACATATTTAAACTAGTGTTCAGATTACCTGTTGAAGTAGACAAAGTTTGCTCTGGGGTACATTTAACATTTGTCTTTCTTTTTTCCTCCCTTCCCTCCTCTCTCCCTCCCTCTCTTTCTTCCTTCCTTTCTTCCTTTCCTCTTTCCTTCCCTCCTTCTTTTCTCTGTCCTTCCCTCCTTCCTTTTTTCTTTCCTTTTTTCTTTCCTTCCTTGCTTCCTTCCTTCCTTTCTTTTTTTCTTTCTTTTTTTTTCTTTTTTTCTTTTTTGCTTTCTTGCTTTCCTTCTTTCCTTCTTGCTTTCTTGCTTTTTCTTGATGTGGATATGTAAATTCATCCAAAGAAGGAATTTCTTATGTGGAAATTCCTTCATCAATACAGATCAACAATTTCTCTATAACTTATAGTCTCAGAGATTTGCCCTGGACTCAGAAAATTTATGTAATTTGCCTATGGTCACAGGACTACTATGTGTTAACAGCAAGACTCAAAGCCAGCCAGTCAGTCAGGTCAGTCAATAAGCATTTATTTAAGTGTCTACTACGTGCCATATACTGTCGTTTGGCATTGAAGATATAAAGACAAAAAAGAAACAATTTCTGCCTTAAAGGAGCTTACATTCTATCAGAAGAGACTACATGTTACATTGATAAGTGTATGGAAGATAACATACGATAAATACAAGGTAATGGGGGAGGGAGGCACCATAAGTAGAAGGTTCAGAAAAGCCTTGTACTTGAGAACTTTGAAGGAATTGAAGCAATCTACCTATGGAAGTGAGGAGAGAGAACATTTTAGGCCTGGAGACAATCTGTAAAAGATAAGGAATCAGGAGTTAGAAGGTCATATTTGAAAACCAATAGAAATGCAGTCTAACTGGTAGAGAAAAGTAGAGTGCAGAAAGGTCTTTTTTGGCCACTAAGTTTATACTATATTCATCGTATCAACATTTTGGTCCTGGATTCTTGGCAATATTTCAATAAAATAAACACAAAGGTTGGATGTTGAGACATTTAAACATATAATTTAATATAATTATTTAATATTAAAATATTTTAAATTTAAAATTTAATTTTAGTTTAAATTTAAAATTTAAAATATAATTTTAAAATATCAATGCATCAAAAAAATCTATGATTATATCCAAGAAGGAAAAAGAGCTTCTCTCTAGGCAAGCAATTCCATTTTCTCTTAGCTGAGCCTTTCTTAAACCATGGTGACCCACCATGGAGCATATTAGAACTAGAAGAGGCCTTAGAAATAGGATACCTAGTCCAACTCTTTCATTTTTAATTGAGGCCAAGAGAGTTAAGTGACTTTAAAGTTAAATATAATCAATAGTAGAGTCAGGATTTGAATCCAGGTTTTCTTTTCAAACCCCAGTATTACTTTCTCCATCCCACACTGCCTCACAAAACAAACAAAGAAGCTAATTGTGTGCACATTGAATATTTGCATCTTCTAAATTAAGTTTAAAAAATAATATTTGGACCCCTAAGGCTGATTACATATGATCAAGCAAAATTATATCCATCCATCTATATCTATATATGTGTGTGTGAATTTATTTATTTATATATCTGTATATATGCATGTATATCTACATCTGTTAAAAATTATTACCTGGCACGTAGTTGGGACATAAATATTTGTTGACATTGCTATTGTTGTTATTATTGTTATAAATGGAGAATCTATCCTTATTATTATAAATGGAGATTCTATTATTATAAATGGAAATAAATGGAGACTCTCTCCTTAAGTAGTAAAGATTAGAAACTTCACTCCAATGATATATTCAAGTAGTAAAGATTAGAAGCTTCATTAAAATGATGTATTCAATCCAATAAACATTTATGTGCAAGATGAAAGACTATGTGACTTGGTGCATAAAAAGGCAGTCTTTAAGTTAGAAAGCCCAGAGTGCAAATCTAGCCTTAGATCCATATTGACTGTGTCAACCTGTGCAAGTCATAGCTTCTTAGTCAACTTTCTAAGACTATACATTGCAAAATAGGGCCACCATTCATCAAAATCACATACACTGTCTTGTATAAGTTATCCATGCTTTCTGTGCTTCAGGTTTCTCTTCAGTAAAATATTAGGGCTGAATTAAATAATCTCTAAGATTCCTTCTAGTTCTGAGACTTCAGTCCTATAAACAATATTTCACAAAAATAAAAAAAAAATTCTTGTTGTCTATATAAAGATTTGATTGGTACATAAATTCAAATTACTGTATATAATAGGAGTTCAAATCTTGAGATTCACAGAAGTCTATGGATAATTTAAGGGCTTTTTAATTTCTTAGAAACAATTTTAGTCACTCTATATCAATAAAATTGTCTTATTTTATAATTATATGCATTTTATTTTATGAACACTTTTCTGAGAAAGGGTCCATGTGCTTTACCAGACTGCCAAATGGGTCCATGAATCTTCAAACAAATAAAAAAGATTAAAAAATGCCTACTATAAAAGAAAAGAATATATTAACTGTATTTTATTTGTTCTATAATATTTAGTACAGCAGTGTGGGCATTTTGACTACTTTCTGGTTTATATGTTATAATATATTCTACTTTTAAGCCACTGATCTCACTAGAGGCTACTTAGTATAGTTTACATTTACTAGTAACCAGTCAGTCAATAAACATTTATTAAGCACTTACTACATGCTTGATACTTGTCATATGACTTTATTTATTACAATATGGGTAACTGACCAAGATTCAAGAAAGGCATTAGTAAACTGAAGAATATCCATATACAAATAGGAAAGGCTGTCAACCTATGTCCTGTGAACATGTATAACCTAGAGGTTAATCTCAAGAAGAATAATTTTGTCTTCAAGTATTGATGAGAATACTAATGTGGGACATATTAGCCTCCCATTTTGTTGGTTACCAGTTCATGTTTAATTTGTGAATCTATTTAAATATCAGGATGTGTGGTTTTATCACTCCAAGGGGCTGCCTTTATGCTGCTCACAATCCATATATTATTAAATAGATAAACACTATAGATACACCTGAAACATAGACAAATAAGATGACTTATTTAAGGCCCTATAACTAATAAGTAGGTACACTTATGCAGTGAGGTGGTGCAATGGATAGAATGTGGGGCCTGGAGTCAAGAAATTTCATCTTCCTGAGTTCAAATGTGACCTGAAATAGCTAGATGATCCCAGGCAACTCATTTAAAACTATTTGCTTCAATTTCCTCATCTATAAAATGAGAGGAAAAAGGAAATGGCAAGCCACTTCTTTGCCAAAAAACATAACAAAACAAAACAACAACAAAAAAGAACAAATGGGGTCATGAAGAGTTGGACACAATTGAAAAACTACTCAACAACAACAAAAATGGTAAGTGTTAGAGGGTGAATTTGATTATATATATTCCTCCACTAGAATATCTCTAAAATATATGCAGTTTGAATATCTCTGTACTTTTTTCTTTTCTCGTCTTTTTAGCTTTCTAAGGAAATTCAGTGTTCTTTGGCCAATCACATTCAATCACTGGTAAAGTCTGAGAAGAATCGTCAAATCATGTGTGAAGCTGGATTGCTCAAGACCATTATCACATCCTGTCATAAAGCCTTAAATGATAGCAGTGATCCAGTTCATTTGTCCCTCATTAGGATTTTTGAAAAGCTTGCATCTCAAGCCATTGAGCCAGACATATTAAGGTATGGTTTCTATTTTAAAATAGAATATGAGTCTCAACAATATTTCTTATTCCCAAAGATAAAATATGCCCGCACAAATGATCCACCTGTGATTTATGTTTCAGTGCATCTAAGAAGTAGAACATTGTTAAGGGACAAGGTTGTGGATTTAGGTTTGGATTTACACTCTCATGTCATATGATATCTATTCCTTTGTTTCCAGTGAATAACAAGAAGAAAGAATGTTAGAATTTCAAAAAAGGAGGCACCTTAGAAATCATCCAACTCAATCACTTCATATAGTAGATGAAAAAACTGAGTCCCAGAGAATAAATATCTGAGGATAAGAGGGAAAGTTTTTGCTATTAAGTATGCCATAATAATAATTTATATAGTACCTACTATAGTCATGAAGTGTCAAGCATGATTGAATGATTGAATAACAACAATAAAAATGTACTAGGATCTATGCAAAGTATTTTACAGATATTATCTCATTTTCTTCTCATAATAACCCAGAGAGGTAAGTATTATCTGAGAAAACTGAGATAAGTGATTTGTCCAGGGATGCAGAGCCATGGAGTAAAGGCAGGAACTCGCTCAATCTCTCCCCGAAATTGCTCCATTTTTCTTTAAATAATGACTCTAAACAGCTGCACAAAACCCCTAACATTTGAGACAGTGCACCTTCCATCCTGGAAACAGAGCCCTATTTTAACAGAGTTCAAAGCCAAGTAATAGGCTAGAAAAATGATCAGACAACAGAAAGTTTCTGACAAGGAAGATCAAAACAAATATTCAGAATATGATAACAAAGTCAAAGCTCCTACATTCAAAACCTCCAAGAAAAATAAGAATTGGGCTCAGGCCATGCCATGGAAGAGCTCAAAAGGGATTTTGAAAATCAAGTAAGAGAGATAGAGGAAAAATTAGGAAAATAATTGAGAGCTATGCAAAAAGAAATACAATAAGCTAATGATGAGGAAAATGCTTGGAAGAAGCAAAATTGGCCAATAGGGAAAGGAAGCACAATATATTCTAATATTCTAGAATGGGAGGATAAAATAGAAATTGAAAAAAATCCACCAATCACCTCCTGAAAGAGATCCCCAAATGGAAACTCACAATAATATTATAGTCCAATTCCAGAAGGAGAAAATATTGTAAGCATCTAGAAAGAAACAATTGAAGTGTAGTGGAGGCACTTTTATGGAAATGTTTTGCATAACTTCATGTCTGGTTTCTTATTGGGGATTGGGAGTAAGGGATAAGGGAGAGAATCTAGAACTCAAAAGTTTTGGGAACAAATGTAAAAAAAATGACTTTAATGTACCTGGGGGGTAAATATTAAATAAATTAAAAAAGAAAAGAAAAAGTGATTTGTTCAGGATCATACAGCTATTAAGTGTCTGAAACTGGATTTGAAAACACATCTTCCAGGTCCAATATTCTATCTACAATGCCATTTAGCTACCTCTATGACCTTATCCCAAAATCATATTGTCCCAATGAAGTCTTGATATTTACAATTATTTCCTCAAGTAGTTTTAGATGTTCCTTCTTTAAGTGGCAGAAATAACTCTGAATGAAGCATAAAGTAATAGGACTAGTTCTGCTTCAGAGCTGATCAATTGTTCATCTCTTGGAAACTTCCCTGGGGAGAGGACACAGGCACATAAGGTACAGTGTCTTCTTTATTTGTGAGTAGACTCATGTGATGAGGCAAAGTAGTGGAGAAAAAGATCTACCAAGGAGTGTTCCTAACACAAGTTCAGCCAGAAGTGCATGATCTTGGTAAAGATTTAAATGTTTCCTTGGTCATTTATCAAATGGGCAGAATGAGCACTTTTCACATATCCATATTGTGTTGTGAATAAAATGAAATAATATGACAACACTTTATTTATTTTTTGCTTTTTGCTGAGGCAATTGAGGCTAAGTGACTTGCCCAGGGTCACACAGCTAGGGAATGTTAAATGTCTGAGACCAGATTTGAACTCAGGTCCTCCTGACTTCAGGGCTGGTGCTCTATCCACTGCGCCACCTAGCTGCCCCTATGAAAACACTTTATATGAATGTAAAATGATACACAAATGAACTATATATATATATATATATATATATATATATATATATATATGTATATGTATAATGTGTATATAATAATTATTATGATATACTGATTGCACTTAAAATTGCCAGAATCTTTGCTATCATCATACCAATATATGATCCTTTGAGTTTGTTTAAAAGCAGTCATCAATAAATATGTTATTGAGCCCTTGTCTACTATGTGCTAATCACTGGGGATATAAAGAAAGACAAAAGAAGTCCTTTTCCTCAAGGAACTTACATTTTAATTGGATACATTAATGGGATACAAACATGCAAACAGCAAAGTCATACAATTCAGAGTGTGTGAAATTGGTTTATATGAAAAGGCATTAGTGGCTGAGTGGGAGTGAGAAAGGTATCCTGCAGTAAGGTGCATTTGAATTAGATCTTGAATGAAGTCAAGAATTTAAGAGGTAGCTATCTGGGCATGGGACAGCCCATAAAGGCATAGAGATGAGAGATTGTGACAACAAGTCGACCAGAGTGTCTGGAGCTTAGAATTCTGCAAAACGAAGGTTCTTTGCTGCTTAATTATTTTGCTTATGTTACTAAAGATTATATTGATCTTTCTGTAATCAAACTTAACTCAGGTGGGATCATGTTGCTTTTATTTCTCTCTTCCATAGAAGCGTCTCTTGTGGTCCATATTCACTGAGCATGCCAGTTGTCTCATATGTGACAACTGTCATGTAATTCACAAACTTAGCCATGTGGCTGACCTTATTTGTTTTTTGTTTTATTTTGTAATTTTCAGACAATTTCTTACCCTTGGGATTCCTTCAGCTAAGGAAGCTGGATACAAAACATTTAATACATCTCTTTCTCAAGGAGACAAGTTATATCATTCAGGAAAGAATACAGGTAAGAATAGGCTTCTTGGAGAGGAGTCTATGATTTACCACTTTTTAAGATCTATAGTCTTTGTATGTAGAAAGACAGAAGGAAATCATACTAAGTAAGGGAAATAACAGTGAAAACACAGAGATGGCATATTCCTAGAAGGATGAAAAGGCTAGTCTGTTGGGGAGTGAAAGACAGATTCAGCTCTGAGGTTTCAAATCTGAACAACTCAGAGAACAGTATTTCATTGACTCAGAGAGGAAAGTTATGAGTTTGTAGTGAAAGGCCATGAATTTGGTTTGAACATGTTGAGTTTGAGATAATAGCAAGATAGCCATTGAAACTTAGGACTAAAGAGTTTAGGTCAAAGGATGAAACTGGAGATACAGATTGAGAGTCAATAATATAAATATACTTTTTGGGCCTCTGAAAATGAATAATTTCTATGCAAGAAAGAATTTGAAGAACTGAGAAAAAGAGATGAAGACTGAATCTTGAGTAGTAGTCATAATTGGGGGTGGGAAGATGAGAAATCAGTTAAATCACAGGAGTGGCAAGAAAGGTAGAGAGAAAAGTTTCAAGGAGTTGGTACCCAGCAAGGTCAATGCCAATCCATAGCTTAAAGAATATGAAGACTGAGAAAAAAAAGTAGCTTTATTTAGAAATAAGTTATTGGTAGTCATCTCCAGAGAGAAGTTTTGATAGAATGATGAGGATATAAGACTTATTCTAGGGAAAAGAAATAATATACATTTTACAGCTAGAAAAGTTTATTCATTTTGGTGTCTTAGAATCAGGAGCACCTGGACCTTCTGCTACTGATGGTCCTGCTGAAGCCATCTCTGATGTCAACCTTATAGTCAGCACTGTGCCAGCCTCCACTTCCCCATGGATAACCAAGAGCTCTGTTAATATTCTTCAGACAGCCATGAGTCTTATTTCTATGACATCACCACGAAACATCCATCCACAGAAAGCTACACTGGCTCCATCATTTGTGGAATTTGACATGTCTATGGAAGGATATGGGTACAGTAGGAGTTCTTCCATTTTCTAAGTTATTATACTCTATGAGATTTACTGGTCCTGAGTTAACCTAACATAATAATCATAGGATTCTTATTTTCTTTTTTTCTTTTTCTTTTTTTTTTGTCTGAGGCAATTGCGGCTAAGTGACTTGCCCAGGGTCACACAGCTAGGAAGTGTCTGAAGTATTAAGTGTCTGAGATCAGATTTGAACTCAGGTCTTCCTGATTTCAGGACTGTTACTAGGATTCTTATTTTCATGACCATCACAATCATTTTTCCTGATCTGGTCTAATTCTACTATACTTCTGCTGTCTGTCTGTCTATCTACATATAATTATATGTATGTATGTGTATAGATATATATGTATATGTAGGTGTAGATATATATGCATATATACACACATTTATGTGATTATTCTACTTTTGACAGATGTCTCTATATTTTCATAAGTACCACAATTTTTATCTTCAGAAATCCATCCTTAACCCAAATGTGAATAGAATTGTTGCCCCAATATCTAATTATTTCCAGTCAATGATAGGTTAAATTATATCTATTGCATACTTATCCTGAATGACTTGCTTATATGGATTTTTTTATAGTTGTTTATTTATTCCTACACTGTCAACAATTATGGGCGCCAATACAGAACACTCAATCTCTGGAGGCATTGGAATAGGTAGGTATCTTTTTGCCCACTTTTCTATTGCTAATTTAGATATTTCTCTATGATACAAATTTACCAAAATGGGTAACACCAATTTCATGCTATGATAATGTTTTGAGAATGAACATGGTAGAATGAAAGAGCTTTGAAGCAGGTGTTGGGACAATAAGTCTGAAAGCTGATCTTGTCACCCATCAGTCATGGGACTGACAGATTACTCTGTCTCATGTCCTTGATTTCCTCATCTGTAAAATGAAAAACTTTGATTTTCTTATTAAATATGTAAATAATACCTCAAGTAAGACTACATTTTCTAACACCTCAATATATTGTCCATCATGTATTAAAAAAAAGCAATAGCTTATATTCATTTAGTGTTTTCATGTTATCAAAACACTTTATGTATATATAAAATATCCATGTAATTATAGAAATATAATATATAAAATGTTATATGTGTAATATAAATATGTTATATCTATATAATAATTATATTTATTGTATATTTGTATGTATTATATTTGCAAAACATTATATATATAGTGTCTCATTTAATTTTCATAGCAACTCTGAGACAAGTACCTATGCAACCATCATAATATGCCCTAAGAGTCTATTATGAGCTTTCAGCTCAATTGCAATTGCCTGAAGTTTCTACATAATCCAAACCATTCTCCACATAGCTGCTAGAATCATTAACCCAAAGTTCATTTCTGAATATGGTCCCATCCCCAATTCCGTACTCAAATGACTTCTAGGATAAAACACAAACTCCTCAGTTCAGTATTTGCACTTCTTTGCAAGTTGGCTGCTTCCTATTTTTGCAATCTTTTCCTACATTATTCCACTCTACTTTTCAGCTTCCTTTTCTGTATTGTTTTCCCCCTTAGAATGTAAACTTCTTAAGGGCAAGGATTTCCTTTTTGTTTATATTTGTATCATCAGCACTTAGCACAGGGGTGGACACAAAGTAAACACTTAATATTTGTTGCCTTCTTGTCTTGCCAATGTAATCCAACAATGCTGGTCTGCTTGCTATTCCTCAAATAAAATACTGAATCTCCCATCTCTGCCTTTGAATATCTCTTCCTTAATCTTGCAATGCTCTCCTTCCAAGTCTCTAACTCCAGGTCTCCTTCAAGATTCAGATCGTTGAGGGAAGCCTTTTTAGTATCCTCCAGTAGCTAATTTGTTTCCCTCCACGATTACCTTGTATTTGATTTATACATGTCTTCATATATTAGGTGCATGCTCTTTTCAATAGAATATAAATTTCTTGAAGTTAGGGATTATAATACTTTTGTCTTAAAACAGTGCCTGACACAATGCAGACACTTAATAAATGTTTATTCATTGGTTAATGATTATCCTTATTTGAGAAAATTGAGGCACAGAGAAGATAAACAATTTGCTCATGGCCACTTTAGCCAATACATGTTGGAGATGAATTTAGACCTTGGGCTTTGAATTCTAAATCCATTACTTTTTCCATCACTCCTTTGCAACTCTATGAATAAATTAATGAAGAAAAGGATTAACTGAGTACCAACTATGTGATAGGCAATTTGCTAAGCACTGAGTATAAAAGTACAAAACAAAGATTGTCCCTTCCCTCAAAAAGCTTACATTCTAAGTAGGGGGAAGCACATAAATGGTGGCCAGGGAGTTTATTGTTCTGAAAAGTCACTGGACTGGTGGGTGGAAATGTAGGCAATTAATTTACACCAAGGCTGAAACAATGGTAGTGTTGATTTGATAATTGTTTCCAAAGAGAGAGAGAAGTGAAATTGGAAGTGGGGTGAAGGTAGAGAGGGCTAATTATGTGTTTGAAGGACTAGTAACAAGAAGATAGCATAGATAGACAGCTGGTAGGGATGTGAAGCGAGATTTGGGGTTGGATAAATACAGTAGACTATGTGAGATGGTTTTCACCAATCAGGGCCAATAGAGCTCTTAGGCAAAAACCCCAAAGCTGAGTGGATCAACACAGAATCAGGACATGGACTCTGAATGTCTAAAGAGTATAGCAGTCAAGTGGATTGGGAGAACACTTCTTCATTCCTCCCCAATTTTGAGCTGAGGAGAAGGGGCAACATAGAACCGAAACAGAAAATTAGTGATTTTTGCTCTGTCCCCAGAAAGAAATCCCACAACATGATGCTGTCCCCTCTCCCTATCTTTCCCGTCCTCAAATCAATGTAATAATCATTTTTTGCAAATAGATGATGGTGCTGGGTTTATTCATGCCAAATATCTGATGCTAAGTCCTCATATACTAATAACTCTTTTAAACTCATCCTAAAATTAAGATATTCCTTATAGAGAATTGTCTCATATTTATAAGAATTCAAGCCATTCTCCAATTGATAAATGGTCAAAGGATATGAACAGACAATTTTCAGATGATGAAATTAAAACTATTTCTAGTCATATGAAAAGGTGCTCCAAATCACTATTGATCAGAGAAATGCAAATTAAGACAACTCTGCGGTACCACTACACACCTGTCAGATTGGATAAAATGACAGGAAAAGATAATGACGAATGTTGGAGGGGATGTGAAAAAGCTGGGACACTGATACATTGTTGGTGGAACTGTGAACGGATCCAGCCATTCTGGAGAGCAATTTGGAGCTATGCTCAAAAAGTTATCAAACTGTGCATACCCTTTGACTCAGCAGTGTTTCTATTGGGCCTATATCCCAAAGAGATCTTAGAGGAGGGAAAGGGACCCACCTGTGCAAGAATGTTTGTGGCAGCCCTTTTTGTAGTGGCTAGAAACTGGAAACTGAAGGGATGCCCATCAATTGGTGAATGGCTGAACAAATTATGTTATATGAATGTTATGGAATATTATTGTTCTGTAAGAAATGACCAGCAGGATGATTTCAGAGAGGCCTGGAGAGACTTGCATGGACTGATGCTGAATAAAATGAGCAGAACCAGAAGATCATTATACATGGCAACAACAATACTATATGATGATTAATTCTGATGGACATGGCTCTCTTCAACAATGAAATGTTTCAAACCAGTTCCAATTGTTCAGGGAAGAAAGCCATATACACCCAGAGAGAGGACCACAACATAGCATTTTCATGCTCTCTATTGATGTTTGCTTGCATTGTTTGCTTTCTCTGATTTCTTTCTTGTAGATACGATTTTTCTTGCACAACAATAAGTGTGGAAATATGTATACATATATTCGATTTTTCAAGTATTTTAACATAATTAACATGTCATGGATGTCCTGCCATCTAGGGGAGGGGTGGGGAGTAGAGGGGGGAAATCTGTAACAGAAAGCTTTGTAAGGGTTAATGTTGAAGAATTACCCATACATATGTTTTGCAAATAAAAAGTTTTAATAATAAAAAAATTAAGATATTCTTGCAAAGCAATCATAAATTTTAACTATTTTTGTTTTTTAATACAGGCCCCAGGTTATTTCCTCCCTTGAATGGTTTTACATTTTCTTCCTGGTTCCTGATCAGCAAACAGAGTTCCATCCAAAATCCTCATCCCATCCGTTTCTTGACCTTGGTTCGCCACATGGCCAGAACAGAACATCAATTTGTCTGCTTCTCAGCTAATTTCTCACCTGAGGACCTGACCTTAACTGTTTCTACAGAAGAAAAAGAGCTTGAACCCCTGGGTGAGGTTTTCCCCAGTACCTCTTCTCTAACTGACAGTGGGGAAACGTCAGTCAATGGTTGAACATTCATTTATGATATGCCAAGAACACTATGCTGAGCAATGAGAATATAAAACAAATAACCAATCAAACAACAAAAGAGCAAAAAACAAATTTCAAGGAAATCATATTTTAATGGGAGGGGGAAGGTAAAGGAAGAGCATCACAAGATGTCAAATAGAACTATAGAATATATTTAGAGAACAGTAAAAAATATGACAAATAGATGGAAATTTGGCCAAAATAGTTTATTAATCAATTAATAAACATTTATTAACTCCTTGTTATGTGGCACATACTGTACTAAGTGCTGAGGATATTAAATAAAAAAGGCAAAAGCTAGTCCCTGCACTCAGAGAGCTTATAGTCTAATGGGAGAAAGAATGCAAACAAATAAATATACAAGATCAATAGGAAGTACTTAATAGAGAGAAGGTACTAGAATTAAGAGAGGTTGTGGAGAGTGAGTAAAAGGTGGGATTTTATTTGGGATTTAAAGGAAATCAGGAAGGTTAATAGGCTCAATGGAGGAGGAAGTGTTTATGGATCATTGAGGATAGGCAAAGAAAAGACAGGATCCCATTGTGGATTTTTATTTTTATTGTACTTTATATTCATGTGAATAATAATTCAAAATGATAAGCTAATGGGAACAAAAGCTAGTTTTTTTATCTAAGGTATTTCTTTTGATCCTTATAAGCATCCTGTAATCAGAGTACTTTACATAAGTATTACATAATACACAGAGTATTAAATAAAAGGATATTAAATCTGAGAGGTTGACTGACTTCTTCAACATGCCTGTGATGAAGAGTCTTTTTTGCATCTGGTTTTATGACTACTTTGCTAAAAATTGTCAATGACTTCATTTTGCCTGTAGGAAAACTATAGAAATTCATAAACCTCACATTTAAAACTTTTCGGTTTGACTGCAGCTACTTTTCTTCTATGTTCTTTTTCAATCAAACAATAAACATTTATTAGTGTCTACTATGTGCCAAACAATGCACTAAGTTCTGGGGATACAAAAAGGAACAAAAGAAAATCTCTCCCCTCAATGAGCTTACAATCTAATTCCTTCCTATCCTTGAACCTGTCCTGAACTCTCTTACCTGCAATCATTTGTTCTGTGTTCTCTTTTTGCCCTCAGTGCACTCTCTCTTCATCTTACTTTCAAATATTTTTCTAAGTGATGCACAAATTATACTTTAATTTTTTAAATAAATTCTTTTTGTTAAATATTTCCAGATTACAAATAAAACAACAATATTTTTTTTAAATTGAGTTCCAAATTCTTTTCTCCCACTCATTTCCCTCCTTGAGAAAGTAAGCAATTTAACATTTGACGTCATGCAACACATATTTCCATAGTAACTATGTTGCAAAAAAAAAAAAGATAGGAAAATAAAATGGAAAAATAAAGTGGAAAAAGTGTGCTTAAAATTCATTGAGTTCATCAGTTCTCTCTCTGAAGGCAGATAGCATTTTCAAGATAGGCTCTTTGGAATTGTGCTGGATCATTGTTTTGATAAGAGTAGCTACACTTTCATAGTTAATCACCATTATAATATTGCTAGCACTGTGTACAATGTTTGCCTGATTCTGCTCAGTTAACTTTTATCATTACATATAAGTCCAGGTTTTTCTAAAATCATCCTGTTCATCATTTCTTATAGTACAATAGTATTCCATCACAATTATATACCACCTCTTGTTCAGTCATTCCCCAATTGATGGGCATATCCTCAAATTCCAATCTTTGTAATCATCAAAAGAGCTGCCATAAATATTATTCCTACAATTTTTTTATCTCTTTGGGGTACAATGCTAAATGAGGTATTGCTAGGTCAAAGGGTAGACAGAGTTTTATGACTTTTGGGCTTAGTTCCAAATTGTTCTACAGAATGGTGGAGTAGTTCACAGCTCCATCAATAGTACATTAGTGTCCCAGTTTTTCTACATTCCCTCCAGCATATTGTAATTTTCTTTTTCTGTCATGTTAGTCAATCTTATAGGTATGAGAGTTGTTTTAATTTGCATTTCTCTAATTTGTAGTGTTTTGGGGGCATTTTTCATGTGACTACTAATAGCTTTAATTTCTTCTTCTGAAAATTCCCTGTTCATATCCTTTCATCATTTGTCATCTTGGGAATGGTTCTTATTTTTGCAAATTTGGTTTAGTTCCCTATATTTGAGAAAAAAGGCCTTTATCAGAGAAATTTACTATGATCACATCCCCCACGTAGATCCCTGTTTTTATTCTATTTCTGACTCCATCACTTTTGTTTGTGTAAAAGCTTTTTAATTTCTTGTAATCAAAAAATATCTCTACTTTCTTCTCTATCTTTCATTTGGTCAAAACTCTTCATTTATCTATAGATCTACGCTTTTTTTCTGCTCCTCTAATTTACTTATGCTATCACTATTTATGCCTAAATCATTTATTCATTTTGACATTATATTGGTGTGTGGTGGGAGATGTTGATCTATGCCTAGTTTCTGCCAAACTGCTTTTCAGTTTGCCCAACAATTTTTTGCCAGATGTTGAGTTCTTAGCTCAAAAGCTTAGATCTTTAGACTTGTTAAAAACTAAATTATGATTGTAATTTGCTGCTGTGTATTGTACATGTAATCTATTTCATGGTCCACAATTCCATTTTTTCTCCAGTACCAAATTATTTTAATAATTACCATTTTGTAACATGGTTTGAGATCTGATAATATTGGGCCACATTACTTCATTTTTTCTCTATTGATTAACTTGATATTTGAGACTTTTTGCTCTTCCATGTGAACTTTCTTATTATTTTTACTAGCTCTATAAAATAATTCTTTGGTAGTTTGAGTGGCATAACACTAAATAGATACATTAATTTAGGTAGAACTGATATTCATGAAATAATGGAGAGTGAAATGAGAAGACCTAAGACAACATTGTATACAGTAATATAGTTTTAAGAATAACTTTGAGCAAATAAATCATGTTGATGATTATACCAAAATTAATTGTGAAGGATATATGAAGAAAAATACTATCTGCATTCAGATTTCAGTAATTTCTTTAAAAGAAATAAGAGGTGGGTTTTTTTTTGTTTGTTTTTTAAGCTCCAGAGCAGATATTATCTCCCCACTTCCTCTAGGAAATCTTCCTCCATCACCTTCCCCACACTCCACCATTTTCTAGCAGAAGGAAGGTATTTTCTTCCTCATCCAACTTTCATGAAGCTATTTATCTGAATCTTTTTTTTTTTGCTCCTATGACACATTTCCTATGTGTCCTATGGAATTTTTTGGAACACCAAGAACAGTTCTTTGTGTTCACATTGAACCTAAGACTCAAATCCTTTTTCAAATACTTCCAAGATACACAAACTTTTCTGTCCCCAATACTTCAAGTACTCTAGCTGTAAAATGAAAATATTGTTATAAGGCTCTAATGGAATAACTGATAGAAAAAAAACTATGTAAATTGTGGCATTTATTATTATTAATGTCACCTGGCCATTGTTGTAATAGGCTTGGGTTATGTCTGCTTGCCATCAAATATCAGAAGAAAATGAAAATTTTTAGTTACATATCCAAATAATCCCCACAAGATAACCTTAATATGTGCTCATAAAGTAATGTTTGGGTATTATAGCAATAGCCCTTTAAGACTAGCCATAAAGTTCCTAATTTTATCATCTATAGCAATTAATAATACCAAGGAATACTTTGAGTAGTTTTTTTGGTTTTCTGTTGAGATTCTAATCATGAATTACTTTCAAGATAGCATGAAATGATGTGTCACAAGAGATCTCCAGACTTATTCCTCCATTTTAAATTACAGCATCATTTAACTTTTTCCATTTTACTCTTCTTGTGTGCTGATTTTTCCCCAGCATTCAATGATTAATATACAGAAGCATCTTTAATGTGCCAAGAATTTTCTCCACCATAGCCATACAAAGATAGTAAATGAAGATATTGGATAAAGACCCATGCTAATTGTCTTCTTTTGGGTTTGCTTCCTGTTCACAGGCCAGACAGAACTTTACATCATTAGTGAAAAGAGTCTCTTTCCCCTTAATTTTGGTTATTCAGGGCAAGAATAAAGCATATCTCCATTGCCCTTTGGTCTGTGTGTACCAGTTTAATAGTCTCCAAGGCTGACATTCCATCACATTTAGCTATAAATCACCATGTTCTACTTTTCCTGTTGTTGAGACCTGAACATTGCTGCAAACATAAAATCACATTCCTTAATGCAGGATTACCTCACACAGATAACCAAGGATTTTTTCAGTGGATTGAATATCAGTGTAGAGCATATTCTAAGTCATAACTTTATAGGGAGGAGGATCATATCTCCTAAGTGAGGAACTGTTCTATCAAGACTGCCTATAGTGTCATTAAATCTGGATAATCTTATATATACATTTTCTTATAAATGTGTGTATGTTTTTTAAGTTATAGCTATGAATTGCTCTATATATTACTTATCATAATACCTGGCATAAAGTAAGTGCTTAGTAAATGTTTCTAGACAGTTTCTAATGAGGTGTTCCTCTACCAATACAAATCAGCACCTTGTCTGAAATTTGTAGTCTTAGAGACTTGCCTGGGATGCATTATAGGGTCAATTATTTGTTCAGGGTCACATAGCCAACTTGATCTTGGGTTTTCCTGATTTAGCCTCTATGAACCATGGGTGCCTCTCATGCCTATATGTGTGTGATACATATAGATGTATGTATCTATATCTATATATCTACAGTTACATCTCTCTATCTCTCTATCTACATCTATATCTATATAGATATATCTCTATATCTATATCTACATCTACATTTACATGTACATCTGTATATACCTGGCATACAGGTGCCTTCCCCCCCTTTTTGCTTTCCTCCTTCAAGGCTGCTTAACATTTCAAACATGACGATCAGCAGCTTTGTTCTTTCCAATGAGATAAAAGACCATTAGCCTTTGTTGGTCCTCCGTCCTATCACTCCCTCCTAAAAAGGTTCCCTAGACCTTCCTCAATGCTCTACAGCCTCCCAATACTTTCCTCTAAACCTATCTTTGTAACCTGAGGACTTCTAGATTTTGCCAATTGCCTGACCACATCACCTTTAGGTGTTCCAGACCTTCCCATTTGCCTTATATCTGAGCTTTATTTTATGTGTGTTCTCTCTCTCAATTAAAGTATAATTTCCTTGGAACAGAAATTATCTTTGATCTTTCTATTTTCATCCCTAATGGTTAATAGAGCTCTTGGCACAGAGTGGGTGTTTAATATTTATTGTTAGATACACATGTGTATATACATACTTATGTACATATATCATATATGTATATATCTGAATATACAAATGAATAGCTTGTCTCTGTTTTTATATATGTGTTTCCTATATATTGCAGATGTTATGGAACCTGAAGACATACATGAACCTTCTGCTGGAAGTCGGCTCCAGTTCCGATGTGGCAATCTTTTGTCAATTGGACAGTGGCACCATTTGGCCATTGTTGTCACGAAGGAAATGAAAAGAAATTGTACAGTTTCCACTTACATCAATGGACAACTCATTGGATCTGCAAAGGTATAATGAAATGAAAAACTAAGTTCCTAAGGATGCTGTAGAGTTACTTCTTTACTGACATTTAAACAGTGATCTTTCTTTTAGCTATTAAATTCTAGCACTCTGATTGATTTTCATTCTGGGGATATCTGCATTTAATTTATTGAAGGACATGGCTTTGATAGGAATTGATGCACCTGCCTGGGGAAAAGTCTGATGAGCTCAGAAAAGTAGAAAGGCATAATAAAAGCAAATATGAAAGAATAGCACCAATCTGGAAGGATGCTGTCATCACACTGAAGCTTGAACTGAATTTTCTAATGATTGCTAAGGACAAAAATAAAGGGAGTGGCAACAAATTTAAGCTTGGAGGGAGAATTGATCTAGGAAGAGATGGAATCATTGCTTGGGGACATTGTTGTCATGTGGATATATGACTTATCAGGGGTGTTTGGACTCAGAAATGTGACAGGTTGCCCCCAAGATCACTTTGGCTCCTTAGCACTAATTAGGAGTCCAGGTAAAGGAGGTGCTTTAATAAAAGAGCTAGGAACTGAATTGAACAAAGATTCAATTGCCCTTTAACTAAAGAGAAATTAGTCTTTATATTTTGACTTCTTAATCTCCTGTGGATGCCTTTGGCTCTGAACTGTCTAATAAACATAAATTCAATGGTTAATTGACCATTTTGGAGTTGGATATCCACAGGTACTTAGAACCTACTTGAGCTGGCTTTTCAGATTCTATTTCCTTTGTTCCCAGTTTGGACTTTGCTTTTTCTGCTCCTCCAAAAGATTACCTTTTACTCCCGTGCCCTTCTTCACTTACCTGCAATTTATAAACCTGGAGCTGGAGTTGTTAAACTGGGAATCTATGGTATTTTTTCATATTTAGATAAGTATTTCAAGACAGTTGGTATTCTTTGTAATTATATATGAGTATGTGTGTATGTATATATATGTATATATATGTTTCATATATATATTATATATGCTTTATACATAAAAATGTATTACTTTATGCATTTAAAATATGATTCCAAGAAGGGATCCATACACAGCTAATATGTGCCCAAGGTGCGATTTAAGCCCAGGGCTTTCTGATATCTACTATGTTCTGTCGCTAATTAGGTGAGAATACTGGGATTCCCAAAAAATGAAATAAATAAGCAAGCACCCAAAAACTTCTAGCAACATGAAATAAACTCAATTCTGAAATCCCAAATATATATTCAGGATATTAAAAATTATGATTATGAGAATGAAATTATTGTTCTCAGTCTTTGCCAACAAAGAGCTAATCTTTGGTAGGCAGTGTAGCATAATGTATAGAGACCACCAGGAAGATTCAGGTTCAAAGCCCATCTTCGACACATGCTGGCTTTGTAATCCTGAGCAAGGACCTTTCCTTTGGAAGATTTCAGGCACCTTTTGAAGATTATAAGTGGCAGTAATAGTGCCAAATTCTAGTGGTAAAAGGAATTATTTCACCTGGCAGTGCCTATCCTATTCCTATCCTAAATGTCAAACAATTACATAAAGCAGGAAATATATCAATAATCCAAATGAACAAATATCTCATATTTGAGCTAAAGAAGAGATAAATTCAAGCAACTATATACCTTGATATTAACCTCTGGAAAAATTCTATCACAGATCATTCACTAATTAGTTCATGAGAATTAAGAAAATAAAGCCAAAGTTACTAGTCTCCATCACTGACAGCCACTGAAAGTAAATCCTATTCTAGGAATCTCACTTTTTGGGCAAGGTTATAAAACAACTAAATGAGTCAAATAGTAATTGCTGATATTTGTGATACCTTCACGCTTACAAAGTTCTTTATATATCTTTATATACAATACTTTATCTCACTACATCTTTACATTGACCCAGTGAGATATGTATAACAAGTACTATTATTGAAATTTTACAAATGAGGAAGTGAGACTGAGAATTAAAAGAATTTTCCCATAAAACTTGTGTTTTAGGCAGGATTTGAATCTAATTCTTTCTGAGTTGAGGTTCAGAACTGTATATTGTGCCATGCCATAGCCATAGATAGATGTAAACTCTATTTAAGCAAATATTTTACAAGTTTGTCATATTTTTTATTTGCAAACTTAACACAATGTCTGGCATATAGTAGGAACTTGATAAATATGTATTAAATTTAATTGAAACAAAATAGGATTATTTGATTACATAATTAAACTGAGAGAGACCTTAACTTTCATCTATTTCATCACTCCCATTTTATAGACAGGGAGACTGATACTTACGTTAAATTATTTGTCTTAGTCCACACAGAATTGGAATTTGAACTGAAATCATTTGATTCCAAATCCAAAATCTTTTTTCCATGCTATTAATGAGAGTTGACATTTCTATAGCACCTACTAGGTTCTGAGAACTCTTCTAAACATTTACAAATATCATCTCATTTGACTTTCACAATAACCTTGGGAGGTAGGTGCTATTATTTCCCAATTTTACAGATGAAGAAACTGAGCAGAGATTAAATGACTTACCCAGGATCATATAGCTAGTGAATGTATGAGGCTACATTTGAACACAGATCTTGCAGACTTAAGGTCCAACACTCTATCTACTGTATTGTCTGATTGTCTCTAATACTACAATAAGAATAAACTGGATGATGATATAAGTAAGTAGGCTTATAATGAATGGAACAATAAGAGCCAATGAATACTAACTAAAAATTAATATTGAATAGAACTTCTAGCAGGATGTTATAGGACTTATATAAGTGCACAAAAATATTACCTTAAAATAGTCTGATGATATAAAGAGGGATAACTGTTATGGTAAATGATAGTGTCAAGATTCAGAATTATTTTAATAAGTTGGAATCAGATTTTAAAACCATTATGCCCTGACATTCCTATAACTTCAAAAACACCTGTGATTTCATTGGGGTGGGTACTCCTTCCAGCAAAGGAAATACAATTCCTTTGTTCTTCAGTTGGCAATTTCATTGATTTCTGTGGTCTTTGTCTTTAAGCTGGTTCTTAGGTAACAATATTGAATGCTGAAAATCAGTTTGACTGGCATGGCTTCAGTACTGCTGGATGCAAATATGGCAAGAATAATATAACCAGAAACCGGGCTTTAGTCTCCTCCTCCCTACTACCATTCCAGCTTCTTGAGGAATGACATCATTAGGGTCAAATTCTCTAATTCCATGCTCTTCATTCTTATTTTCCTGACCCATGGCCTCATTTTATTAGTTCTATAGATTACAGGGCATTATCCCATTGATATTATACTGTCTCTTTGTCTCATATAATATATAAAATTGAGCTCAAGGTCCTGGAGCTGTCAACTGGAGTGTGAATATTTTCCCCACTATGGAACCCACTGAGGGTACTGAGGCAGCACAATGACTCTCCCTCCTAGCAGCTGCTCCTCCTCTTGTGAATAGTATTAACATTTTTTAGATTAAGAATATTTTATTTTTTTCAATTTCTTGTAAAGATAGTTTTCAAATTAATTTTTGTAAGATTTTGAGTTCCAAAATTTTTCTTTCTTCCTTCCCAAAACAGTAAGCAATCTGATATAGATTATATACATGTACAATAATTTTAAACCTATTTTCATATTAGTCATTTTGTGAAAGAAAATTAGGCCAAAATAAAGCAAGAGAAGAAAAGACAAGCAAAAAATATGAAAATAGGATGCTTCAATACAGTCTTAATAGTTCTCTCGCTGGATTTATTTTCTGTCCCAAATCTGTTAAAATTATCTTGGACCACCGAAATCAAGCTGAGTCTAAGAAGGTTTTTCCTGTAGCAGATACTAGAAAGCTAGATTCTAAATCCATAGGAAAAGCCTTCTTAGACCCAGATTCACTTCCACATTTTGAGGAATTAGATTAAGCTCTTAATGTAAAGAAATGGAACTGCACAGGGATAGCTGTTTAGTCTTGCATTTAAAATTTAAGAAAAATAAATTGTTAGAGGATAGGATTTGGAATAGAAAGAAGTAGATTGCCAACAGTTAGAAGATGGGAGAGAAAACATTATCCTTAAAAAGTCATAGTTGTCTACAGCCATTATACATAGGAAGAAAGAGTTCTACCTTCTTAGTCCCTAAGGGCATTACAGGATCATAGCATTAGAAGTGGAATCTATTTCCCAGCCCAACCCCATCTCATTTATAGATGAAGAATCTGCTTCTCAGAAAGAAGTGACTTGCCTAAGATTTCTGTGATAATATTACAGAACTAGGAAATAAGCTCAGGTTCTCCTTTTTTTAGCACCTTGCTTCCCAGAAAACAAGTTTTATACCATAGTACAATAGTGAGCATTTACATTGATGATGATGATTCACTGAAAATAATTGTCTTGTTCCTTGCACTTTTAAGAAGATGGGTAAATAGCTGACCCATTTCTAGCAAGATTTCCATAAAAATGGCCCAAAGTTAAAATAAAAAAAGTTATCTGCTCAAAAAAATAGGCTCTAAGCTAACCAGAAAATTCATAACTTTTTATCCAGAGAAGAGATAAGACACATAAAAAAAGAAAATGAGAAGGGAAAAGAAACCTGCATGTGGCAGATCTGTAAAGTCCTTTCTAGCTCTAAGATTCTATGAACGTGACCATTATGAAAATTTGTTTTACCTGACTATACATGTTCATTACAATGATTTCATTGCTGCTTTTTCCCCCCTTAGTGAATGGGGACCTGGCAAAAAGAAAAAAAAATGCTTGTTAATTTAAAATTTTAAATTAAAAAAAATAAAATCCTGTTATTTGTTGAAAGAGTAAGGACTATAGAAAGAAAAGATCAATGTGGTCAGGAGTAGTAGGAAGACTTCTTGGGAAGATGTAATTTAAGTTAGACCCCAAAGGATGAGGGTCACTTGGTCCATAGTAAATATTTAAAAAATACCTTTTCAAATTCATTCATTTAATTATTTGTTGCCAAGGAAGTATTTGGGAAATGAGCATTCCAGACTTCCCAAAATATTCTCAAGTAGTATAATATGTTTGGAAAATCAATTGTTTCACCTGATGAAGTTAAAGGCTAAATGAGGAAATTTGGAGAAATTTCCTCAAACAGTCTAATGACATATAATCCTCTTTTCTTACAGATGCTGTACATTCAGGCCTTACCAGGCTCTTTCCTTTCAATGGATCCTTCATCCTTCATTGATGTTTATGGATATATAGGTACTCCTCAAGTCTGGAAACAGAAAACATCTTTAATATGGAGGCTTGGCCCTACCTACTTGCTTGAGGAAGCAATTTCAAAAGAAACTCTGGAAGTTATTAACAAACTTGGCCCAAGATACTGTGGCAACTTCCAAGCTGTGAAAGTCCAGGGTATGCTATATTTTGATCTATGGGACATTTGCTGCCTCTTATTATTTTTCTAATTGACATACAGTTATTTATATTGTATTTATGAAGACTGAACTTAGTGTGGGTGAGTCATTAAGGAAGACCTTTGTAACTGGAACATTACATATTTACAACACAATGTAAAAAGAAACAGAAAAGGAAATGGTAACATCCCATGGATTTCAAATATATAACATCACATAATGGAGTGGTATAATACATCGGCAGAGAGAGAATGGACAAGCAGGAAAGCGATAAATAAGTTACATTCCTTTTAATGAAGAAGCTTTTTAACTAAAGTATGCTGTTATCTTCAATTATTAAACAGGCAGACAAAACATTCACATTCTCCTTATTGATTGTTGGCTGTTCAAGTAGGGAGAGCATCTCTCTCTATGCGCTAGAAAGTCATGGAGGTCAAATCCCTGCTGGAAAGATGAAGAAATAAATCTACCCACTAAAGCCCACTACCCAGTAAAGGGTGGCTGTTTCCTTCATCTCGAACAATGTAAAAAAGATTTTTCTATAAAGGTCATCTGGTGAATTATCTGACCTCTTGTCATACAGATCTTGTATCACCAGATCTTTCTGAATTTCTCTTGTGATCCTCAAGAATATTAGCATTTAGAGAAACACAGATTAAAAATCCAGACTAGTGTACCATGGTCTAGTAATAATTTTGAAAACAAAACAGCACAAAACAAAATAAAACAACTTTTACTCTCATGCTATATTTCTATGGTAACATTTAAGCAAATTTCAGTCTCAAAATTTCATTAAATTTTTTTCTTTTTCAGTATAAATAGATAGACAATTGCTTTTAAGAGGAGCAATCATGCTGTCTATAAAATCTCATTGCCCCGAGTTTATAATACTGAGGTTACTCAGTTTGCTCATTATTTTATACTTTGTTTTATGTGAGGGTAGCTCCATATAATAGAGATTTTTAATAGTAAGGTAATTCTTGTGATTTTTCCACAACTTATCTCCAAGAACAGAATGCCCCAGCTTACCAATTTGAATGAGGTGACTTGTTTGTCATTGGTTATGAATTCAGTGTATGCAAAATGGATAATTTACCTCTTCTACGAATTAATTTCCTATCTGTAAAATGAAATTCGTATAGAGAGTAGGGGATAGTGGAAACCACACTGCAATCGGAATTTGAAAATCTGCATCCAAATCACAGTTTTGATACTACCTATGTGGTCTTATACAACAATTTGTTCCTCAGTTTCTTCATTTGTAAAAAGAACAGATTGGACTATATAACCTCTTGGACCCCTTATGTCCCTAAATCTATGTGACAATAATTAACCTTATAAAATGAGGAAAGTAATCATCAATTAGTCTATAAGTACAATATATAGCACGAGAGCATTGGAATGATTTTGTGTGCTTCATTTTAGGTGAGGATATTGACTGTGAAGCCATGACTCTTGTTTTGGAGGAACGAGTTTCCTTTGGACTTAATGTAATTAGTTCATCCCTCACAAATGTGGCAGAGATCAAGAATGTTTATAATGAGGTTGATAGCCGCCTGATCGCCAAAGAGGTAACTTTTCTGTCTTCAATGTCTTTTTGTATAATTTTAGAACCATCATTATTGTTTTATTTTCTCGACTTTTTCTTTTTATAGTATTGAAATTAATATGTTTACATGCATGCACCCAGACACACAAACATCAAGAATTGAATGAGGAAAAACTGATCAAGAGCCAATTTATTAAGTGCTAACTGTATGCCAGCCACTGTGCAAAGTGCTGGAGATTCAAAGACAACAGTGAAATTTTAGCTATCAAATAATTGCATTTTTTTTGGAGAAATAAAGAGTTCACAAAGAGGCAGATACAAAATAAGCTAAAGTTAAAATAATTTTGGGTTTGGGGAGGGAAGTAGGGAGAAGAGCCACTAGAAGCATGAGGATCCAGGAAAGATCTTCCAGGGGAGAGGGTGTTTCAGTTGAGTGTTGAAGGAAACTAGACATTCTAAAAATGTACAAATTAGAAGGAATTATGCCTCCAGACATGAATAATGGTCTTATAAAGCCATGTAAATAAATGCAAGATGGAATGTAATGGATGAGGGAGAGCATATAGGTCCCTTTGGTTGGACCACAGAGTATGTGAAGGTTTATAGCATAATGTATGTGGGAAGTTAAGGTGGAGCCAGAGTGTAAACTGATTTAAATTCCAAATAGTGGACCTTGATCCTAGGAGCCACTTTATCTTCTGTAGTAGAAGAATGAGCAGATCTATGATTTAGGGCTATGACTTTGGCAGCTGCATGGAGGATAAATTGGAGAGGTGAACAACTGGATGAAGGAAGACCAATTGGGAGGCTATTTCAGTAATTCTGATAGGTGATAGAGATTAAATCTTTATTGGTAGCTCTGGGAGTAGATAAAAGGGGACAGATGCTAAAAGTGTGAATGTCAATAAGATTTGACAGCTGATTAGATATGTGAAAGTTAAAGCCATGTTTTGAACTCAGTGTTAGAGAAAAAGAAAAAGTGAGAATTACTCTGAGGATGCAAATCTGGATAGCTGGAAGAATGATAGAAACAAAAAAGTCAGAAAAAACATGGATTTGAAGGAAAAGGTGATGAGATCTGTTTTAGATATTTTGCGTTTGAGATAATTTTGGGACATTTTGTTCAAAATACCTAATGGATTGTTCCTGATGGAGGACTCCAGACCAGCAAAGAGATGAGGAAAATTAAGAAAGCAATGATGAGTTTGGAGAGAATAGTTTCAGTTGAGTGTTGAAGTCAGAAATTGGGTTGCAAGGGATTAAAAAGTGAAAAAAATGGAGAAAAATGTAGATATTTTGTAGTGCTGTGGCAGATGATTTTTTTTTTTAGTCAGTCAACATTTATTAAGCAATTGCTGTGTACCAACCACTTTGCTAAGTGATGGGAAAAGAAACAAAAATCAGCAAAAACCATTTCTGCCCTCAAGGAGCTTACATTCTAATGGAGGAGGCAACATATAAATAATTAGGTACATACAAGATATACATAGAGAAAATGAAAGAGAATCCAGAAGGAAAGTCATTAGCAGTCAAAGGAACCAGGAAAGACTTCTTTTATTTTATTTTTTTAGATGATTTTTTTCTAAACAATTGAACTCCTATTACAATTGTGGCAGATATTGGAGAGATATTTTTTCTAATTAACTTAGAGCTGATTAAAATTAGTTTGAAAAGATTTTCAAATGATTTCAATTTATTTGGTATTTTTCTTTCATTTTCATTTTTGGTGATGATTTTCAAAGTTTATAAAATCCTGTACCAATCTAAATTTATTCATAGCCTTCATGACTGGAAAATGACTATCTAATAGTTCTATTCCCTGTTATTTTGCCTCTTCTCCCTGATCTTTAAAAATCACCTTCATTTTGCTTTACTTATTTTTGAAAAGCAATTGGGCTTTAAGTAACTTGCCTAGGATCACACAACTAGGAGGTGTTAAGTATCGGACACCACATTTGAACTCAGGTTCTTCTGACTCCAGGTTCATTTTAACTATACCTTAACTTTCACAGCTATTGAAATGAAAATTCAAATGAATAACAATTCAAATGATATTGTCATCATTCTAAAAATAATGGCTTGAAAAAGGATTATTCTGATTAGTTCATTTCTGTTGTAATCTCATGGAATTTGGATTAGAATAAAATAAGAGCTGTACTGTTGGGTTAGCTCTGGGTGGTATATGCTAGGCTCAGATCAGCTTAAGTCTCAAGCACCTCAGAGAAAAGAAATGAATTCTGGAATTCTTAAAAAGATTTTTTTTTTACTATATTTAGCCACAAATGAGTCAACATAAAAGTAGTCAGTAAAGAAGTAGTCTGTATCTTTTCTCTCTGAAGAGCTCCACTATGATGAGTAGCAAGAAGCACAATTAATCCATTTTTTAAATTTTCTACCTCATATTCATGATGAGATGATCTAATCTTTGGCAAATAGTGGAATGGGACAGGGAGATGGCACAGTAGATAGAGTACTAAGTCTGTAGGAAGAGTTTTTTCTCTCTCTATTGATTTTTTTTCCTATCTGCCTAAAAAATACAGATCCCCTGTCATTTAAAAAGTCAATCTTAAATCAAGAAGAATTTATTAAGCATTCCACTAGGCACCAGTAATTGTGCTGGAACTGGAGATATAAATACAAAAGTGAGATGATCCCTACTATCAAGGACTTACATTCTAATGGGAGGGATTCAATATGTTAACAGATAAATCAGTCATCACAAAACTAAATACTCCATAATTAAATGCAAGAAAAATCAAATTCAAGGAAGGAGAAAAATTAGTATGACAAATCTACATCTCTAATGGAAAATAGTAATATTAAGTTCCTTCCTCTATGACTTATTGATTCTTATTGGGCCAGAAGTAATGAATATGACCTAGAGGAATGAGTATCCATTTGGCATCAAAAGTTTGTAGTATATGTTCCATCTTTAGTATCTGTGTGCTATCAGGCCAGGATCTTTCTGAATCTCTATCTATTAAAGGGACAATAAGTCTTATATTACCCAAATTACAGAGTTTGAAATTCAAATGGTATAATGTATAATACATTGTAAACAAAGTATAGTATAAAGTTTTCTTTGAGTGGTTTAAAAAAATCAGTGGCAAATGCACTTGTGTTTATCTATTTACATTATCTTACCTAGTCCCTCTTTTAATGGAATTTTGTGACACAGCTCACTTTATAAATATTATCTTATTTGACCCTCACAACAAATCTGTGAAGTGAGTGAAACATTATTCCCATTTTACAGATGAGGAAATTGAAATTGGGGATGAAGTGGGGCAGTTTAAGTGATTCTCTGAGGGTAACATAGCAATATTTTGGTAAGATTCTAACTCAGATTCTTCATATCCTAAATCCAGCCCCCTCTTTACTACACCATAATACTTTCCATGGTGCTCTCCTCAAGTACCACTTCCAACAGGAGATCCTTCCTATTCCTCTCACTACCTATTCCTCCCAGAAAATTGTTATTTTTCATTCATTTCAGCTGTGTCTTACTCTTTATGGCCTCATTTGGGGCTTTCTTGGAAAGGATACTGGAGTGGTTTACCATTTCCTTCTCCAGCTCATTTTACAGGTGAGGAAGTGATTTTCCCAGGGTCATACAACTAGTAACTGTCTTGAACTCAGGTCTTCCTGACTCCAGTTCCAGCACTCTATCCAATGCATTACTAGCTGAAATCTTGAAAATTATCTTGTATTTATTTTGCATATATTGCAGGCATATACAACATATAAATGTTGTTTCCTCTCTTAATAAAATTTAAGTTACTTGAAAGCAGAGACTTTTGCTTGGAAAATAATATTGTAGCATATACATACATATATGTCTATATATGTGTGTATATATACATATATACACAATATATACATATATACATACATACTATACACAGTATTTGGCATATAGCACTCAGATGCACAGGGTTAGGCAAATAACACACTATGTACTATGTACACCATTTGGCAAATAGATAGCTAGGTGAATAATGGATAGATGGAGTATTGGATCTGGAGTTAAGAAGATATGATTTCAAATCTGGCCCTAGAGGAGTACCAGCTATGTGACACTTGGTAAATAATATTAAATGCCTGTCTCAGTTTCCTCATCTTTACAAAGAAGAAAATAATATTATCTATCTCCCAGGGCCATTGTGGAGAAAAAAATGCGCTATTTGTAAAGTGTTTTATAACTTTAAAAATTTACAAATCACTACACAAATACTATTATCATCAGTTAATTGATTAATTTATTATAACTAAATGTCCTATTTGGGGGTTGAACTTGTGCTTATGTCCTACTTGATAACATGCTAGATATATAACAGTTATATCCAGTATGTGAAAGAAGTATAAATGTTCTCAGATTTAGAAGATGATAATGCCCCTTTTTTCTCATCATATGAAGTTATTATATAACTTGTAATGAAATACTCTTGTAACATTGGGTGGAACAGATCAAGCAGATTAGATAATATATTAGAATACCATTAATGTCTTACCCATTATAACCCAAAAGTTGACAGACCTTGAAGTAGCAGTCATAGGTCATATTCCAAACCCCAATTCAGCTTTATAAAAAGATCCTAAAAGTTTGAATGAGTAAAATATTTAAGACATTGAAAGCACTTAATTATTATTCTAGTAATTAATCCAGATGTTCAAATATCCTTAGGCTTGAGTTTATACTTCAGTATGCATTGCAAAGCTGAAATTAATCTTTCATTGACTGAATTTTCCAGTGAAGTTAAAAATTAAAAAATTATTTCTCCTGAAGTTTCTCTCTTTCCCTTTCAAAATTGTCATATGATTATTTAGGATTATTTGTGATTTCCTTAGATGAACATTTCCTCCCGGGACAATTCTATGCCAGTTTTCTTGGTAAGAAATTCTGCTGGACACCTTTCAGGTTCCCTTCGTACCATTGGAGCAGTTGCTGTGGGTCAGTTAGGTACGTATATCAGGTGAATTTTAATTAAGTTATGGGAATAAAGACTTTGAAGGATGCTGAATAAAAAGGTGTATCAGGTGAGTGAGGTTGCTAATGGAAATTAATCAGAATTTCTCATTATTTTATTATCTTGCCATCTGAAAAAATGTTCAGTAGACTATACTATTTTAAACTTTGAAAACATTTTTACACCTGAATCCATTTCCCCCTATAAAATAGTGCTCCATTAACAGAGAAACATGAAATTTCACTAAGATGATAAAATATATCTAGATAGATAGTTTAGAGCTATATTGAAATCTAAACTCTGAAGTAAAATTAAGTAACTGTCTCACTAGTCTTCAGTTCTTATCAATATCCATAAATCCAACCCCACATTTCTCTTTAGATATACATAAAAAATACCTTTTTCATTAACTTTTACCATGAATCCCATTTGCCTCTTCTCATTTTTAAAACATATTTTAATGATTCTTTTTTTAAAATGGTGTCACTTTATGAGACACTATGTCAGAGTGAATAAAAAAGCTAGCATTGCAATTAGGAAGATCTGTGTTTAAGTACTGCCTTTGATATAGATTGACTATGTGATGCTGGGCAAGTCACTTAACCCATAGCCTGCCAGGAAATGCTTCAAAGTTATAAGTGGCAAAGGGGTGCTGCGTTGTATTAGTGGAGAAAATTTCTTCATCTGGTTGTTTCCTATCCAGTCCCTATTCTTTCATTTCTTAGTGATCTTAAGCTCTTACAGAACCGTCACTTGTAATGAAGTAACACAGTTAAGCAACAGAAAACAACATAATGGCCATGCATGTCACTATTTGCCTCATTTTGCTTTTGCTGGAAAGAGGGAAAGACATCTCATTGCCAGTCCTCTGGTCAATTCATCTTGCTGGCCCCCCCTTCTTCATGGATGTTCTGAAATGGATAAAAGTTGCAATGAAACATTTGGGCTTTATTTGAGGAAAGACTTCCAAAACTTGGAGAAACCCAAAGAGGACTGGACTGCCTTCATAGATATTGGTCTTTCTTTACTGAAAGTTTTCAAGCAAAGACTGAATGGTCAATTACTGGGTATTTTGTAGAGGGAAATCCTCATTCATGTATAGGTTATGCTAAATGGCTGATAAACTGTATCCTGACCCTTGAGATTCTGTGAATACCATTTTTGCAAAACAAAACAAAACAAAACAAAACAAAATGCTTTTGGAAGTTTCATTGGCTCACTTAGGTTACTAGATAATTTTTCATGATGCTGAAGTAGAAAGTGATTACATGTAGCCTTGGATTTTCCTTAGGAGTAAGAGTGTTCCATTCTAGCCCTGCTGCCAATAGCCTGAACTTTATTGGTGGACCCGCCATTATTCTTGGAATGATTTCACTGGCTACAGATGATCACACCATGTATGCTGCCATTAAAGTCCTCCACTCTGTCCTGAGCAGTAATGCCATGTGTGACAACCTCATGAAACACATCCATGGATACAAGGTAAGAAAGCGTCAAGTTTTTTTTTCCCCTGGAAGCCAAAGGGGATATGACAATAAAGTGTCTTCTTGGTTGTGTGAATGAGAAGAAAAGCATTTTGATGGTTCCTTAAGTCTGATGAAGAATGAACGAATGAATGAATGAATGAGCAAATGATTAGAAATATTAAGCAGTTTCTCTTTACAAAGCACTGTGGTAAGTACTGAAGATACAAACAGAAAAACAAGACAGAACCTGCTCTTAAGGGGCTCACATTTTAATAGAAGGGGGCAGCAAATATAGGACATCTTATTTGCAAGTCAGAAGGACAGGTCTTTTGGTCCTTAAGGTGAAAGAGCAAAGATGGTAATATATCTTCCTTGTTGAAATTTGTCTGTGCCAAAGACTTTGAAGGAATGAATAAAACTTCTAAGCTATTCAAAGAAACTATAACAGAATTTTCCTGAAGAAGTGCAAACCACGTTAGTATACTAATGATGAATTGCCATTTCTATGTAGTGGATATCTTTAGCAGGTCAGTTTATTAGACTTGGGTCAAAATGCCTGCAGAGCTGAATGGCCACAGATTGTGTATGTACAAAAAGGCATAAAGGAAAAAAAAGAGAAAATTTTAAGGAAAAATATATTTATCAAGGAATAAATTAGATCTTTTTGTAAGGATAAATCTTTCTCTACTTTTTCAGATATTGACATTGCTCCTCAAAAAGAAGACGAAACTACTGAACAACAGAATTTTTCAGCTGATCCTTTCTGTTGCTGGTACTGTTGAGTTGGGCTTTGGATCTTCAACTATTACAAACCTTGGCATATTCCAGCATGTTATCTGTAATTTTGAGGTAAATTAGAGGGAAATAGTTTCCTATTGAAAATGTTGCTATGGCAAAAAGAAATAATGAGAAGAGAGTAAAAGAATGCTCAAGAAGGACAATGTTGGTATTATTTGAATTTGATAAATTCTTAGAAAATAAATGATAATACTTAATAAATACTTAGGAAAACATTTTAGATTCATGATTTTATCAACATAAACAATGCAGTTTTCACTCCTATTGATGACTGGTAAATTTGTAATAAATAATACAGGGTAACTGACAAATCTTAGTAAAGATTTAAGGTTTTATAGGATCAATAGAGTCTTGATGAAATTCTTTTCCTCATCCAATAATCTTCAACTACACTCAATTCCTACCATGGGAAATGGATCCTGGAGACTATGTTGGTAGGATAATTTGGGGGCAATTACAGTAATAAAAATCACATGGATTTATAGCATTAGCAACATATTTTCACCCCTTCCTCTTTCCAACTTTCCTCCAATAATAAGGCAGGTTAATTTTACCACATCTTAATTGAGAGAAATGATTAAAGCATATCCATGACTGCTTCTTTTTCTTTTCTTTTAAATTTTGTTTCTTGACATTAGGAGATTTTTTCAATAAAAAAAGGCAAAAGACAGTCTCTGCCTTTGAGGAGTTTATCATCTGATAGGGGAGATGATATGTAAATAAATATATAGAAAGCAAACTACATATAGGATAAATAAAAAATATGTAACAGAGGAAAGGCTCTAGAATTAAGATGAATTGGGAAAAACTTCCAGTAAAAAATGAGATTTAATTGAGATTTCAAGGAAGGAAAAGAGGTCAGTGTCAGTAGGCAGTGGAGAAGGTAAAATCTAATATGTAAACTTTCTAATACTGAAATGTATCTGTATAGATTGCCAAAATGAGTAACCTTGGTTCTTTCAATGTTTTAGATACGTATATGGAAAGGATCCCTCTAAGAGGAACTTTGGGAAGGGGTAGGCACAGGGAGGAGAAATGGGAAGCTGAAGAGACCTAATACAAGAAAATCTACTCTGTCCCATAGAGACTAATTATACTTTTTTGTGAACTGAAGTAATCTAAATGATACCCATAGTCATAACCAAGTGATACTTCAAGGATTTCAATGCATTTTATAGATCTGTTTGTGCTTCGAGAAGCTCTGTGGGATGAGCGGATTTATGATTACCAAGATTTATGATTAATGATTTATAGATGGAAAAACTAATACAAAGAAAAGGAAGTTGTTAGTTACACAAAAGATAATAATGAAGATGAGAGTAGGGCTAAATGAGCTTGGACTTTCCATCTTATGTTTTATCTACCAGCCCACTGTATCTTTATTTTCTGGAAAGTTATTTGATGCTTTAAACAGCTCAAAAAAATAATAAGCACAAAATATTATTTTTGGTGCATGAATTTCCACTTTGAAGTTTTACTGATCCCATTTGCTTTCATATTATAATTATTTCCTGTTTATATTCTTCCACAAACATAGATATTGAATACTAATTTATTACAAAGAAAATAATTTAAAGAAGTCCAAGAGACATAGTAACCACGTCTAACAATATTCTTCATCTATACTACCTCCTTTCACCTCTCATCCCTCTCTTTTGAGAAAAGAAACATTTACCCTCAGCTTTCTTGGATCAAGATAGGTCATCACAATCATCATTATATTCACTTTTAATGTAGTTTTTATGTACATAATTATTCATTTTATGCTCTCACGGTCCTGTTTACTTTGGTCTACATAATTTCCCACAATGTAAAAAAAAAATTCTTCCTCTATTTTTCTGAGTTCCTCATATTTGTTATTTTTATGGTGCCATAATAAGCTATCACATTCCTATCTCATATTTTGTTTAATCATTTCCCAATTAATGGACCCCTATTTTGTTTCTAGTTCTTTGTAGTTTAAAAAAGGTGTTACTATGAATATTTGTGATGATGGTGGGGGAGACATTTCTTTTTTTTTTTTACTATAACTTTCTTGGGTTCTAAGCCCATTAGTAAGATCACTTAGTCCAGGGTATGAACAACTCAGTATATTTCTTATAGTTTTTAAATGGTAACCAAAGGAATTCTGAAAAGCTTTTTAGATTTCCCCCACCAATTTTGTTTTCTACAAAAATATGTTTTGATGAAGCATTATGTTTCAAAGTATATTTTTCTTTCAGCTCTGGATGAACACATCAGAAAATCTGGACATTGCCCTCTTTTCTCATCTCATAGACATTTTTCAATCACAAAGGTAGGATATCCAATGAGAACTTCCTACAACTTAAATTTTAGTTACCAATCTTGATAAGAGTTATCAGGAGGAAACGAGTCTTTTTTTAGGGAACACCAGAATGTCAGCATCCCATTGTGTTTAGTGTACAAAAAGAAATTTACTAACCCTATTGTGTAACTCTGACTTCAATCCCATCTCCAGTTGTCTTGATTTATATTTTGCCACTGAGAAGGTGAGGCAGGTGACCCTGCATAGCCCTTCCTCACTTAATCCAATTCACCTGCATATCATGGCATCACCTCCCTGATGTCATGGACCTCTTCGAGGAGGAAGGACAAACAATGGACTACTGGCTAACTCTAACAGGCTGTGGATGAAATTTATATGTATAACTCATCATGTTGTAGGATTATTGACCTTTACCCCTTTGTACTTCTATGGTTTATTCCTTTTTAAATATCTTGCAAAAACTCATCTTAGTCAGGAAAACAGAAAGACCCATGACTGGATCTCATGAATTCATTACTTATTTTTATTTTTGATTTGACAATTGAAAATCACACACAAATTTGGGAATTTTCTATCTCTATTGTTTCTTGACTGTGTTGGCCTTTGGGTGTAATGCAACTTGAGTGAAAGAGAAAAAAGAATGTCTACTCACTTTTATTAACTTTCTATTTTCTTTTTAAAAATGGCATTTATAGGGGGAGTTATTTTCTTAGAGTGAGAACGTTTTATGGGAAACTGAATTCACGAACATCCTGAAAAAAAAAGGATGTGAAAACTAGAATTATTTTGAAATTTTGACTATAAGATAACATGAACTAATTCACTTTGTGGTTTCAAAAGAATGAGCAAGGCATACACTCAGACAAACTCACTGAAGAATGCCGACAGTTTCTAGTCTACTGGCAAAGTGGTGTTAGAGATTACGTACATGTCTAATGCCTTTGCTGTGAGCTTTATGTGATCTACATTTGTTTCCACTGATGTACGGATATAAAAGTCAATAATTAGAGCTTTTGTTTGAACTCTCTAAAACATGGCAGTTTCCGGGGAGTGAAAAGGAAGAAGTAGAGGAGTGTCCCAGTGCAGACTTTGGTTTTTGATAACAGACACATATTCAATGAATGTCTGACATTGTTTTGAGAGGTTGCCAAGAAATCATCAGAAGTCAAAGGTCCGTGGAAAAGCAGAGTCTGCAAACCTTTTTAGCAGAAATGCAGCAAATTTGGCTCTTTCCAGTAAAAGCTTTTACTGTCTCTTTGACTTTCTCACCAGGGAAGGAGCCCGGAATGCTGAAATTGCTCACCGGGTACAACTGATACCTAGGTTGGTTTTCCTCTTTAATGACCCCACTCTCAGTCCCACCAAGATCTCCACCATCATTTCCATTCTGGGTCATTTGCTGAAGAAACATTTCAACACTCAGGATGTTATTAGGTAATGATAATAATAATAATAATAGAAAAATTTATAACTAAGAAAAAGAACTTTAATGTTGGTTATATGCACATATATAATCTCATTTTCACCTCACAACAACCATGTGGATTAGCTATTACAGCTGTTATTAATGGGTTAACAGTTAATCGGTTCAATAGTTTAACAATATAAATTAAACCAACTTGCTCTTTTTTGACAGTAAGATTCCATTTTTTAAAAGAATTTAGACAGTAATTTCCTAGTTATTTAAATTATTGATTAATTGGTCCAGAACTATGATTGCATAAGAGCTGAGGTTATTAACTGGCATTATAAACAGTATTTGCTCTTTGTAATGATTATCTGATTTTGAATTTCCCAGAATTCCCAGTTTTCTATGATCTCTGTTCCTGTACACATTTCCATGGCCACCATTTTCAGGATGAGCATTAGTCTTATTTGTAGAATCATTTTTCCTCTCACATTCTGCTTTAGATAGTGGCAAATTTTGCATTGCTGTCGTGGATTATTTCTAGTTTTACTTGAAATATTCAAGGTACAAGTGAGAGAAAGGGTGAGAAAACCATTAGGTACCAGAAAGACAAACAACTGTTCTTGTTCTCAAGAAGTTCACAGTCAAATTGAAAAAAGCAGGTCAGTGCCCATATTAAATAGTTAGTTACTTACCTCCACTAGCATAGTAGCCATTTTTCAAGTTTGTTAGCAACAAAACTTTAATTCCTGATTGATTTGCTACTGCTATATCTTCCTTCCTACCTTCTAGTGCAAGCTGGTCAACTTTATTATGCTTTATTTTCCACTCACATCAGCAGCTGTATTGGTATTAACTCAGTGGATTTATTTAGCGACATTATAAAGTTTCAGCTTTAATAGGTTATTAATAAAAGTATTTTTAATAGGAATGTCTTTTACAAATGGAGAAATTACATTAATTAACTTTATGACTTAGATATTCAATAAGAGTCAAGGGCAGAGTTTGAACTCAAGTTTTCTTGATTTCAGATTCAATTCTCTATTCTCTGGTTCTAAAGGAACTTTGAGGCATTAGAAACATCTTGTATGTTAATATACAATTCTCTTGCTCCCAAATATAGACACATTATAGTTCTTTTCTTACTTAAGATAATATCACATTTCCTTCAAATCATAAAGAATTAAATTTTGACTCATGTCTACTGATGACTTCTGCAGAAATGGAGGGAAATACCATTGTATCCTAAATATGACCATGAGTTCAGCCCCAATAAGGGGGTTGGCCATAGAATCATAGCTTAACAGCTAGTATTCACCTAGTAAAATCCCTCCATTTTTAAAAATAAGGAAACTGAGAAGCTGGGAGATTAAGTGATTTGACCAAGTCACACAGCTAATAAGTTGTAAAGGCCTTGAACTCAGATCACTCTGAAAATAAATCTGGAATTCTATAGTGTACTACCTCTGATAACGCTCTATGATTATCATAATAATAATAATTGTAGCATTTACATAATGATTTAAGGTTTGCAAAGTACATCTCTTGCTTTATTCAATCTTTAAAATAACCTTGTGAGGTAAGTACTATTATTAAACCCATTTTGCAGTTGGGGAAACTGAGGTCAATTGTGGTTGAAAGCAAGATTATCTAGATCAGCATCTAAGGTAGTATTTGAATTCAGGTCTCCTTGACTTTCATGCTATCTACTAAGCTACCTAGCTATTATGTCTTTAATTTACTTTTGAAACAAAGAAATCATTATTCTATACCATATATGACATGATAATATTGATTCCAATAAATCATTAATATGATTTACAAAGTAAGTTACTGACTGTTCCTTTCCCCCACCATAATGAACCAATTAATGGTTGTTTTTTGTTCTTCTTAGGTTTGTTCCCTTTGCTCTAGGTGATCTAGATGATCAACAATTGTCTTTCTGCAAAATTTCTGCAAAATTACTGATTTTCACATTCTAATTATATAAAGGAGATCCCAAGTTACATATGAGTTGAATCTAAACAGAAAACACTGATATGACCAGAAACGATACACTTCAGTGACATTTCTTACTTTCTTCTTCTCCTGTCCCTTCTTTTGTTTCCTTAAAGGATTGGATTATTTATTGTCTATACTCTAAAACCTTCTTCAGTTAATGAAAAGCAGATTAGAATGGACAAGAGTTCAGATTCCTTTATGGAAGGTAAGATGACTTTTTTTCAGTGTTGGTTTTCAGTGTTATTGAAGTCTCAATAAGAGGATATCCAATATTTATTCTAACAATTTCTCTAAAACACTAAACATCACAAGTAGGACCAGCAGAACAGAATAGTAAGAGTACTCAACTTTAAATCTTGCTTGCTGTGTGAACTTGAGCAAGTCATTGAAGTTGTCAAATTCCTCTTCTGTAAAAGAATAAATCTGGAGTAGATGGTTACTTTTAAGTGACTCCTGCCACGTTTTCCCTTCTAGCTCTGAATCTATGATTCTATAAACCTGAGTTTAAATCTCAGATTTGACATTTCCTACCTTTATGTTCTTAAGCAAATCACCTAACTTGCCTTTAGTTTCTCCATTTGGAAAATGAGGGGCTTATACTGGATGACCTCTATTTGAGATTGCTTCTAGTCCTAACTCCTTAGCCAATGTATATATAGACAAAGAAACACAAACTAGGGGAAGTTAACATTTTTTTAAAAATGAAAAATAATAATAATTCAAATTTGTTTGAGGTTCCTTCTAACTCTAATATACATCTATATAATCTCTCTCTATTTCTCTCTCTCTCTCTATATATATATGTATGTATGTATTATATATATGTATATATCATAGCTTGTTAAATTGGGGTTCTCGACCTCATAAGGGATCACATAACTTGGTGAAATTTTGATTTATTATCAGTAAATCTTTGATTTGTAAAAAGTTTAAGAAGCCCTGAAATATATATATATAATGTACATTATATATACACATATAATATGTTTTATTGTTTCATAGTATCATTTTTGAATAAAACAATTTGCAACTCAAAATACTTTGTAATTATATATGCATATAACATATTACATAATATATAGATAATCTATAACATATTATATTTTATATAAGATATATATTTTCTCCACTTCAGAAGAAGAAATAGAAACTATGATTTATTAAGTAACTTGTTCTTGATCACTCAGTCAATGATTTGTGTATGATCATATAGCTAAGAAAATTGTTTGAAACAACAATCCAATCCAGGTCTTCTGACTAGAAGACCTGCCCTTTATTCATACCTAAGACTGCTTTTCTGAATATTGGTTTATCAGCTATAATTTGCATTTTCAT
>JAJPUD010001267.1:406770-464380 GCA_023553655.1 Myrmecobius fasciatus | reverse complement strand
GGGCGGGCCCGGAGCCGCGGGCGTCGGGGGTGCCGCGGGCCAGCTCGACGCGCAGGTGAGGAGGGCCGGGGCCCTGTCCTCCCACACCCCCTCCTTTGGGGGCTCCCCCAATCCCTATCCTGGAGTCCGGAGGTTACCGATGCTTTGATCCGGGAGGAAGTGGCTTGCCTCGGGGCAAGGTGGGAAGGCTGGTGTAGGGATTGCTTTCCCAGCCGCACTCCTGACTCCCAAGTCCGACCTCCACTTCCCTCATCCCCAAGGGAAGATCGGGCCCTTTAGGGGGTTTAGAGAGAAGGGGGAAGAAAGGAAGGAAGGACTCCTTCTCTTCTCTTCCCCCCCTCCCGCCTCCCCCGCGGACACTTTGTAGACTCCTCCAAAAAGAAGAGAGCCGTGGGGGAGGGGCTGCCCTTCTAGTATCGGTGTCGTTATAGGGGGGATTTCGGTGGGGCATTGAGGCTATGACTCCAAGTCCCCCACCCTATGGGGGGGATATACGGCTGACGGGAGATTGCCTTCGAAGCTAGAAAAACTAGCTTGGGTAGGGGTGTTCTGATAGCTTCCTGCCCCCATCCCCCCACCCCAGCACCTCAGTAACTGGTCCCACTTCTTCCCACCTGTTCTGGCACCACTTTAAAAATATTAACAATTGAGGTTTTGCTTAGAGCCATGTCGCCTGTTAACTGTTTTTCAGGAAATTAAATTTTGTCAGACCTGGAATGTGTAGGGACCCAATTTGAGTATTCAAATATAATTTTTTTTTTACTCATATCATAGAAATGCCATGTTTTAAAAATATATAACCAGAAGTGATTTCTTATACAGTAAGGTTCAAATGTATATATTGATGAATGCATATATTTCTTATTATTGAAAATTTTAACCCTTAATGAATGCAACAGGTATTGTAACTTTCACTTTTATGAAATACTTTTTAGAACAAATACACTTCCTGTTACCTGGATTTGGATCCCTTTCTTCCTCAGTACAGTCATCTGTTTTTATCTGATTGGCCTTGTCCTATCCTTGGTTGTTACCTGATTCCTAATAGCTGTGTGACCACAGCTAATCTCTGTGAGCCTCAGTTTACTTATCTATACAAGGAAAGTAATATTTAACCTATCATTGTAGCATATTAGTGAAGAAAGTTCTTTGTGAGCCTTAAAGTGCTATTTAAAAAAAGAAATATTTTGAACACTTAAAGTAACCGCTTAGGAGCTTTCCTTTATTTTTGTAAATTTTAAACAGAAGTTGAGTTCTTTTAAGATTGACAAGTGGCCTGAACTTCGAAGAGATGGAATGATATGCCCATTGTACTTTGGGGATTGAATATAGTGGAATTTTTAGGATCCAGTTCTTTCTTAATCCAAGGCCAGTGCTCTTTTTTTTTTTATCACATTATAATACTTCACATTATTATTTTTTTTAAGGTGGCAAGTTGGTGGGTGGGGCATCTGGGTGAACAGGTGTGCAAACATGTTCTGGCTTTTTGCAGTGAAGTGAAAGAGGATTTTCGAAGAGAACTTGTGAACAGAAGGATGGTAGACATTTCTAACATTAGAGCCAGTGCTCTAAAACAGTGTAGAACAAATCAAAACAATCATATATGTGCATTTGCATATAACATCTAATAAGTATGTCAGATTATAGCAGTCAAAAATAGTGAATAGTTAATTTATAATTAGCCTTTGTGTTCTTTTTAGAAAATAGGGGAGTAAGAAGAGCAGGGGAAGGATAGCATTTTGTCTATTTATGCAGTACTTTACAATTGATCAGGTAATTTTCAGATATTATGTCCAAAGGTATTTAATATCTTTTATGTTAAGAAACAGTATTTTAGGTTATAAATGCCAGCTAATATATGTGGGAATTTCCTTGATGGAAGTTTATATTCAAAAAAAAAATTTTTTATATTCTTGGGTAACATGAGTAGTCTACCTGTGTTTCACAGCCAGTCTATCTAAAGTAACTTTTCTAGTCTCATTGTTGCCCAGCTTATAGGTTTTGTTGCTGATTTAACTTGACAGCTCAGAATACTCCTGTTTGGTTTGTCATCAGCTGGTGGCAGTTGTCTGTCCTTAGAAATAATTGATTATTTTTCATGAGCATTAGTTTTTGTGGTGACCAGAACTCATCTCATGAAGGTGACCATTGAAGTATTACTATGCAAATGTAACTGTGCTTCAATTTTCCATCCTATTTAAGGAGGAAAAGATGAAGATTTAGGTTTTTGTAGGGGGAAATGATGAGGACCTTGATTGAGAGGGATATGGTGAAATAGGAATAGTTTTGAAAATATCCCCAAGGTGCATACATTATCTTTTGTAATAATTGATTTCACCTAGTACTTCAAAACACTTGGGAGCTATTTATCTTACCTGAATTTAGGAGCTAGTGATGTAATCAGCTGTAAGAACAGAAGGAACCATTGAGCTATATTTTTTTTTAATGAGAAATGAATCAAGGTTTTAAAAAAGGAATGATTTTTTGATTTTGACACCTTTGCATAATAAAAAGATGGTAAAAATTCTTTATCAGTTGAGGTGCTGGCTTTTTTATTTATTCATTCATTCATTCTGGTTAATATTCCTCTTGACTTTGCCAGATAACAATCAGAGTATTGGAACTAGAAGAGACCTTTAGAGAACTAGAAGATCTTTAGATTATCCAAACGAGCTCCTTTGTTTTATAGATAGGGAAGTGGACCTAGAGAAGGTGAGTGAGTGATTTGTGAGGAGACAAACTTATTTCTCCTGACCTGCAGTCTAGTGTTTGTTTTTAATCATGATTTGTTTATTTGTTTCTAAAATACAAGTTTACCTGATTAAATGATGGAGAGTTATGCAGATTGGTTAGAACAGGAGAATGGGAGCTAGAAGCCAGTGGTAGCCATTGCTACTGTATATTTGTAAACTTGACATCTATTTCTTTATAAAACAAGGCTAATATATGTTAAAACATTTTAGAATCTAATGGGAAAAGATGATGTATGTTAAAATAAAATTGGTTTTAAGTGTCTTCCTGTATCCCAAATGAAACAATTTCTAGGTTTGTCATTTTCAGAGTATTACAAACAACTTGGTTTGACCAGTTTTGTTTAATCTAGTTATGGATGTGATTTCCTGGAACTATTGGAAGTATTGCTAAAATAATCTTTTTTAAGTGTTGAAATTTTACATGTAAATATGACAGTGGAAGAGCATGGAACTTGGAGTCAGAACCTATACTAGAATTTTTTTAAGCTCTACTTCATCTTGTTAATTTTGCCTATTTGAAATTCACACTGTTTTCTCATCTATAAAAATGAAAATAGTTTTATATCTATTCAGTGGGATTTCTGTGAAGCACATTTCACATTAAAAAAAAAAAAGCCTCATACACAAGGTGTCACCATTATCTTTTTTCTAGATTTCCAGATGAGACAAAATCTTCTGCAAACTTGATTAAGCAAGAACTCTGAAATGAGGTTGTGATGGGATATGAGGTTTTTCTGTCTTTTTGTAGAGAAATTTTTTTTGTGTATGCAGTTATAGTTTTATGACTTTTTTTCCCCTTTCCTAGCCTGAAGTTAGACAAAAGGCTCTTCTTGATTCCCAGTTACCTTATCTTAGACCCAACTTTTAAAATGTATGTTGGTGGCAATTTGTGCATTAAGGAAAATTGGCTTGGCAGTGGTCCTCTATAGATTTTTTTAGTTCATTTGGTAATAAATTTTTCTTTTTTGTATTTAGGGGAAATGACCTTAATAAGAGTATGTAGCTTCAAAAATGGGTTTTAACATCTTAAAATGATGTGATTATTTTATTATTTTTTTTTATTTTTTTCATTTTGGTTTTGCATTCACTTCACTATCCAGTCTTCATTTTTGGTCAAACAGCACCTCACATTTGTGTAGTATTTAGAGAATACCTTATATGCACATAATCATTTTTGATTCCCAGAATCATCCTGTGAGATAGGAAATTACCAAAGAAATTGAAGCCAACTTGGTATTAGCCCAAATATAGGGTGCATTTCTCAAATGAAATTCTTTTTCAAGTAAAAAATATATAGGCCTACACACACACACACACACACACACACACACACCATTGCCAATAATAATAGTTTTGTGTCTGTATCTGACCACAAGTCCAATATTTAGAAAAATATGGCTTATATTTAGAACAATTCTGTAAGTCCAAGTCTTCTAAAACTCCAGGTCTTGTGATTTTTGCTACACTTTGCTGTCTCTTTCAAAAACTAGAGTCAAAATGTTAGCCTTGCAGTAACTTTATCCTTCCTAACCCAGTATGTACAGCACTTTTCCTCCCTAATGTTTATTGAACTAGCAGGATTTGTTTCAGGGTTTGGTTACCCAACTGGAAAAGGGGGGAAATAAAAAAGTTTAAAGGGGAAGTGATGCTCTCATTGAACTTGATCCCTACTGGGAAAGAGTAAAATCATAGTTTTTTAGAATGAAATGGACTTTAGTGATTACCTACCCTAATCTTTTCATTTTAGAATAATCTCTTTAGGATACAGTGATGTGGACATAGACTTGCAGTCACCTTGGAATCCAAACTATAGTTCTAAATCCCATATGCCTTCCATTATGTCACAATGTCTTTTCTCCGTAAACCCCAGCACAAACTACACGGCTTAAATGGTAGGCAGTTCATCTTTCTTGAATGCATCTGTTGAGTCTGGGCCTCAGTTTCTTTCTGTGTAAAATGAGGGGGTTGAACTAGGATGCTTTGCAATGTCCCTTTTGGCTCTAATTTATAAGATGTATAACTTTTTTCTTTTTTTTTAGCCACTATTCTCTGTCTAACCTTATTTTCCTGATTAATTGCTTTTCTTCTAATTAATCTTAACTGTTTCCCACCTAGTTATTCATACAACAGTTACCAGGTGGAACATTGGAAAGAAATTTGGTAGAAATTAAATTTAGATCAACATTATATAGCTCTTAATAAGCCCAGGATGGATAAGAAACATGAATATTAAAAATTAACATGCTTTAAAAAATTTTTGAGAGAACTAGGTCTTTTACTTTTGTAGTTAGGGAGGAAATTCTGAAATGAACAAAGGGATAAAGGCAATCACAAACGATAAAGTAGATAATTCTGAACAAAATCAACATAGCTATTATAGGGCAAGCTGTTGATAGACTTACAGGGCTGAGTGTCCCTACCCTTTGTCCATTCTGGCCTTTTTTTATTTCTCCCTGCCCCAACCACTGCCTTGGAATCTTGGAATCAAAACCATCAGAATCAAATCAGTATTACCAATGTAATTCAACAGGACTTGCCAGTCAACTACTCAACATCCCCAAACTAAAATGCCCCTCCCTGGCCATCATTCTCCTATATGTCTCACCCATTATGATGTAAGTCTTGAAGGCAGTAGCTGTCCTGCTTTTATAGTTGTATCCACAGTGCTTAGCATATATTGAGCATTTAAGTACATATTCATTGAGAAGAATCTTTATATCATCTATATTTGATAGGGATTTAATATATCCAAGATTTTTCTAAGGGATAAATTGTCAGAAAATAACAATTTTCAAAAGGTTTGCAACCCCTTGGCATTCATGTGAAAGATTGGTCTAGATTGCTAATATTAGAAATGTAAATCAAAAGGTACATGGTGTAAGTAGAAAAGTATTGAGACTGATTTTCCAGTATGACTGGTAGCAACTATTCCAGTGTCTTCATAATTAAACCTACTAGTTAGGACCTATTATCTACCTAGCCTTGTACTTAGCTAAAAGACAGCTCATTCGTGGAAAAAGAAAAAAAATAGGTCAATGCAGGGCCATATAAGACAGAGTCACTGCTGGTTGAATTTTAGCTGTGGAAAGTACATATATATAAGTCATACCTTATTTGTTAGTGATTGTAATGACAGTAGAACTTCTGGGTCACTCTGATTCCCTCTCACCCTCGATTCTTACACTTGTTTCCCCAAGTCCTGTTGATAAAATTTCCTTACGATGTCTTAACATTTAATCCATTTCTATCTTCCTACTTGTACCACCTTAGTACAAGTTCTTTACAATCCACTTAAATTCATTGCAATAATCCATCGATGTACTCACAAAGGCCTGTTCCATTCTTTCCTAATTCTCCCAGAATGTTTCTATCATAGATCTTGTTGTCCTTGGCCAAATCCTCAGTGATAGATTTTTGAATTTGCTTTCCAAGTTCAGATTCTATTGTGTAGTGTTCAGGACTCTCAATAACCTGGCATGGCCAATCATTTATCTTTTTATTTTTATTTTTTTTATTTTTTTAAAATCTCTTCCATGCACACTATACAAGAGTCTTTGCTGCCATCTAAACAAGCATTACCAGCTTTTGCTTGTGCTACTTCATTGTGGTGTAAGGTCTCCCTCTTTGCCTCATGCTTAATTCTCCTATAAAACCCAACTCAGATTTTCTCTCTTCCTCCTCCCCCCATCTCCCCTTTACTTTTGGATCTTAGATGTAACTTCTTGGCACATTTTTTGGTGCTTGTATAAAATTTTGTTGAACACATCCCTTGTTGCTGTAGAAAACTGTCTTATCTAAATTTTTATCTCTGGACCCCATCAACTCGCAATTCTTTTCTTCAGTCGTTGTGGCAGAACAGCACTACTGGAAGTCCTGCTTGTATACCACTTTGAACTGTGTAAGGCAGACTGCTTTGTTCTAGTCACTCATCTCTCAGAAACCATTCTTTCCCTTCTAGATGCTTTCTAGATCCGTAATTCTTTGTATTCTGTTAATAATTTCAGTACAGAAGTATTACATTAATATCACAATTGTCTTCCATCTGTAGATGTAAGAGAGCTAGAAACAGCTTTTCTTTCAGATAAAATCTCTGAAGAGTTTGTTGGGGGTGGGGTTTGTTTTTTGTTGTTTTTTTTGTTTGTTTTGGTGCAAAGATCTTTCCTTTTTATCATTTTGTTAGAATATATTTCCAGCAATGAGATTACTAGATCAAAGGGGGAGCAGTTTTCGTGGCTGATAATGTTCTTGTCAAATTGCTGCAGATATTTTGGAAAGTATTCTAGTCATATATAGAGAATTTGAATACGGACTATGAAACAAGACGTGTTGAGGTATTGAGGTACAAATGTGTGAGGAACGATGAGAAGGAATAGAGTATTGGGGCTTGAGGAATCGTGGAGTAGATAGTGCAGCACTAGGATCATGGAGGGCTTATAGGAGCTTGTGTTAGGGAAAGTAATTTGAATATAGCAGTGACACAGTTAAAATATAGAAAGAGTAATTCAGCCTGTATAGTGGCAGTAAGAGTTTTTTCCTCCTTTGAGGGTGCATGTTAAGTATTGTTCATTGATAATTTTGTAGGAAATAAGTTAATTGTAATCATTGGACTTCTAGGGCATCTTTATATACTATATTGTTAGGAACCTACATTTGGAAAAAGGAAGTAAGAATCTTTCCTCAACACTTGATGTTAAACATGACACCAGTTTGATAGCTCAAAAACCAGATGCCACTGTATTAATAATGCCTGTGAGTGTGTCAGGCTACCTGAGGTTGCTAAGAGCTGAGTGGTTTGGGCTGTATTGCCTTCTAGAAACTGAGACTATCATATTTCCAATAGACTTAATACCTGATTAGCAGAAATACTTAATGAGAAGGGAAACAACTTGGACCTTTCAGAAAGGTAGTTTGTTGATTTTGTTAAAAAAAAAGGGGGGGGGATATGAGTACCTAATCCATTATTGCCCATCAACTAATTATACTACTAGTGCATATTTTATAGAACCAAGTCCATCAACATTTGATCATCACATAATCTTGTTGTTGTGTTCATTGTTCTTAGTTCTACTCACTTCACTCAATTCATGTAAGTTTCTCCAGATCTTTCTGAAATCATCTTGCTGATCATTTCTTATAGAACAATAATATTCCATTACATTTATATACTGTAATTCAGTCATTCCCCAACTGATGAGTATCCACTCAGATCCAGTTCCTTGCCACTACAAGAAGAGCTGCAGCAAACATTTTTGCATGTGTGGATCCTTTCCCCTCTTTTTCTGATCTCTTTGGGATATGTACCAAACATATTAAGCACTTTTATCTTATTTGGAAAGACTTGAATCAAAATGGGAGAGGGAGAGCAGATATTCTCTAGTTGATAAAGAGGTTATTAAAGGGTAAGGCTAATCTGTCAAGCACAATCATCTTTGTATTGGAAACCCCCCCCCCCCCCAAAAAAAAAATGGCTTGATACTATCCACGAATAGTAAAAACGTAGTACAAGAGCACCTAGCTGTTCCAGCTTGATGTGATTAGATGAAATACATTCTAAGGTTTTAAACTGGCAATAATAATTATCGTTGTTGAGCCACTATTAGAAATCCTTAAAGTTTGGAGAATTGAAAAGATTCTATAGGAATGGTACTGGGAAAATGTCCAAATGGACAGGTTAGTGACTGGTTAGTGAGCTTGACTTTGATTCTTGGTGAAATTATAAAATGCTTTATTATTCTTTTTAAACAGTATTTTATTTTTTCCAAAAACATGCAAGGATAGTTTTCAACATTCACCTTGTCAAAAACTTGTTCTAAATTTTTCTCCTCTACTTCCCTCCCCCTCCGCAAGATAGCAAACAATCTGATCTGGGTTAAATATGTGCAATTCTTAACATATTTCCATATCCATCATGCTGCACAAGAAAAATCTGATCAAAAGGGGGAAAGAATCTTAAGAAAAAACCAGCAGCCCCCCCAAAAAAAGGTGAAAACACTAAGCTTTGATCCACATTCAATCTCCCTTGTTTTCTCTGAGGATGACTCTCTCCATCACATGTCAATTGGAAGTGCCTTGAATCACCTCATTGTTGGAAAGAGCCAAGTCCATTACAGTTGATCAGTGCACAATCTTACTGTGTACAATGATCTGGTTCTGCTCATTTCACTCAGCATCAGTTCATACAAGTCTCTCCAGGCCTCTCTGAACTCAGCCTTATCATTTCTAATAGAACAATAATATACCTTCATATACATAACTTATTCAGCCATTCTCCCAACTGATGGGTATCCACTCAGTTTTTAGTTTCTTGCCACTACAAAAAAGGCTGCCATAAACATTTTTGCACATGTGGGTCTTTTCCCTTTTTGTGATCTCTTTGGGAAAAAGACTCAGTAGAGACACTGCTGGATCAAAGGGTATGCATAGTTTGATACCCCTTTGGGCATAGTTCCAAATTGCTTATAGAATGCATTTTTTTCTTTTTATTTTTTTCTTCTTTTTTTTCCCCGTTTATTTTTTAATACAGCTTTTTATTTACAAAACATATGAGTGATTTTTCTACATTGACCTTTGCAAAAACTTTTTTTCCCCTCCTTCCCCCCACCCCTAGATGACAGGTAATCTAATACATGCTAAATAGGATAAATTATATGACAAATCCAATACATGTATACATATCTATACAGTTATCTTACTGCACAAGAAACATCAGATCTAGAAAGCGAAGAAGAAAAAAAACAACCTAAGAAGGAAAACAAGATGCATGGAAATATTCATAGAAAGCGTTAAAATGCTGTGTTGTGGTTCACACTCAGTTCCCACAGGCCTCTCTCTGGATGTATATGGATGTATATGACTATCTTCATCGCTGAACAATAGGAACTGGTTTGAATCACATCATTGTTGAAGAGAACCATGTCCATCAAAATTGATCATCGTATAGTCTTGTTGCTGTGTATAATGTTCTCCTGGTTTTGCTGATTTCACTCAGCATCAGTTCATGCAAGTCTCTCCAGGCCTCTCTGAAATCCTCCTGTTGGTCGTTTCTTACAGAACAATAATATTCCATAACATTCATATACCATAATTTATTCAGCCATTCTCCAATTGATGGGAATCCTTTCAATTTCCAGTTTCTTGCCACTACAAAAAGGGCTGCCACAAACATTCTTGCACATGTGGGTCCCTTTCCCTCCTTTAAAATCTCTTTGGGATATAGGCCCAGTAGAAACACTGCTGGGTCAAATGGTATGCACAGTTTGATAACTTTTTGAGCATAGTTCCAAATTGTTCTCCAGAATGGTTGGATCTGTTCACAGTTCCACCAACAATGTATCAGTGTCCCAGTTTTCCCACATCCCTCCAACAGTTATCATTATAATTTCCTGTCATTTTAGCCAATCTGACAGGTGTGTAGTGGTATCTCAGAGTTGTCTTAATTTGCATTTCTCTGATCAATAGTGACTTGGAGCACCTTTTCATGTGACCAGAAATAGTTTCAATTTCTTCATCTGAAAATTGTCTGTTCATATCTTTTGACCATTTATCAATTGGAGAATGGCTTGAATTCTTATATATTTGAGTCAATTTTCTATATATTTTAGAAATGAGGCCTTACATCCAGAACCTTTGGATGTAAAAATATTTTCCCAGTTTACTGCTACCCTTCTAATCTTGTCTGCATTCATTTTGTTTGTACAAAAACTTTTTAACTTGATATAGTCAAACTTATCTATTTTGTGATTAATGATGACCTCTAGTTCTTCTTTGGTCACAAATTCCTTCCCCCTCCACAGGTCTGAGAGGTAAACCATCCTACATTGTTCTAATTTGTTTATAATATCATTCTTTATGCCTAGATCATGAATCCATTTTGACCTTATCTTGGTATATGGTGTTAGGTGTGGGTCAATGCCTAATTTCTTCCATACGGGTTTCCAATTATCCCAGCAGTTTTTGTCAAATAGTGAGTTTTTATCCCCAAAACTGGGGTCTTTGGGTTTATCAAACACTAGATTACTATTGTCATTGAGTATTTTGTCCTGTGAACCTAACCTATTCCACTGATCCACTACTCTATTTCTAATCCAGTACCATAGAATGCATTTTTAAAGGAGTAGTTAGTGAATATCTTGAAAGAGGTGCTCATGAAAAGGCAGTATGGCTTCCTAATGAACAGGTTATGTTATACTAAACTTCCCTTTTTGATATTACTGTAATAGAGCAAGCAAATGTTGTTTTCTGGGTTTTCAGCAAAGCAGTTGAGTTAGTGTGTGTGTGTGTGTGTGTCTGTCTGTCTGTCTGTCTTAGGCAGTTGGGGTTAAGCGACTTGCCCAGAATCACACAGCTAGGAAGTGTTAGTGTCTGAGGCTGGATTTGAACTCAGGTTTTCCTGACTTCAGGACTGGTGCTGTATCCATTGCACCATCTAGCCGTTCCTACTGACCAAGTCTTTTATTCTCTTATGGATAGAGAGATGGTCTAAATGACAGTATAACTAGGTGGTTTTGAGTGGTAGATGACACTCTGTAACTCCTGCCCATTTGTCTTGGTTGTGCCATCCCAAGGCATTTTAACTTACTATCAGTATTTTTTTCCCCTTGCTTCCTGAGTTTAGCTGCATTTAATAAGGAATTGCTGATTCTGATCCTTAATAGAAAGCCTCACTGAACCTGGGTCTTTTTTAAGAGAACTATAAGGAATATAAGTTATCTTTCTTTTTTTTTTTTTAATTTTTTAAAAAAATTTCATTTTATTTGCATAACATATGTGTGGGTAATTCTTCAACACTAACCCTTACATAGCTTTCTGTTACAAATTTTTCCCCCCAACTCCCCACCCCTGCCCTATATGGCAGGATATCCACTGCACGTTAATTATGTTAAAATATTGGCAAATCGAATATATGTATACATATTTCCAAACTAAAATAAGTTATTTCTTAACTAGGATTGAATAGAGGATCCAAATAGTATTGTTTGCTTTTAGATTTCTGGTTGAATGAGAGAAGCCAAACGACTAGTAATGTTCTTTTTCTTAACATGCTGTCTGAGGTCACAACTGTTAAGTGTCAAAAGGCTGGATCTGAACCCAGTTTTACGCCTGAGGTAGAGAGTAATTTGAAATTCTGCCTGTGATAATTAGATGTTAGTTAACTGTAGCCTAGCTTTTGTGCTAAATTTTAAATTTTCTCATCTGTAAAAATGAAGATGAAACCTATGGTATTTGCAGAGTTGCTGTGAGGCTTAAATGAGTGACATTGAAAAACACTTTAAGAACACTGTTAATATTTACATTATTATTCAGTATCCATTTAACTTGTCATAGGGGAAAGTGGGCTGACTGCCTTCCTTGTTCATGGAATGATCCTTGCCTGATGTTGTCTCTCCAGCCCCTCCTCATTCCCCAGTTTCAGATTAGGTAACCTGAGGGTGAAGTTAATTTAAATTTACCCCTTGTTTATGTCAGTCATCATTTTTCAGTCATATTCAATTCTCTCTGAGCCTATTTGGGGTTTTGGAGTGGTTTGCCATTTCCTTCTCCAGCTCATTTTATAGATGAGGAAACAGAGAGGGTTAAGAGACTTGTCCATGGTTACACAGCTAGTGTCTCAGGACAGATTTGAATTCTGATCATCCTGACTCCAGGCCCAGTGTTCTATCCATAGTGCTGCCTAGCTGTATGATAGTATCAGCCCACAAATCATGATACCTTATGTGCTTTGCTTCAACTAATATAAACTCAGTTGCAGTGGAAATAAGAGCTGTCCAGATTATTTTGAATATAATTGAATATCTGAAGTTCTGCCATAAATTTTAAACTTAAAATATAAGGGTGATATGAGTTCTTAAGTGGTCTTGGGACAGTGGTTCCTGTCAAGTCCAATGTGATCATTATATTTCTCTCATTTATATAAAGTGAGTTAATTATTAGAAAAAAAGAACTAGCATAAACCAAGGCTAGTAGGGGAACATTAGAGACTACTTGGTACATCTGTAGGGTTTTAAAAAGAAGGTAGGAAAGAAGTGTTGAATTACTGTGACTGGTTTAACTAATATCTGCTGCAAAAACTGGATCCCAGGAGTAGGTGTTCTCCTAGTATCTTCCCAGATCCTCCCTAAGGGTGACAGAAACAAATACTGTCAGAGCATATATTGACTCAGATAAGACTGGTAGTAGAGGATAAGTCCTAATTTTTTTTTTTCTTTCAGAATTTAGTGTCACAAGAATTGATGACCAGAAGATAATTTGTGGAGGGTACTTCTTCCTATTGAGTCTTTACATTTCTCCATGTTTCTAGGAAGATTTAGGATTATCAATTCTGTCTCCATAACATATGCTACATCCCTCTTACCACATTTATCTTTTCTAGAGTTATTTCACATTCTTAAATCAAACTGGTCTATTTGCTGTTCCCTAAATTCAGTATTCTAGCATGCTTTTATATTAGTTGTCTCCCATTCTTATTCTTTTTTCACCTTTACCACTTCAATTTCCTTATTTCTTTGGAGACTCAATTCATGGACCTCCTCCCATGCAAAACAATTTCCTTTTAACTCCCTAGTTTAATGCTTTGAGTAACCTTTTGCATAGTCTGTTTACATGTTGTATTCTGTCCCTATCCCCACCTTAAAAGGTTGTTGAGGGTAGGGACTGTCTGTCCAGCACAGTGCCTCATATATATTCTCTAACTCCACAGTATCTCTAACATCCATTCCCTTTTCACTACTCGAATTCATTATCTTAGTTTGGCTTTCATTACCTCTTACCTAGGCTATTATAATAGTTTCCTAATAGGTTTATCATAAGAAACAGTTAAGTGGTATAGTGGATAGATGACTGAGCTTGGAATCAGGAAGACCTAAGTTCAAATTTGAACTCTACTTGAGATATATTCCCTTTCAGATAATACCTTAATTCCTTCAAGACTCAATTTAACCACCACCAAGCTTGCCTGACTGCTCCTATCCTTCTTCCTCCCCAATTGCTAATGTGCTCCCTCATTAAATCACCTTTTATTTATTTTGTATTTGTTCTGTATTATATTGTTTCCTGTGGTAAAATGTACTTGAGATCAGCAATTGGGGGGGGGGGGTCTGTCTGTCTAGCACATAGTAGGAACTTAATAAATGCTTATGGTGTTTGGATTGGGCCTGATGGTCATATTGGGAGATTATATAGAAGAATGTTCTTGCTTTACTTGGTCCCAGAGATCAAAATATGGAGAAATGGGTAAAAATTTTAGAGAAGTAGATATTTTAACATAGGGGAAAATGTTCTTAGGGCTAATACTGAAATAGGCTTGTTTGAAAAGACAGCAGTAGTACATTAACTGGAGGCCTTTTGGTCTGGATAACTAATTGTTCTTTTTAGTGGTTGCTGCTCAGGCATGGAGTAAACTTAAATCCCTTTTGAATTCTGATAATCTGTAATGCTATGTAGTTTTGGTGGATTATAACAAAGATGGCGCTGAGTATGTACTTTGCTGGGGAAAAAACAAAAACTGTAAGTATGGAAATATAATCAAAAGGAGATGGAACAAATCATTACTGTTTTGTTAAGGTTTGGGTTTTTTTGTTTTTTGTTTTGGATGGAGATGTTAATTTGTTATGCAGAACTGAACTTTCTAAACAGGCAACCAAATGGCACGGTGGCCAGAATGATGAAAGCCAATATCAAATCTAGCCTTGAACACTTTCTAACAAGTCACTTAATCTTTTACTGCCTCAGTTTCCTCATCTTTAAAATGGGAATGATAATAGCACCTCCCTCCTAGGGCTTTTGTGAAGATTAAATAAGATATTTGTAAAATGCTTGGCATATAATTTTCTCTCTTTTCCTTCCTCCCTCCCTCCCTCCCTTCCCTTCCCTTTTTTTCCCTCCCTTTCCTTCCCTCTCTTTTCCTCCCTTCCTTTCCCTTTCTTTCCCTCCCTTCCCTCCTTTCCTTTCCCTCCCTTCCTTTCCCTTTCCTTCCCTCTCTTCCCCTCCCTTCCCTTCCCTTTCCTTCCCTTCCTTTCTTTCCCTCCCTTCCCTTCCTTCCTTTCCCTCCTCTGTGGGATCATTGATGGATGTGTGCTGAAAGGAATTCTTTTTCTTCTAGTTTGGACTAGATGGCATCTCGAGTCCCTTCCAGTTCTGAAATTCTGTGATTCTGATTTTGGTTTTCAGCTTTTGTATTCATTTCTTGAAAAAAATATTTTTTGTTACTGTCTTGTGCTCATTTTGGAATATAACCCTCTCCTACCTATAAGTTAAAGGGAAAAGAGCAGCTGATCATAATTCATCATATCACCCAGAATCCCCTTTGTAAAGAAGGGTGTAAATGCATGCTATTATAACATTTTAATATGCAACTTCTGCCTTTAAGAAGCTAGACTTCTGGGGAATGAAGTGTGGAAGGAGCACATAAAGTAAACATTAAAAATACCTACTCTGTGTCAGACACTGTACTAGGTACTAGGTATACAAAACTTAAAATAGTGACAGCCCTCTTGGAGCTTCCTACTGGGGGAGAGAAGATGTAGACAGTAATTTTTGAAAAGTTTTGTTGACGTATTTTGTTTTTAAATTGCACCCACATGCAAATCAGCCTACTCCATATGTAAACATAAAATATAATCTAAATGAATGGGAGGAGGGATAAAACATGGAGGGAATGAAGAAAGGCACTGCTGAGGAAGTGGCACCTGAAGCGTGGTACTTTGAAGGAGCCAGGCTTAATAACCTGAGGGAAGGGTTGGAGGGCAGCAGGTACCAGAAGCAAAGGTGAAGATGGGAATGCAGTGTCTTGCACAGGAAATAACACCCAGGCCACTTTGGCTGGAATGTAGTGTATGAGGGGGAACACTGTTTAATCAGCCTGGAAAGATGTATAAAGTACTTAGGACACTAAAAAATAGTGGAATAGTTAGTGTGTCTTGGGAGTTGGTTTATGTTAAAGTCCAGGAGGCACTAAGGAACCACTGAAGCTTTTTGAGTAGGGGTGTTAATGTGATCAGGAATCAGTTTGGCAACCAGTAAGCTCTTGTAATATTCCCATTCTTTCACTTACTTTCAGTCTCTATCTACTCACTGTTTCCTTAGTGCCTACAAACAAAACTATCAAAAAACTTGATATATCCATCCCTGCCTGTTTTCCCCCATTTTTTCCATCTTTTATGACTAATCTCGTTGAGAAGGATGTCTACAATAAATGCCTTTACTTCCTTTCCTCTGACTGTCCTCTTAAGTTGCTAAAAAGTCTGCCTTCTTACCTTCTCATTCCATTCCAGGAAACTGTTCTCTCCAGTTATCTATGATCTCTTAATTGTCAAATCTAAAGGCCTTTTCTCTGTCCTCAACCTTCTTGATTGTTGAAACCTTAAACACTGTGGATCACCTGTTTCTCCTTGATCAACTCTCTAGGTGGAAAGAAATTATCTAGAGTAGGTATTACTATCATTTAATCTTCACAGCAGTCTTGGGAACTGTTCTGTTGTTATCTTTATTTTGCAGTTGAGGAAACACAAAGCTATTAAGTCTTGAGACTAGATTTGAATTCAGAGCTCAGTGCGCTAACCACTGAGCAATGTAAGTGCTTCCAGGAAGTGCCAAGACACCTGTTTATCTACTCTGGACGTTTTCACTGGTGGTCTTCCATGCGCTGTTTTCAATTCTCACTTAAAATCTCATCTTCTATAAGAAAGTTTTTCCTAATTTCTCTTAATTTGATTATTTCCTTTTTATTATTTCCAATTTTTCCTGTTTGTAACTTATTTGCCTGTCATTTCTCCTATTAAATTGAAGTCTGCTTAGCACAGTGCTTGGAACATAGTAGGTAGTTAATGTTTATTGATTGATTAGGAGGTTGGTTTAGAGAAGGAAAATCTTTCCTTAATGTGGCAGGGAGACCACTTGTTACACTCTGTATACTACAGAAGAGCTAGTTGGGGCTTGTCTGAATTTTAGGGATAGAGAAAAAAGGGGATAGATACAGGAGGATAGAATCAAACATTTTGGCACCTGATTGAAAGTGGTAGAAGGCAAAGAGTCACAAAAGATTCCAAAGTGAACCTAGGGAACTGGAAGAATAATTGTGTCCTTGACAAAAACGGGGAATTAGCAAGGAGAGGCTGGCCTTTTAAAGGAAAGGATGGGTTCAGTTTTGAACATGTGGAGTTAGAGGTGTCCATGGGATATCAAATTTCAGCTGCAGGAGTAGATCCCAAGAGTCAGGTGAAAACTATAGTACAAGGAGGATGAGCTGGGAAAGGAAATTGAGGAGTAAGGAGACAGGAGAGTGATATGGTGAAAACCAAAGAAAAAGAGTATATCCATGAAGAATATGTGATCTAGAAAGATGAGATCTCAGAAAAAGCCTCTTGATTTAGCAACCAAGATATTGTTGGTGATCTTGGAGACTACTATGAGTGGAAGTCACAGGTTGCCAAGGGACTGCAAATATGGTAGAGGATAGGAGCGTAGATAACTTTCCAGAAATAGAGCTTAGCAGAGTAAGGCTACTATCAGACATTAATAAATTGTTATTTAAAAGTTATTTTCAGGAATAGAGAGATAATAAGTCTTTCTTGACTTTTTACCTCTAACCAATTTCTCTGTGGCATTTGGATTCCAGGCTACCTAAAAAGGTGGAGGTATTCCAGGTACACATGATATGTGATTTGAGCTAAGTAAAGGTCACGGTCACAATCATGTTCAGGAGTAGAAGGTATGTGTGTATAAGACCTGGAGAACAAGGAGAGAAGGGAGCATGGACATCGTGTTGGATGATGGAGATGAAAAATTCTGGCAGTGTCTAAGAAACAAATCTTGACTTAGGGATTGCCTTCTGGTTTGAATTATGTGAGCCTAGATTTTCTTCCATTAGTGCAGTTTTTCCAGTAATCTTGAGAAATTTAACCATGAATATATAGTTTAATTCGTTAATCCTATTTTAGCTTATCATGCTGAGAACTGGAGATCTGAAGATTTAAAAAAAAAAAAAGCATATCCTCAGAGTCTGAGGGGGAGGGGCTGAGCATGTGTACAAAAATATGGTATGAGATAGAATGCAAATGGGGCAAAGAAGAGGTCACTGCCAGCTGGAATCATCAGGAAGGGCTTCATGAGAAAGTGTAGAAGCTGAAGTGGGGCTATAAAGAAAAATAATTTCAGTAGATGGAGATGAACTATGTCTAAATAGAGGAGGCACAGTAAGCATTTATTAAACATTGTGCGCCACAGAGAAAAAAAAAAATCACAGTCCCTGTCCTCAAGAGTTTACATTTTATTAGCAGACAGCATGTACATGTATCTATGCACATATGCGCACATATACACAGTCAGATAAGCTGTATATACATGTAGATTCTGTTTATGCACAAAAAGATTGGAAAACATTGAGGGGGTGGGGTTAGAAATAGGTATATAGCCAAGTTGGTTTTAGATGATAAATGTCAGGGTAAAGTTTATACTGTATAAACAGTGAGAGCCACTGAAGGCTTTGGGGGGTAAGGAATGGGAAATAGGATCTAGTCAGACCAGTATTCTAGGAAGATTATCTTGGTATCTGTATAGAGGATTATTTGTGGAGGGAAGAGAATAGAGATCAGTATTCCCAGCAAGGAGATGGGAATAACCTAAAGCAGAGTGATGGCAATATATGCCAGTCATTATAAAAATAGAATTCACATGATTTGGCCCCTCTTGCCATTTCTGTTTTCCCCACCCCAATCCAAAGAACACTAGTAACTTGTGAGATTAATGAGAGTGGTGTAATAAGTATGGAGGTAGGGCAAGAAACTGAGACAGTTCAACGTAATTTGACCCAAGTAAATCTATGAATTAGCAAGCATTTGTTTTTTTTATTTTTATTTTTTATTAAAGTTTTTTATTTGCAAAACATGCATGGATAATTTTTCAACATTGACCCTTGCAAAGCTTTCTGTTACAAATTTTTCCCCCTACTCCCCACCCCCTCCCCTAGTGGCAGGAAGTCCACTACATACATGTTAACCATGTCAAAATACTTGACAAATCGAATATGTGTATAAATATTTATACAGTTATCTTGCTGCACAAGAAAAATCGGATGAAACAGAAAAAAAAAATCTGAGAAGGGAGAAGGGAAACTCTCTGGGTGTATATGGCTTTCTTCTTCACTGAACAGTTGGAGCTGGTTTGAAACATCCCATTGTTGAAGAGAGCCATGGCCATCAGAATTGATCATCATATAGTCTTCTTGTTACCATGTATAATGATCTCCTGGTTCATTCAAGTCTCTCCAGGCCTCTCTGAAATCACCCTGCTGGTCGTTTCTTACAGAACAGTAATATTCCATGACATTCGTATACCATAATTTATTCAGCCACTTTCCAATTGATGGGCATCCACTCAGTTTCCAGTTTCTAGCCACTACAAAAGGGGCTACCACAAACATTTTTGCACATGTGGGTCCCCTTCCTTCCTTTAAGATCTCTTTGGGATATAGGCCCAATAGAAACACTGCTAGGTCAAAGATTAGCAAGCATTTATTAAGCACGCACTGTGATACTAGTCGAAAGATAGCTCTTGCCCTGAAAAGCTTATATTCTAATGGGGAAACCCACACATAAAAGGAAACTGAAAGGAGGTAAGAGACATGCAAGTACTCTGGCTTGCAGAAGAATTAGACCAAGGTGGACCTGAATACTCTCCTTAAATGGAAATTTTGGCAGAGGGGTCATCCACTCTTTGAGGAGAAGCCAAAGGGACAGAGGATTCTCTCAAATGTGTGAATTCTAAGGCTTAGAGTGAGGCTTTAGAATGCAGAAACCAGGTCTTAGTAGAGGAAGTCTAAAGGTGTCCTGGTGAGGGATGAACCTTTCAGTGAGTTGTCAAAGAAGGTCTTAACATTCATCTATTTTCTTTATAATATGACTCTTAACACATTTGAGTTAACAAAGCAAAGTGAGTGACTATCTGATTGAAGATGAAGGATGTGCCATGGAGGTGTTCAAGCAATGAATTCGGCATGTTTGATGCAAGGTTTACAAATTATAAGGAGCTGTGCAGGATTTTGGTTTGTTTTGCATGTAGTTGAATGTTTAAAGCAATACTTATGTATTCATATCTGTGGTTTCTGCAATGTCAGTATTACTACTGATGAAAATCATAATCTGCCTTCTTATTATGGTTAATTTTGTTCTCATCCTCCCAAAAGTTTTCTATAGGCTATCTACCTTGTATTCTGGAGGTCTTTCTCTAGGTATCAGTATGAGGTGGCATTAAAGCTGTTCATCTTTTCTCTTGTTTCTTACGTGACCTCAACTTCCTCTTCCATTGTTACACTTTTTTAATGGTATCTTTTATATCTCTTAGGTGCATATCATTATTGCCAGTGTACTACAGCCTGCTTATATTTAAATCAGTCATACTTTGGATTCCTTAAAACTTGTTTTTTTTCATGATTTGCAGCATGATGGCATTATTGGGGAAATAGTGTTTTTAAAAATACACTTGGGATTGTTGAAAGTCCTACACAATTTCCCACTATCTTTATTTCTTTCTAGGCTGCATTCATTTACCATTTAATTTATGTGGCACCTGTCAAATGTATAAGTACTTAGGGATTAATACAGCAGGCTGCTTTTTATTTTTCATGTTCTGTTCTGGACAGTTGGTACTTTTATATTGTTTTTCCCATGTGCATAATTAAATCGGTCTCTTGAGTGGTCATACATCTTGGTTCAAGTGTATTGTTTTAGGACTTGCTTCAGTTATTAGATTATCATACATGAACAGGATTATCTGAAGAGATATCACCAGCTAAGAGGTTTATTCCTTTTGAGCTGCGCACAAGACATTCTTCAGTATAAACCAGAACTGCAAGAGGTTTTTTTGGTTGTTCAGTCACATATGACACAGGTTTTTTGTTTTGTTTTGATGTTAAAGTATCTACACATACTGTAGTGTGCTCCATGATTTCTTCTCCAATGTTGTCCCCATTTTACAGATGAAGAACTGAGACAAAAATTTTAAGTGACTTGCTCAGGGTCACCTATCTAGTAAGTTTAAGACCAGATTTGAATTCAGGTCTTTCTGACTCCAAGCCCAATACTATCTGGCACCTAGCTGCTGCCCCTTGAATTGTAAGTTATAAAACCACAAATCTAGAATAAGGAAAACTTGCTTTTTAAATCCTGTCTCTTCAGTTTACTAGCTTTGTGACTTGGAAAATCACCTAACGAATCTGGGTCTCGGGTTTCCTTATTTGTAGAACAAGGATATTGGACTAGATGATTTTCCTATTCCCTATGCACATACATACACACTCACTTTTTGAGAACTGCAGGCAACCCCAGAAGTCACAAAGCAAAGTGAAATTGTTCCTTTATATTGTGCATCAAGATGGAATTATCTTGATAAGAAATAACTATATGCTAACTCCCACAGAAAACATGAAAAGCATATTCAGTTCTTCTTGACTCATTATTATACAATTCATAAGGGCACATTTCCCACACACTTACAGGGCTTCTAATCTGACAATTCCATGAATTTTGTTGGGGAAATTGTGTTATGTGGTGACAAAGACAGTGTCTTTACATTTGCATTTCAAAGTGCCTTATAGATTAACCAGGCCCAAGGTTCTTAAATGAATAGGATCAGATAAACCAGTTGTTGGGGAAGACAAGTACATTGATCAAGACTCCCATCAATCCTCAATGTGTTATTAGACGGAGATCAGAAAGTCTAGATTTGAGTCTTATTTCTGCCACTTAATAGCTTTGTGACTTTGGATTTTAGGTTCTTCCTTGGGGACTCAAGTTCCTCATCTGTATAGTGGGGCTAATACTTTGTCAGCCTCTGAGTTTTGAGGATCAGATGAGATATGATGAATGTAAAGTGTTTTGTAAACTATAAACAGAATTATATGAATGTTGAGTGCTTTGATGTTACCATGTTTTGTATTTTTCAGAATGCTTTTGTATTGTTTAAGTTGATATTCCCAATAGTTACAGTAGATAGAATATCTTTCAATTTCTGTTTTATAGATGAGGAAGTAGAGCTACAAAGACGATGACATGTTCAAGTTGTGAGATTAGAGCTAAAACTGCTGGTCTCTGCCCTGTCTAGTATTGGATCCACCATTTTTACTGCATTGTGCTGTCTTAGCCTCTTGCTGGTTGACTAAAGAGAATGTGAACTTTGTCAAAGGGAGGAGACTTATAATTGGGGATTGTTGGTTCCAGTTAAGTTGGAGATTTTAATTGTTTAGTTATAAAGAAAGGTTAAAAGCCTTGTGGAAAGGGTGGAGGTGAGCATTTTTAATAAGTGATTCATAACATTGGGGTAAATGTACTAAAGATATTCTTGTTTTTGTGTGATGCAATCTAATTAGTGCTGTTCTTATATGAATTCTTGATCTTACTGTAAATGTCATTTGAAATTTTATAGATTGTATGACCAGCTTCATATGATGTTGATAACATAACATACCAGTAATGTAATTAGTATGGTTTCAAAAAACAATCAGAATACCTTTTGTGGTGTTCTTGAGATGAGCTTTCTGATAATATGTAACTTCATCTTCAGTTATGAGTAATTTGCTTATCTAGTTGTATGTACTTACAACACCTTGATGTGAATAGATTTTTGAGAGTAAAAAATGTGTGCTATCTGCAGTAATCTTTATTTAATGTCTGCGAGAGATAGAAAAATAAATAAGAAAATGACCTTCACTTTAAAATGTATAAGGGACAGCCAGTCACATACACAAATAGAACAGTTAAATATATGAGAGGCATAAAAAACAGGAATTGTTTAAATGGGGAAATTAGAGAAAGTTTAATGGAAAAGGTGACGTAAGTATGGATCTGGAAGGTGACTCGTATTTCATCAGAAAGAGATTGAGACATTCTAAGACTGCGAGCAAACATGGAGGTAGGAAGTGTACTGAGGCAAGATCAGATGCATTAGTTAGGCAGGTTTGAATGAAGAGGGAGAGAACCAAGGAGACTCCTCTATTGTCATCCTAAGGAGTTTGCACTTTATTTGGTGGAGAATAGAAAAATCATTGAAAGGTTTTGAATAGAAGCATATCCACCTCAAAGTTTTTGATGCCTTTTTTTTTTAAGCTGAGATTCTTTAATAATAAGATTAAGAATGAATTGAAAGAATAATGGGTAGGAAGATGTCACCTAATATTCAATTGATGTCTGAGATACCTAATTTGTCTTTTCTCTCCCATATTTGGAATATTTAAATTCATGTATTCTAATGGCTATAGGCACAACCTGCACCTGTAAAAAATGTTCAGAATTATTTTCTCTGTTCCTTTTCCACATGCTCAAACAACAATTGCAAGAATTTAGGGGTTGTGGAGGGCTTTTTTTTTTTTTTTTTTTTTTAAAGCCAAACATATCCCATATAATCCTATTGTTTGGTTTTTTTTTCTTTGAAAGTTATATGCTGTGATATAGTGTCCAAATAGAAATATATGTGGAAAATAATTTCAATTCCAGTAGATTTACTAGTGAAAAGTAATGTATGATACTTATAAAATAGTATTTCAAGGGAAAATAGTTCTAAAATTTAAGGTGGAAATTGAACTGTAATCCAGTCTTCCTACTTTTAGAAAAACAGTGCATTGTGTTGTTATTCAAAAATACCTTTTAGGATAAGGTGTACTAGCTTAATTTTTTTCCTTTGTAAATTTATTTATTTTTAATACACATTGCTTTATGAATGGTGTACTAGCTTTAGATCATAAACTTTTCAACTGACTTTTTACCATAGGTTAATGGACCTGATGGTATCCTGCAGAACGGTGCTGTGGATGACAGTGTAGCTAAAACTAGCCAGTTGTTGGCTGAATTGAATTTTGAAGAAGATGAAGAAGATACTTACTATACAAAGGATCTCCCTGTGCATGCTTGCAGGTAAAAATCCATTCTTTTCCAAACTCTAGGAATGACAACAAATAGTGCTAAGAGAAGATTGTGGTGAGGTATTTTCCCAGGTGCTATACTTTTTTTTTTTCCAATTAAAGCTTTTTATTTGCATAACATATGTATGATTAGTTCTTCAACATTGACCCTTACAAAGCCCTCCATTACAAATTTTCCCCCCTAGTCCCCTCCCCTCCCCTAGATGGTAGGAAGTCCACTACATGTTAATTATGTAAAAATACTTGACAAATCGAATATATGTATGCATATTTCCAAACTTATCTTGCTGTGCAAGAACAGTCATATCTACATGAACAAAAAATATCTGAAAAAGGAAACCCAATGCAAGCAAACATCGATAGAGAGCATGAAAATGATTGTTGTAGTCCATATCTCATATCCCTCTCTGTGGGTGTATATGGCCTTCTTTACTGAACAATTTGAACTGGTTTGAAACATTTCATTGTTGAAGAGAGCCATGTCCATCAGAATTAATCATCATATAATATTGTTGTTGCTGTGTATAATGATCTCCTGGTTCTGCTCACTTCGCTCAGCATCAGTTCATGCAAGTCTCTCCAGGCCTTTCTGAAATCGTCCAGGTGCTATACTTTCTCTTCAGAACCTGAATTAACATCTTGGGACTGTGACATTGCTTTTGTTACATACAGCCCCATCCTTAGGGTACTTACAAGCTTACTGAGTTTGTACTGCAGACATTAAGAGGGTAAAAGGAGAAAATACTGTCATTAGCTGCCTTAAGTTCATACTAGTTCATAAGATAAAGAAATAGAATATCCTGCATACTTTCAGGCAGAATTCAGGCTTTTCTTTCTGACTTCTTTTCCTCATCAGGGTTATCTTTATTATTTATTTTAACTTGCTGTCACCAGTGAAAATCTGGATTGATGGGTAAAATTAGAAGTGATTTATTTTACAAAGAGCTTGTCATAGAATTTTTGAAAATGATTAGTTTTCCCAGTGGATTTAAAAAGGGAGTTGAAACAGTACTATATGATGATCAACTCTGATGGACATGGCTCTCTGCAACAAAGAAATGTCTCAAACTCGTTCCAGTTGTTCAGTGAAGAAAGCCATCTACACCCAGAGAGAGGGATGTGAAATGTGGACCACAACATAACATTTTCATGCTCTTTATTGATGTTTGCTTGCAGTGTGTTTCCTTTCTCTGATTTTTTTTTTCTTGTAGATAGGATTTTTCTTGCACAACAGTGATAAGTGTGGAAATATATATATATATATATTCAACTTGTCAAGTATTTTATCATTATTAACATGTAGTGGACTTCCTGCCATTAAGGGGAGGGGGCTGGAGGTAAAATTTGTAACGGAAAGCTTTGTAAAGATCAATGCTGAGGAACTACCCATATATATGTTATGCAAATAAGCTTTAATTAAAAAAGGAGTTGATTTACATACATTTTCAGAATCTTTGAGTTGTATTAAAATGCATGTGTGCATTTTGTTTTAAAGCCATAGAATGTCAGATTTATGAGACTTTAGAATTGAAGATGTCAGCCAGAAGGGAACTTTAGTTTATATAGTTCTACCCTATAATTTTACAAGTAAGAAATTAAGACACAGAAACATGAACTTGCCTAAGATCAGGCAACTAGTCACTGTTTGGAGCAGAAGTAGCATCAATAAGGATTTATTATAAATCAGACCCTGTTCTAGTGGAAAGACAAAGAAAAAGCCCCAAACAGTCCCCCCTTTCCCCCCTCCCCCCACCTCCCAAACAGCGTACAGTCTAATGGGAGCGACATCATATCAAATCAGAACATACAAGTTAAATATGGAGTAGATGGAAAATAATCCTAGGGGAATGACATTAGCAACTGAAGAGGATTCTAAGAATCAGGGTTTGGGAGGGAGAACATTTCAGGGAAGGGGGACAGTGAGAGATGGGGTTCCTAGAGGTTACCATTAGTTAAGCATAGAGAACGTTAGGAAGAAAGATAGAGAGATAAAGAATCCAAGTCTCTTTGGAGTCTAATGGATTTGGGTTCTTCCCCCCATCATACTGTACCTCCTGTTTCCTATCCTCCATCCTATACACATCTGTACACACTTAACATTTAGTTTTAACATTTTGGTCTTTGGGAGGCTTCTTTTTTCAGAGCCAAAATGTGCCCTGTTTGAATTCTTCACAAGCATATAGTACAAATCAGAACTTTTCTGATGAAGCAGCACTGAACCATGAGCTCTCTTGGGAATGGAGCAATGGAAGAACTTGTCCTTGAGTCTTACTAAATGAATTAGATTTGTAAGCAGTTAGGAATATTCTGGTAAAGTCTATAAGTTGAGTGAGATAAGGTGGGAGAGCACTGGCCAGGTCACTTAACTTGAGCTTCAGTTTCTCTATAAAATGAAGACAAGGCAGATCACAGCATATACTTCCCAAGGTTGTTAAGGAAGATGTTTTCTAAATCTTAGTGCTTTGTAAAAAGAATGTAAACATTCTTTATTGCTTAGTGCAACATAGCCTTGGAACTGGGAATACACTATATATTGAGTTTACAATTGACTCAAGATAAAGCTGACATTTTGATGCACATACTTTGGAACAGTTAGACCATGGGCTGTCATGGAAGATGCTGTGAATTAAAGCTCATAGTCAGAATGGCATATGGGGTGCTTTCTACATTTTACCTCAGCAGGCAAGAAAGCTGCACAGAGAAGGGGAATAACTAATCTAAATTCATACAAACAAAACAATTAGCTTTGGTTTGCTGCAGGTTTTATGTTTGTGACCTCATAGCTATCTTGGGAAGTAGGTAGTATTGTTATTTCCATTTTAGAGAGTGAACTGAGAAACAGGCAAAATTCCTTAGCTAGTGTGTTTGAACTCAGGCCTTACTGACTCAAAGTAGCTACCTCATTGTTAGTACTAAAAGAATCTCCATTTTCTCAGTTTGACGTGGTGTGGGAAGAACCGGCTTGGGAGCCAAGAATTCAAAAGCTGTCTCTGCCATGTAGGACAGATCATTAGCTTCTCAGGGCCCGAGGCAGGTCTCTGAGACTAAAAGTTGTAGAGGTGCCAAACCAACTTTAGCAGTAGAATTTTCTCATCATTGATTATTTTTCCTCATTTCATTGCTTGTGGCAGTAAAGTCATAGATCCAGTCCCTCTCTTATGTTGCTGTTACTAGATTGTATTAGCTTTCTTCTTCAAATCAAATCGTTTCCTGTTTACTAAATTATAAAGGATGAAACTCAAAGTGGTAGTAACTATAGCCTTGGATATTAGGCTTTCATTGCTTAGAATTGAGGGGGATATCTGTTTGCCTGAGCAAATTTAGAACAATAATTCCTTAATTGGCATCTATCCACAGTTCTGTCAAACTTAGTAAAAATTGGTTTCAATCAAATTATTTCCTATTACAGAATAATTCCCTACAATCCTCCTAATACTTCCATCTTGACTTTTCAGAACTTAAACTTTCACTTAATAAATTTAATTTTCTTCCTGGGATTATCTTACTTGAAGTTGCTTGATGCAAAACTTTAAAGGATATAAAAAAAAGAATTTTACATCATATTAAATTAAAAGTAGACAACAAACCTTTCTACTTCTTAAAGTTTTGTGATGTGTTTTCTTTTTTAGTTACTGTGGCATCCATGATCCGGCTTGTGTGGTTTACTGCAATACTAGCAAGAAATGGTTTTGTAATGGACGTGGAAACACTTCTGGCAGGTAGTTCATCAAAACATTCATGGGTCTTCAATCAGACTTGTGCTTAGAATTGTATGGAACTGATGGAGTGAAGTACAATAGAAAATTATGTTAACAAACCTGGCCTTTTTTCCCCTCCTTTGTGACTGGTTTAACTTAAAAACAGATGGTTGCTATGTGAATGCTTTCATGTATTTTACGCTTGATTGTGTTTGTGTGTTTGTGTGTGTGTGTGTGTGTGTGCACGCACATGTACTTCTGCATTTTTTTTTATTATGCAAGTATAGTTAACTAAATTTTTTTCCATGTTTTATTTGTGCAAGGTGAGCATGCAACTTAATCTTAAGATTTCTGCCTTTACCACTAAAGTACACAATGAGAATATTGTGCTCTCAAGGAAAGTAATGACTGGAATATCAGTTTGAGCCTTTTAAAACAGATATTGTTCTTTTCTCAGAACATTTTTTGATTTTTATAATGACCAGACTGTAGTCTATCAAAGAAAAGTTCATTCACATTAATAGAGAGTATTGTATTTTAGTTTATTATTGATTATACACATACAAGATCTATATCAAATCTAATCAAATTAAGTTGCTTATTTTGTTTGGGGTCATATGAATCTTTTTTAGTACTTAAGTTGTGCAAGCATAGATTGTAACCTTAAAATTTTAGGGCACTGTCAAATTCCAAAGTTATTGTCTATTTTGGATTTCTTTTACCAAAAAAAAAAAAAGTAATGGTCTTAATGCTTCTTAGGCTTTACTTTTTCCTGTATGCTTCGTTCTCGTCCATCAAATGCAATAAATAGTGCAAGAATTTATTATTCCAATTTTATAAATGTGGAAATAGACTGAGAGTCTGGCTTAAACCTTCTGCTAGTAAGGGGCTGGAGTTTTACACTTTGAGGGCCATTGGTCAGTGTTTTTTCCACTATAAAATAATGCTTTTCATAGTGAAGCAGCTGAATAGAGATTGTTGGCTCTGCAGCTAAGATGATCTGAAGTCAGTCAGGCCTCAGATTAATTGTGTCACCCTGGCCAAGTTACAACCTCTGCTGCTTCAATTTCCTCCATTGTAAAATAGGGATAATAATATCACCAGCCTCCCAGGATGGTTATGAGGATCAAATCAAATAATTATAAAGTACTTGGCACACAGTAGGTTCTGTGTAAATATTCACTCCCTTTCCCCTTTTAAACTTTGTGTAGCCAGTATTTAACCTGTTAAATTTTTCTTCTGCAGTTCACTTTGAGGAAAGAGGCAAATGGGAACCAAAAAACCCTGATATGACAAAAGTCCTACAAGCTTCTGATATATTCCTGAGTATACGTTCATTATATCTAGGCTTCTACACTTTCTGCATCTACAGTACTGCGTAATCAGATTTTAGTCTAGAAGAATAACTGATATTTTAGAAAGATTTTTCAAGGAAAGGAGTAACTAGAAAAATAGAATAGTCAGTGCATCCCATTCCTAAGCATTTTGACTAACTAGCATTTTGCTATATTTTATCTTCATCCCTTCTCTATTAACCTTCATTTCCAGGAACACAATGAAGAATTGGACAAGCCAAAAATTGACCCCTAAGCAGGCAGGCAGGTGTTAAAGGGGCCATGTACTTTTAAAACTTGTATTCTTTTACCATTGAAAAGCTACATGATCTCTTATTCAGAGCCTCTTGACTCTTAGTTGATACCTGGTCTTAACAAGTTGGGTCATTTGGTTCCTTAGACAATAATTAGAAGCAGCATTGTCAAGATCAAATGCCACAGCAACTAATTGGGGATAAGCTAACTATAAAAAAGCAGGTGCAATTGAGAGGGTCACAGAAGTCAGAACAAATATAACCTTCCATAGTTTCTTAGGACATTCAATTATAATGTTCATAGAAAAAGAAGGATATAAAAAGTTGTAAATATTTTGGAGGATGCATTTAAGGTAAAATTTTTAGAAAGATTTTTATTTTTTAAAAAATTTTTTTTTAAAGTTTTAGGTGTCTGGGTAGTTGTTATATGGAACATCTCATTTTCTAATGATGCTAAGATGAGTGAGATGTTCTTAAGTACCTGTTAATTGACCATGAATATTTCATTTCTAAGTTGGAAAATTAAAAATGATCAACTTGTGTGTTTGTTCTTGGTTTTCAACCATGCTTTATTCTGTCTTGATTTCAGCCACATTGTAAATCATCTTGTAAGAGCAAAATGCAAAGAAGTAACTCTCCACAAGGATGGGCCCTTGGGGGAGACTGTGCTGGAGTGTTATAATTGTGGGTGTCGGAATGTGTTTCTCCTTGGCTTCATACCCGCCAAAGCTGATTCAGTAGTGGTACTCCTCTGCAGGTAAGAGAAAGACTTTGTCAGGCCTTTATTAAAAGATTATCCAGTCCTTCTAAAATCTGCAGTTGCTGTTTCAATTCCTATTTCCTAGTTGACTCCTAGCTCTTCTCATCACAGTTTTTGCCTCAGTCAGTGCGATTTTGTTCTTTTACAGTTGTTTCAAGTGTTAAGGTTAACTTATCCTATGTCCCTCCTTTTTCTCCCTATGTGAGTAAGATTGTGAGCTTCACTAGGATAGGGAATGTTTTCATTCTCTTTAGTTCCTCTATTACTTAAATTGTCACAGTTTTTTTTGGGGGGGCAAGAGTATCACTCTGAAGGAAACTCCTACTGAAATGATTCATCCCATGCTCTATATTTCAGTCTTAGAGAGCCCCCTGGAGCATGAATGGTTAAGAGCCTTGCTCAGGGTAGGTGTTTAATAGATGTCTTAAGGACAAACAAGTGAAATTCAGTCCTGTATATATAATGAGCTTTTGCCATGGTTTATGGGAAGGGATGCTGGGTAAAAGGTAAAGTTCAGATATGACTTCTGTATAGATTTGTAGATTTTACTTCAAAAATACTGTTTACTCTTCTTTCCATCCAACTACAATAAGCTTGTTGAAGATGGTACGCATTATACCTTGGTTAATCTCCCTCGGTGCTGAACAACATAGTACATTGGATATAGATGAATTTTTAAAACTTAAACTTTTTGTGCATGTGTAAAAGTTTGCTTGAGGTGAAAGTCTCTTCTGAGTCTTCTCTATTCATCTGTAACATTCTTTCACTCCACCCCTCAGTCTCTTTTTTGTGTTGTTATGAAGAAACAGAATGACTGTCTTGGCTAATCTCAAAAATGTATCTGTCAAATTTTAAGGCTTCTCATGATTTTTGAAAAATGAAAAATCTATACGTGTTAGGAAATTTATAACTGAAGATTTGGAGTAACAGGCCAATTTTTGGTCAGAGCACACAGATAGTGGGCAAGGTCCTATTTATATTTAACCTGTTAAGATAAACTCCTAGCATTTGACCCATGAGTGCATTATCCTTGTAATTTGGATTTTGTAGGCAACCCTGTGCCAGTCAGAGCAGCTTAAAGGATATCAATTGGGACAGCTCCCAGTGGCAGCCTCTGATCCAGGATCGATGCTTTCTTTCCTGGCTGGTAAAGATTCCTTCTGAGCAGGAGCAGCTGAGAGCACGGCAGATTACAGCGCAACAAATCAACAAACTAGAGGAACTCTGGAAGGTATGATCTTCCCAAAAGACTGAAAATAGACCAGGGCATCACATTTTATATGTGGGCTACACATTGACAGAGGAATTCCTTCCTGGTTGAATCTTTCCATGAATTCAATGTGTTTTCTGGCCTGGTCAGCTAAGCAATAAATGTAGTATCAATTATGAGTGCTACAGTTTCAGAAAGGGCTTTTACAATTGAGATAGATGACACTCTTGTGAAATGAATGAAGGCAAATAAGGATGAATAACCTGGAGAAGAAAAGGTTTAAGGTGACATCATTGCTGTCTTCAGATATTCAAAGTATCATTATAGGGAAAAAAATGGTGGTGGTTGCTATGCTTCTGAACAGAGCCAGAGGAAATGAAGCAGCTGTGCAGACTGGGTAACCCAGGCACCCATATGGTCTCACTTTGGTAGACTCACTGCAAGGCAATCCTCCCTGATCCTCTCTGACTTAGCACAGAAACTATTCCAAACCTCTCTCTCTTTTTTTTTTTTTTTTAAGCTTTTTATTTGTATAACATATGTATGGGTAGTTCCCCAGCATTGATCTTTACAAAGCTTTCCATTACAAATTTTACCCCCAGTCGCCTCCCCTCCTCTAGATGGCAGGAAATCCACTACATGTTAATAATCAAACCTCTCTTTAAACTAACATTTGATAAACTAGTGTACTTTTTATTTGAATTTTGTAGCAACCTTGTGTCAGTCAGAACAGCTTAAAGTATATCATTTCATACTTTGGGAATTGATTTCTGCCCTGTTTTCTGCCTACCCTCTTTACTTTATTTGAGGACCTGGCCGCTTTTTGAGAAAATTTGAGGCCAGTCAACATGAGCTCTCCTCATCTCTTCATTTCAAATCCCAATGACGACCCCCCACTCTCTCATCTTTTCTTCCTATCTCGGGCAATAAGGTAACTCTTTTTGAAGAGAGCCACTCTCTTCCCCACAGGTGCTTAACCTTCCTTCATCCAATCCATTCTTTCTTTAGCAGAGTACAACCATCTCTTCTCCCTTTCTACATGCACATGGGCACACATAGATATGCTTACTGTTCCCTTTAAACATACCTAAATCCACCTTCCTTTAAAAAAACTAACAAAAAGAAAAACTTCACTAGGCCCTACTATATCATACCCTCAAGCTAACTCCTGCTTCACCTTTGCCCTGGTTTATCATCTATGTCATGATGCGTTATTTTGGGTGTTCCTCAAGATTCTCTCCTATTCTCTTTTCTCCCTTTGTAATTATCTATTGAATTGACTCATAAGTCTATTTATTCAATTATGTTCTTTCCATATTATCTCTAGGCTTCAGTTTATCACCAGATGCCTATTAAACTTTGGAAATTTCACATTTCAAAGACATAACTTCACCCTATCAAAACGATTCACCTTCTTCTAGACATCCCCATTTCTGTCAAAGATACCACTATCCTTTTAGTCTCCTAGGTTTGTAATCTCAACTTGACTCCTTACTCTTCCTCTTGCCCCATTTATCATTTTAATTACTTTATTAGTTTTTTAGTTGCATGCCCAGTTTACTGATTGACTCTTTTGTTGATATAAGTGTTTAGAGTGATAAATTTTCCCTAGAATACTGCTTTGCTGAATCCCATAAATTTTGGTATTTAATCTCATTATTTTTAATGAAATTATTCGTCCCAGTCAATTGAAAAACCTTGCCATTTCCCTACCTCTATGCCACCTCTCTTACCAGTCCCTTCTCTTACTCACACAGTCATTACCTTACTTCACACTTTCATTACTCTTGCCTAGGTTTGGCCTCTTCCTTTTCTCAAGTGTAGGTATATGATAGAAATCCCCTACTCCATTGAGTCCTTTGGTGCCCTATTACCTTGAACCCAAAATAGAAACTTGTATATTTAGCTCTTAGTGTCCTTCATATCCTTGCCTCAACCCACATTTCTAGCTTCATTGGAAATCATTTGTCCTGTCCCTCTTTGAAAATGCCTGCCACTTAGGCCTTAAATAAGTGCTTATGAATCAAGGGAACTAACGAAATCTACTTGGTCAAAAGAGAGAACTTGGACTGAGGAAAAGCTATAGAGAAGCAGATTTCATCTCGATAGAAAAGATGACAGAGAGCTCTCCAGAAAAGAGAAGGCACTGCATTCTTTCAATGGAGATTTTCAAGCTGAGAGTGAATTTTCAAAGTCTAAAATCTCATTCCAATATATTGTCCTGACCAAACAAGAGGAGTAAGATATCAGTAGCAACTTGATAATAACTAGGGTTCCCTGCCTTTCTCTTGCCTATTGCTTACAGAGCATTTAGGTATATTGAATTATAAATATGAGGCCTATAGTGTCTGCTCTATGTGATTCTATCTGACTTTTTCTTACCATCCATTTTACTTTTCCCTGTTCCTTTAGTTGCATCTGTGATTTGCCACAGGCTAAGAAATGGTTCCATTTGTACTTGGAAAAACTAGACACAAAGTTGACTTGCTTCTTAGAGATTTAAGTAGTTTGGGGTGGACCTTGAGGGATTAATAGTAAATAACCTATAAGTGCCTGGCCCAGAGTAGTCCACTAAACATTTCTTAATCATTTCCTTTGTACATTGTGCTGTGGTCTTGGGGGGGTATAAAGAAAGGCAGAAAAAGAACTTGCCCTCAGGAAGCTCCCATTCCAATGGAGAAGACAACATATATATGCCTAAGCACATACAAGATATGTACAGAGGACAAAGGCACTAGTAATTGGGGAGGCTTAGGGGAGTGGGGAGGGACAGTGCGTGCATGTGTGCGCCCATATATGTGCATGCACACATTTATTTTCCCTTCTACCATATTGGATGGGAAATTGATTTTTCCTCCTTTCTGCCTAATTTCTCATTTAGCTATAGTCAGCAGAACTCTTGAGCATCTGATCTTTACCTATGCAATGAGCTCAGTCTCATTGCATAAATATTGACCTTTCTCTCTCATTCAATTCCCCCTTCCCTCAATTTTTGGAGTAAAATTCTTAAAAGGTGAGGGTTATGTTGACTCTACCTCTTTAAAGTCTCTTAAATTCATCTTTTTCTTTCTCAGTATAATTCTGTTTCAGATTTCTCATTTTTGAAATACATGCTTTCTTAACTGGACTTCTTGTCCTCATTTTTGTTCTCTGCAGTCCATAAGGTGAAAATTCACTGGATCATCCAAGACCTCTCACATGTCACTTCTCTAGCTTTTTCCCACTATTTCCCTTTATATTCTTTGTTCTCTGACCAAACTGTCATATAATCTACAGTCTACATGCTGCTGTCCCCAGCTTTGCCCTGCCATCACACTCTGCCTTATGCTTATCCTTAGCACAGTTTCTTTCAAATAGAATGTGAATCCCTTGGGAATAACAATTGTTATTCTCCTTAACACCTTGCATGTAGTGAGTACAAAATGTTTGTTGACTTGTGCTTCATAGTATTTAACAATGTTGAAATGTAATAGTAAGGAAAACAGGAAATATTTTAAAATATGTACCCAGCCTTTTGAAGTATTTGACTTTATGGAGAGCAGTGATACTCTTGACATGTACAGTGTTCCTTAATATCATTTTTCCAGTACAGCCATTCTGGAGAACAATTTGGAGCTATGCTCAAAAAGTTATCAAACTGTGCATACCCTTTGACCCAGCAGCATTTCTATTGGGCTTATATCCCAAAGAAATCATAAAGGAAGGAAAAGGCCCCACATGTGCAAGAATGTTTGTGGCAGCCCTTTTTGTAGTGGCTAGAAACTGGAAATTGAATAGATGCCCTTCAATTGGAGAATGGCTGAATAAATTATGGCATATGAATATTATGGAATATTATTGTTCTGTAAGAAATGACCAGCAAGATGATTTCAGAGAGGCCTGGAGAGACTTACATGAACTGATGCTGAGTGAAATGAGCAGAACCAGGAGATCATTATACACGGCAACAACAGTACTATATGACGATCAATTCTGATGGACATGGCTCTCTTCAACAATGATATGTTTCAAACCACCTCCAATTGTTCACTGAAGAAAGCCATATACACCCAGAGAGAGGGATGCGAAATGTGGACCACAACATAACATTCTCATACTCCTTGATTGATGTTTGCTTACATTGTGTTTCCTTTATCTGATATATCGTTTGTGTAGATAAGATTTTTCTTGCACAACAATGATAAGTTTGGAAATATGTATACATATATTCAATTTGCCGATATTTTAACATAATTAACATGTAGTGGATATCCTGCCATCTAGGGGAGGGGTGGGGAATTGGGGGGAAAAATTTGTAACGGAAAGCTATGTAAGGGTTATTGTTGAAGAATTACCCACACATATGTTATGCAAATAAAATAAAATTAAAAAAAAATAAAAAAAAATAATAAAAGAAGCCATAGTCAGGATTATAAAAAAAATATATATATATCATTTTTCCAGGTGGAGTAATAGGCTAAGTCAAGAGTTCCCAACCTTTTTTGTATGACATGGAATTCTTTTCAGAATGTTGCCTACATTCACAATACTAAAGAAAGAAGTGCTAAATTTTTTTGCATATAAAAATAAAGATATAGTTCTTTTTTCCCATCCAAATTATTATACTCTGATTAAGAACTCCTGGTCTAGATCATTGCCAGAACTTATTATAGACTTTTTGCTCATTATTGGATTTTTGCCGTTCATTTGTAGTTTTTCTGTATGTCCAAATAAGTCTTTGCCCTAGGTAGCAGTGAATTCCTTCTCATCGTTGGAGACTTTCAGTTAAGAGCATCTGGATGATTTTTTATGGGGTATGTTTTATTATTGGGATCATAAGATTCAAGCATAGGAGGCTTAGATTAGACCTATCTGGTTATTCCACCTTTCAATTGTAAGCTTCTTGAGTGTCAGAACTGTTAGTAAATCATGACATAGTTTATGGACCTATATTAGCTTAAAATTGATTTTTAAAAGACCTTCTGAGACTCCCTTGGTTACAATTTTTAATTAGTATATAAGATTATGAAATCTTAAATTTACAAGTATGATTACAAATCAAGATGTCAGATTTTCATGAAAGCTGCTCAGTCTCTTCGTGGAAAGAGTCTTTGTAATTACTAGTTGCAAATGCTCATGCTATATAATTCATTATTGTTCAGGTTAGCCCTAGAACCAAAGATTTGAATTTGAGAGCATAAAATATAACTTAGGAATGACTCAGATCAAGGCTCTGTGTTAGATTATGACTTCTTGATTGATAGAAGATTCAGCTTCTTGGAGTACTAGTTGGATAACTTGTCATGGCTTAATTCATTTGCATCTAAATGAAAATATAACAAGATAAATGTCCATTTTATAGATTTCTACACATGATTTTTCTGCCAGCTATAGGAGAATGTCTAATTTAGTGAGATTCATAAAGAGAAGGCTATAACCATGGGAGAAAATGGGTTCTGCAAGGTGGAGGTTGTGTGTTCCAAGTGCTGGATATATATAGCATTCTTTATCCTTATAACCTGGAATAACTTTGCAACTCACAATACTAGTCTTTCATTAACTTCAGAGGAACTAATTGGAAAAAGTGACTCAAGTAAAAATGGAGATTTAAGAAAGTCATTAATCATTAAGATACATGTGCATTTTGGATTAGATCTCTGGGTAGTCATCCACCTCTGGCAGTCTGTAGTCTGAGGCTTCTTTCATCTTTAGGCCTGTGAGTCCTTCTAATGCTGTCTAGAGGTTAGAAAGGATATGTTGCTTTTGAGTAAATTGCCAGCTTGTAACAGTTAAGATAAGTAATTCAGTATGTGTATAATAGTTAGACTTCCTACTCAGGCTCCTAGGATTTACAGCTCAGTTTTCTTATTCTAAGTGAAGAGACCAAGGCCCTGGGACAGAAAATGACCTAAGTTCATGTTTCAGTGGCAGCATTCAAACCCAGAGCAACATGGCTCTGCACTCAGTGGATACTGTCACAGTGGCTCAGAGGCTGTCATTTTTTTAATAAAATTAAATACTCAAAGTTTTATAGCTTGCTGTTATTAGGAAAATTTAGGAGTAGGATTCACACGCAAAAAAATTGGATTAAATTCTCTATAAAGAAATATTCCATTATTTGACAATCTTTGCTATAATGTTTGTTTAGAGTTTTTATTTTTAAATTTAAAAAATGTTCTGCCAGTTTTCTGTTCTGAGGGGCCATCTGTAGATATGGTATTAAGGTGTGTATAGGAGAGCATTTTTGTTTTACTGCCAGTGTGTTGTTCATTCACATAAGTCACTAAATGCCTGTGTTTGATTCTGGGGACACTGCAGATGCCATATGGCCGGCCTGATAGAAAGAGAACAAAACTTGTTGGAGACCCAGTCAGGATTTTGAATCCTGACTCCAAACTCTGTTAGCTAGCTGTGTGATTCTGATTAAGTAGTTACTGGACCTCTGTGCATCTATTTTTACATCTGGCATGGTGTAGAAAAATTATCTTCATAGGGCTGTCTGGAGGAAGCCACATTGCAAACCTGAGCAGCTATAGGAATATGATGGTGATTCTCTTTCCAGGAAAATCCTTCTGCAACTCTTGAAGATCTGGAAAAGCCAGGTGTTGATGAAGAGCCCCAACATGTCTTGCTTCGCTATGAGGATGCTTACCAGTATCAAAATATCTTCGGCCCACTTGTCAAACTGGAAGCAGATTATGATAAGAAACTTAAAGAATCCCAGGTAATTTGTGTGAAATATTAACTAGGCTTAATGGGATTTGGTTTGTTGTAGGCCAAGTTTTGTCTTTAGAAAAGGCATTGCAAAGAAGGCAGAAAGAAACATGGAAGCAAATAGCATATTTTTTTACGTTGTTTGACTAATAGTAAGTAACTAGAACTTATGGTTTTTAATTTGGTACATTTGAAATAACTTACTGTTTAGTAGTAATAAGAACTTTTTAGGATCATACTATAGGTAAGGCTAAGTCAGAAGCAGCCTGAGAGGTGAGAAAAGTATTTGAACATTGAGAAGATTTTAGGGGACCAAATTCTTCAGCTTTTTACTGAATCAGTATTTGAAAAAAGAAGTTCTTACAGAGGGATCTCTCTTGGAGGAAATAATATTGCAAAGTTGTTTAAGGATGGTTTGATCAGAGGTGTCCTATCATTGGTCGTCAAGTTATTTAAAAGCTTTGCTTATTGAATAAGAGCACATGTTGTCATTGGCTTTTAGAAAGCAGCTGAAAGAACCCTCCACTTGAACTCCAAATACCCAAAACTCTAGTCTTTGCTCTTCTATTTATTATTTGTGTGACCTTGGGCAAATTACTTAAATTCTGAGCCTCAAGTTTTTTCACCTGCAAAATGGAGGTAATAATACTTGTATTGCCTATCTCACATTGCATATCTTTTTTTATTGAGCATCAGATCACTTAACAGTAAAGTGTTTTTGATATGTAAGGTAAGGTAGTATTTCTAGGAATTAATTGGAAAACTTCATTCCTCTTAAAGTTTGAATTGGCTCTGATCTGTACTCCCCTTCTTAATCCTATACCAGATTTTTTTCCTCCACATGTCCATGGAATTTTTATAAGCTAAGTCAGCAGTCTTTCATGTTTAGATATACTATTTTCTTTTTTTGACTTTGGCATCCTATCTGATGCCAGTTTCTTGACATTTGGAACTTGTCTAAAATTGTTGCAAGTTATCCTAGAGGCAGGTAAGTGGCACCCTGCATAGAGTGCTGGGGAAACCCTAGACAAGTCACACCTTAATGTGCCTCAATACTTTCATCTGTAAAATGGACATAATAACAGCACCTGCCTCTCAGGGTTGTTGTGAGGATCCAGTGTGATAATCATTGTAAAGAGTTCATTACAGTGCTGGCTAAACGTACTTATTTAAGAAATAATGAATTTGTGAATTATAGCAGTACTATGGTGGAATGTGATAGAGAGCTAAGATCCTCTAGGTTTGTAATAATACTTCACAAGGTTGAGGATGAACAAGGAATCTTGTCTTTTTTATAACTAGACCCAAGATAACATCACAGTCAGATGGGACCTGGGCCTCAACAAGAAGAGAATCGCTTACTTCACGTTGCCCAAGACTGACTCTGGTAATGAGGATTTAGTCATAATTTGGTTGAGAGGTGATTTTTAGTTTTTAAAATTTTTGTGACTAAATAGCTTTTTTATATATATGCAGAGAAAAGCTTGGTTCAACATCTGCAACCTAAAATTTACCTGGGATACCAACCTGCCATATTGAGACATTAATTGCTTAATTTCATTCCCTTTCTTCATTTTTCCTTGAAGATATGCGTCTTATGCAGGGAGATGAAATCTGCCTTCGCTATAAAGGTGACCTCGCCCCACTGTGGAAAGGAATCGGCCATGTCATTAAAGTTCCAGATAGTATCCTTTTTAAACCTTCCAGAAGATACCTCATGACAAGGCCGTGGAAAATGATTCATTCAGGTGTAACAGAGCACAAGGCCTAGAGACCCTAGGTTTTAGCTTACTGCCAGTTATCTCATTTGGTCAGAATGAAATGTTAACATATCTAGAGACATTCATTCAATCCTCATGGAAGCATTAACCTTAAATAGGAGCTTCTTTTCTGCAGTCATAGATATTATTTGTCCTGATTTGCTATCTCATGTGAATTGCATTGGTACAAGAGTAATGGTTTGACTCCTCCTAGCATCAGGGGAGGGAAATCCTCCACATACAAATCCTGTGGACTACACAAACTGACCATGTCAGTAGTGTTTTTCACCTATGGACATCAATAGCACATTTCTGTATTGTTTGCCTGAATACATGGAACTAATAGTTGTTGTTTGGCTGCTGCCCCAAGATGTGTAGGATATGACTGCTGTTTGTGATAAGTATGTGTAGATGGACAAACCCTAGGGAAAGATTGTCCTCTTAGAGATGGCTCAGTGAATATAGAAGCTCTCTTTCCTTCACTTCCTCTGCCAGTAACTACTGATACAAAAGTGAAGTGAATCTTACTTAGGTAGCCAAAACTGTGAGTACGGCGGAGAATGACTAAGTGGGCTTGATTAGCAAAAGGAGAAGAGATTTAATTTACAGGTCTTAGACCTCCAAAGTGAGGGAGACCATAATGGGTAGGGCTAATTGTGTCCCTAAAGGAAATGGAAGGGAAGGTAGATCAGAGATGAAAAAGATAAGATAGAGCCAGGTTCTAGTGGGGAAGAGAAAAAGTTGTTTTTATATATGGCCTCTTTGGCAGAAAAGCATTTAGCTACAGAAGAAAATGAGATCCTTTTTAATGGTCAGCAAAAAATGATTTAGTGGAGGGTAGGAGTAACAATCAGGGAATTAAGACCTTGAGAACACAGGTACTTTATTGGGCAGGGGACAGTCTTTAAACAAATTGTCTATTAAAACATACTCTTGAGGCCTGAAATGTGGGGGAATAATGATTGCTGCATCTGGATGTGTCTGAACCAATAGAGAGGGCTGGTAGGGGACAAAATTAGGAAGAAAAGTTAGCACTGGAGCCATTGTCCAAGAAGACCTGGTTTCAAATCTCATCATGGGGCTTTTGAGTGTGGAATCACTTCTCTGAGTCTCAGTTTTCCCACTTTTAAAATGTAGGTGTAATACCTTCACTACCTACTTCAAACAAAGGCTTCTTAGGATCAAAAGAAATCATGTACGTAGAGCACTTTGGAAACTCGCAAATAGAATTTTTTGTTGTTGTAGATACAGCCTGTATTGTAACCCTCTGAATTATTTAAAGTATTTAGTGTTTTTGAGAATTTGCACTTCTGAGTAGAGTCCAATAATTTTTGAGTAAGCCAACTTAACTCAGATGTCCAGATTATGGAGATGAAATTGCAATTGAATTGAGGAGTAGTGTTGGAGCTCCTGTAGAAGTTACTCATAACTTCCAAGTGGATTTTGTATGGAAGTCCACTTCATTTGACAGGTATGTATTGTATGTAGTGTTGGAGTTGGTCTGTTGGAAGTCCTTTTTCTTAAGCTTAAATCCATATATTCTTAGAAGTTTAAAAGGCTCTCAAAGACCAATCGGTCTAATCTGCACCTAAAGAATGAATTCCAATTATAAACAACATCCCTAATATATAAACTACTGACTTGGAGCTTATTGCATTTCAGTGGAACTCATTCCATTTTTGTACTGCTTTTTCATTAGTAGGAAATTCTTCCTAACTAAAACAAATTTCTGCCTCCCCCACCCCCTCACTCTGGTGACAATTATCTAGGGTTTGTTGGTCACCCTTTTTTTGACTCTATTCTAAATTTTCTGTATCCTTTACAAAATCTGACGTTGAAAGTCTAGACAAATTCACCATCTCTGAATGCCTTCACCATGTGATTAATGTCTCAGGATCCTACTTCATGATGCTGGAAGGTGGTAAAAATGGTTCTGATTATAGTTTCTCTAAACTCAGGTGTCTTTCTTTTCAGAATGCAGAGTGCATTAAAAACATTTGCTGTGGATGAAACCTCAGTCTCTGGCTACATTTACCACAAACTGTTGGGTCATGAAGTAGAAGATGTGATTATTAAATGCCAGCTGCCAAAACGTTTTACAGCACAAGGACTCCCTGACCTCAATCATTCTCAGGTCTCCATTTTCAACAAACCCAATAAATTATTGATACCTTGGCATTTCAGCAGGAATTTAAAAACCTAACAGAATCCTTTACTTGGTTTTAATGAACAGCCTCTTTTCCCCCCTTAGGTATATGCAGTAAAGACTGTTTTGCAACGACCTTTGAGCCTCATCCAGGGACCACCTGGTACAGGGAAGACTGTCACATCAGCTACAATTGTCTACCATTTGGCTAGGCAAGGCAATGGGTATGTTTGTGTACAATGCTCTGTACAAACAGAAACAATAATTTAATATAATAAAGTTGAGTATCAAAGTAATCAACAAGCATAAATAAAAGCACCTGTAAGGAACTGTGTGCTGCCTTTGGAGATGATAATATTAAGAATGAACCAGTCTCTTAGAGCATGCATTTCTTTATACAGCACTTTTAGGTTTGCAAGGTACTTCATAGATGTCACAGCAACCTTGAGAAAGGCTGACCAGCTCAGGGCCCTACCACTGATTAACCTAGTCAGTATACTGTCCACTGTGCCACTGGCTACCTTGGACACTTGGCTTATTTGATCTCACGTTGTTGGTGCGGAGTGACAACATTATCCCTTGTATATACTGTGCTATTAATATTAACATTTCTGACTAGCACTGTTTGCTTGGGTCCTGTGTCCATCTTGTTTCCCTCTCCATCTGTCCCAGGTGAGAGTGTTGTAGAGGTATAGAGGATTAGGAAATGGCATGCTGGGCTCCAAGTCAAGAAGGTGTGCACTCAAATCTTGCCTCTTACACAAACTAACACACTGGGTGTGCCATTTAACTGAACCATAGAAAAATGTGAATTCTGCATTAGCACTACATTCCACATGCTAATAAAAGAAAATCAAAAGATGTCTTATTTGTGTTGGTTTTATCATGAATTTGAATAGTGAAACTTTTCTGTTTTTCAGGCCTGTGCTAGTTTGTGCTCCAAGCAATATAGCTGTGGATCAATTGACTGAGAAGATTCATCAGACTGGACTGAAAGTTGTTCGTCTTTGTGCTAAAAGCCGGGAAGCAATTGATTCTCCTGTATCTTTTTTGGCACTGCACAACCAGATCAGGAATATGGATAGGTAAGAAGTTGTGCATAGGTTGTGTAGAAGTTGTGTTTCTCTCTAGGATATGTCATCTGATAAAGGATCAGAGTGAGCCAGAATTTTCTTTTGACTAATGATATGGAGGAACAGTTACTTCAAGTCCTTATCATTCTACATTACAGTATGCCTGAACTCCAAAAGCTACAACAACTGAAAGATGAAACTGGTGAACTTTCATCTGCTGACGAAAAGCGTTACCGAGCTTTGAAACGCACAGCTGAGCGAGAACTGCTCATGGTAAGTGCTTTATCAGCTCATGTTAGCCACTGTTCAGCACCTGGGCTATGCTGAGCATTGTGCTTTGGACTGGGGTATAGAGACTAAAAAGAAAACAGTTCCTGCATTAGAAGAGCTAGTTCTGGTGTGGAGGTGAGACCAACTGAGAGGATCTTGTCAACCTCACTGCTGCCCAGTCAAGGCTCAGACTTCAGGAGAGGGGCAGATTTAGGAAGCAAACAGCTCACTAAGAATTTGGTTCTTGATAGGATCTGGTTTTCTGGGCCATGGCTTAACAGATAGCAGTGATGAACTCCTGGCCATGGCGAGAGTAAGTGAGAGCACATAGTCTGGTGTCATAGCAACCTAATTAAAAAGGCTTTAAACAGAAAAGAGAAAGAAACCATAAAGACAGCTGATATACTTAGATAAACCTGGAGAGATGAGCTAACAATTTACAAAAAAAGTACAAAATAGGAGGACTAGAATTTAAGCTTTGTAACAATTAGAGCTATTCAGAACCCTATGAGTTCCCCCTCTCTAGAACTGTTCAGGCAAAAAGAACATGATTACCAAAGTGTGTCATAAAGAAAGGTAGACTCTCCAGGTATTACTTATGAACTGTTTCTCATCTAAGGTCTCTTCTAATTTTGATGTCATAGAATCAGTTTTAAGTCTACTCATTGTACAGGTGAAGGCTTTTGCCTAGTATTAGGTTGGCATTGTTCACTTGAAGTCTTATTGTCAAAACCACTAGAAATTACTTGACTCAGGCATTATGTAATTACTTTTTTTCCCCCCATTTCTGCTCAGGAAAAGACCATTAAAGGAAAAACTATAAGGGGAGAATACCTTAAATGTTGAATGTGAGGTATACAGGTTCCTTTAAAATTGTGAGAGCTGAATGAAAGAATTTCATGAGGGACTTAGACACCTAGATCTTTTAAAAATAAAATCTGATGAAGAGAGCCATCTATACCCAGAGAGAGGGCTGTGGGGACTAGTATAGTTCACAACATAGTATTTTCATTCTTTTGTTGTTGGCTTGCATTTTGTTTCCTTTCTCATTTTCTTCCTTTTTGATCTGATTTTTCTTGTGCAGCATGATAATTGTGGAAATATGTATAGAAGAATTGCACATTTAACATATATTAGATCATTTGCTATCTAGAGGAGGGGATCAGGGGAAGGGAGGGAGAAAAAATTTGGAACACAAGGTTTTGCAAGGATGAATGTTGAAAATTATCTGTGCATATGTTTTGAAAATAAAAGGCTTTTAAAAAATAAATTAAAAATAAATAAAATCTGAGAATATCATTTTGCTATTCATTTCATTTTCAAATGAATTTAATATATTTTGTTCAATGGCATTGAGAATTGATTTCTAAGAGAATATTGCTTAACAAGCTAGTGAGAAATTTGGCTTAGAAAAGCACATCAAACGGAAAATAGAGCAGAAAGCACACTTTTTTCCCCCAAAAGTAATACTTTTCTAGAACCTGTGTTAAACTATGTGTATATCTATTGACTGATGGATCTGCTTTTAACCGAGGTGGTTAGAGGTATGGGAGGTTTGACTTGGTTATAATTTTGTTGTTACCTAGAATGCAGATGTGATCTGCTGCACGTGTGTGGGAGCAGGTGATCCAAGGCTCGCCAAGATGCAGTTTCGATCCATTTTAATTGATGAAAGTACTCAGGCTACTGAACCAGAGTGTATGGTACCAGTTGTTCTTGGAGCCAAACAGGTAAAGTAGAATTCTGTGTGAACCAAAAGATTTTCACTCTATCATCAAGAAGTCAGAAAATAGTGTGCTGAATTTGAAAGTACTATTGTATTGTGGTGTGCTGCCTTCTTGTGCATGTTCTTCAAGGTGAATAAAAGTTGTCCATTTTCTCTTTTCATGGTATAGCTGATCCTAGTAGGAGATCATTGCCAGCTGGGGCCTGTAGTCATGTGCAAGAAAGCTGCAAAAGCAGGCTTGTCTCAGTCCCTATTTGAGCGACTAGTGGTGTTGGGGATCCGTCCAATTCGCCTACAAGTCCAGTATCGGATGCATCCTGCCCTTAGTGCTTTCCCATCTAATATCTTCTATGAGGGTTCCCTTCAGAATGGCGTCACTGCAGGTAAAGGACCTTTCCAGACCACAGAGGGCTAGTGAAAAATATCCATTACAGACAGTTAAAATTTCAGATCTCTGCTTTTCTTCCAACCCATAGGAACCCATTCCTCAATTTTTTAGCAATTAGAAAGTTTTATGTCTTTATATACAGTCCCTGTGTCAGTATAGGTTTTCTTTATAAAGTGTTTAAATGACTTTGGGTCATAGAAGAGTCTTCTAGTAATATAGGGAGTCAGTATATGTCTGTGTAGGGCTAGTATTTTTTAGTAGCAGCCAATCCTGTTTAGCCCTGACCTTAGTAATGATAAACTTCTATACTTGGAATATAACATGACAGGTGGCTTCTTTCTTTTCCAATTATAGCCGATCGTGTGAAAAAGGGATTTGATTTCCAGTGGCCCCAGCCAGATAAACCAATGTTCTTCTATGTGACGCAGGGCCAAGAAGAAATTGCCAGTTCAGGCACTTCTTATTTGAACAGGTAAATTGGCCTAGAAGTTTTTTCCTTTAAGGAATCTATAAATCTTTGAATGTTTCTCAAATCTCATTGATAACCAATAAAACTCCCCTAAGATACCTGCTTATGCCCTATTCCTTGTTCCTTTATAATGCTTGGTGATCTTTTGTGTGACTTATAATACTATATTATAATATATAATATAATATAAATGCTCTCTTAGCCAATACCAGTTACAGCTCTTTTATTCCTTAGTTATCTATTTCCCAAGTGACTCTGGTGGTGGTGGTGGTGGATGGGGGGGTGTTAGGATGGATCTTCTCCTGGTAGCAAATCTGGGCCTTTAGGGAGGATGTTTTTCATTGTTGGCAATGAATGAGACCAATTCCCTTTTGTATTAATCTTGCTAAAATTAACTAGATTGGTGCTCAGATGACTATTAGTGGGCCTATACTCAGTCTTTGTAGTTTGGACAAAACCTATCAGAATTTTGTCCTGGGGAGACTCTTCTAAAGGATCCAGAATTCCATTCATAGCCCTCAATAGGGGGAAGGATAGGGGGATACTTTAGTGGATATTATAATTGTATATATTAAGGGTGTGTTGTATAGTACCTACCAAGTAAAAATGACCAAAATCTAATAAAAAAATTTTTTCCCCCAGAACGGAAGCAGCAAATGTAGAAAAGATAACTACAAAACTCCTAAAAGCCGGTGCCAAACCAGATCAAATTGGTATTATTACACCTTATGAGGGTCAACGATCTTATCTGGTACAATACATGCAATTTAGCGGCTCTCTGCATACAAAACTCTACCAGGTATAACATTAAAATTTACCTTTTTTTTTTTTTTTTGAGACAATTGGGGTTAAGTGACTTCCCTAAGGTCGGAAGTATTAAGTGTCTGAGGCCAAATTTGAACTCAGGTCCTCCTGACTTAAGGGCTGTGATCTATCCACTGTACTATCTAGCTGTCCCACGAAATTTAGCTTTTTTATAGCGTCCTGGTTCCTTCCTGCCCTACATTTTTTTTTTCACATGCATGTTGTATCTATCAGTAGTTTAAAAGTTCTATAAAAACAAAGCAAAGGGCTTGTTTTCAGTTTTGATTTTTGTATATGCAGAGTCAGGTCATGCCAAAGTGGTTTATTCATAGTAGGCACTTAAGAATGATTTCAAAGGTGGTATACTGCATCTCTAGAATCTTGCCAGTTGCAGTGACATTAAAAATAGATCAGGTAAATTAGAAATGGGGGGGGGGATCTGTTCACTAGAGAGGTCAAGATAAGGTAAGACCAGGAAGCATTAAGGTAGGCCAAGTAACGAGGTTGCAGTGGGGCACAGTCTGAAAAGTTGGACCCAGAGGGAAACAGCAGAGGACACCTGAATGGTGTAGACCAGCTTTGTACCCAAGTCCACAGTCAGCAGAGATAGCAGCAAGAGCAGTTGCCCTCACTTTAGAAGATGTTTGAGCTTTGACTGCCTGTGTAGAGAGATGAAGCTCATCAAGTAAGGAGATTTGGAGGTTTCCTTGTCACTGTTATAAGTAGGAGCTGTTGCAAATTGGTTTATAGGACAAAATAGATGCACTCTGGTGCAGTGACTAGAAAGTGTTCACACTCTCTTGTTTGCTAAGGGCATGTACAGTTCTGAGTGTAACAGCACAAGGCAAACTTGAAGAATTCATGTGTTACTCAAATCCAATAACATTTGAGGACTTCACATTCAACTCTGATCCTCCTTGAGGCTGAGACATTGTCTTAACTATTTCTGTGCCAAATACTGCTTAATAAATCTGGAAATAGAAATCATTGCTTAATTTCCTGCCTCATAGATGTGAAATGAACCCTAAAGTGGTATAGAAATGTTATCTATATTATAATTAATAAGACCCGATCCTTGCTCTCAGCCACTGTTTAATAATAAAAGTGTATAATGTTTAGATTATTATTTTCAGGTGTCATATAAACAAGACAATGCTCTTTCCATTTAACACATTATAGTAGCTTTAATAAGACAGGACAGGATACTTCCGTGTTTACTTATTGAAAGGAATAGTCATGCTTTTAGTCAAAACTCAACCTGCTGACCATTATATGGTGGTTCTCTTTTCAGGAAGTGGAAATAGCTAGTGTCGATGCATTCCAGGGACGAGAAAAGGATTTCATCATCCTTTCCTGTGTGAGAGCCAATGAGCACCAAGGAATTGGATTTTTAAATGATCCCAGGCGTCTTAATGTGGCTCTTACTCGAGCAAGGTACAGAAAAGATATACATCCATTTTATTTGGTGTGGGCTTTGCTTTATGGAAAATCATAGTTGCAGTGAGAAGTTTGGAATACTTTTAATTCTGGGCAGCAGTTCCATATATTCAGTTAAGAAAATGTCTTGTTTTCACAGCAAGAATTCCCAAACTATTGGCCCCTTGTTGAATTTATATCACCATATCACTCCCCTCTTTTTTCTCCCTCCTAAGTACATCATTGCTTTTCAGGAAATACTATTAGTTTAATGTGGTCATTATCTGTTTCTTAGTTTTGGACTAGCTCTTTCTGCAAAACTAGTTTAAACTGACTTATCTAGCAACAAAACTTATTTACTGCTTTGGTTATTAAAATGAAGCTTTTTTCAGAAACCTGGAATTCTTTCTTGTCGCTAAAGCCCTGAGTTTATCTGACTCAATTGAGAGACTGGTATGTGGTTCCCTGGAGTCTCTTATAAAGTAGAAATAATACAGTGATCCCTGACACTGGTTAAAAGGTCCATGGGATCAAAACTGGGCCTTTCCTCAAGAGGATGCTTCTTGTCTGCTACCAGCACCCTTTGCCAACTATGTTTTTTAGGTATGGAGTAATTATTGTGGGCAACCCTAAAGCTCTTTCCAAGCAACCACTCTGGAACCATCTATTGAACTACTACAAGGAACAGAAAGTGCTGGTAGAAGGACCCCTAAACAACCTCCGGGAGAGCCTCATGCAATTCAGCAAGCCTCGAAAACTCGTCAATACCATCAATCCAGTAAGCAGTTCCATATTTGATTGGAGTAAAATGAGGGTGGACCAAAGAAGGGAGCAGAGTCAAAGGATTTAGGGTGAGATCTTGGCTCTGCTCCTTCCCGATAAAGTGTGACTTTGCCAAATGACTTAGCTTCTCCCATCTTTAATTTTTTTCTTCTGTAAAAAGAGCAGGGTGGTCTTGCTGTGCCTCCAAAGTCATGCTTAGTGTCAAAGCAGTCTGTACTGATCTTGTAGAAAGTATGGTATTAACAACTGTCCCAAATTAAAGAACACTAAAGGAACTTGAATAAGCAAGATTTAAATAGCTTATTTTTAAAACAGGGAGAATATCAATGGTAGTTGTTTTGAATTTTGAAAGCAAATTTATTTTGTACTTGAGAAGGAAAACTGCAGCTTGTACCCACCCCCATACAGCTGTACCTTTCTTCCCCTACCCAGTTAAGTCTTATAGCTTTGTTAAAAAGAGAGGGAAACTAGGGGCAATGAAGGGGGGAGGAGAGAGAAGGAAAGGTGGGACTCTAAATTTCTGTGGATTACACTGTTAAATGTCTTTTAGTGGCACTTGGTAATCTTTAATATAAGTTTGCTGCCATCTTTTGAAACTAAGAAAGTTTCTGAAGAATGTAATTCACATAGAATTTAATACCAGATAATTCACATAGAATTTAGTACTAGAAAACTTCACCCAGGGCTTAAAGGTCCCTTTCATAGTTATATTTTTTGAGACACTCCAGGAAGATCCATTACACGAGATAATATTTGTAAAGTGCCTTTGTAATGTACAATATGTCTCTTTCTCCTTCCCCCACTTTCTATTTCTAGGGAGCCCGGTTCATGACTACTGCTATGTATGATGCACGTGAAGCTATTATCCCAGGATCTGTCTATGATCGGAGCAGTCAAGGTCAGTAGAAAAACCTTAACTCTGCTTTTCCTATTAGCTTCTTGTTTTTCTTTTTCCTTTCATAGTCAGCTTCTCTAGGATGTCATATCCCTGCTGCCTCCATTTTTTTCCCCATCTAGTTCATGTCTCTTAGAGGCCTCAGATTATCTTGTTATTGCCAAATCCAGGGGAGTTTTGTCCCTTTCCATTCTCTCCAAGCTTTCTTGGCCACTTCTCCTGTTACTTTCTCTATTCATCAATAGTCACTGTTGATTATGTCTAGTTTTAGATCCTCCATTCTCTGCAAGGTTGGACATAGACTAGGCCACTCCATCTGGTGACTTCCTCCTCTCTGTTCCCTCTCTAGTCCTATTTCCTTATGAAGTTCCCAGTATATCTGAGTTCCTATAGAACTTGAGATACCCACTTGGATTCACTGTTTCCTGAAAGTCAGGATTTCAGAGACACCATAGCATAATGTGGTTATGCCCAGCTTGGCAAGGTCAGAAAGACCTCTTCATCCCACTTTTAGCATCTAATAGCTGTATGACAATGCTTCACTTCTCTGACCCTTAGTCTCTTCATCTGTGAAATGGAGAAAAGAATCGAATGGCAGCCAAGCAATTTTTATTAAGTGCTTTACTATGTGAAAGGTACTGAAGGTACAAGTAGAAAATTGAGACTGTCCCTTCTCTCAAGGAGCTCCCATCCTAGTTAAGGAAGATGAGATAAAAGCAGGATCAGTTCATGACAGATGGAAAGATCCAGGTGATACTTAAAAGATGGCAGGGAAAGGAGCAGGGCAGATGGCAATGCCCCGGGGACCTTAGGGGGCAGATGGTTCATACCCAAGAGAACAGTGAGGCTCAAGGATACTTTTCCCAGAGGTGGAAATGGGCTCAGCATCTATGACCTGAGGGAAACTGAGCCATAGGGAAAATAAGGATGTTCTTCACTATTGTTGGCACCTGGTCGTGGCGCAATTTGGTGTGTACCTGACTACCTTATGCTGATTTGTGAGATAATGTGTATAAAATGCTCTCTCAATTTTTGTCCCTTACATTTTGGTCCAAATCCAAACTTCTTATGTTTCCCTTCCAAAAAGGTTTTTTCGCCTTAATTTTCCTGTCTTGTGTAAGTTTCAATAGAATTACCTATCATCCATCCAGGCTCAGAAGATCAAGATGATAGTGAAGGAATCAGTTCTTCAACCTGGTTAGAAAACCTGGTTTTCTAGAATGTTCTAACTCTGCCATTTAATGGGTGGTGAGATACGTTATGTATACAATAAAAATCACATGAAATAATATATTGTAATAGTTGATAAATACTAAGGTACAGAAAACTTGAGTGGCTCCTTATCTCCTGCTGTTTGAAACATAAACTTCTTCCTGACTCTTAAAAGCTGCCTATATTTCAAGATCCCCTTGAGATCAGATTTGGAGTCAGATACCTGGGTAGTTTCTAGCTTACCCATGAATACCCATGGCTGACCACAGCTTCTTTGTTCATCAGTCAAATGAGGGAATTAGATGAAATGATGCCCAAGGTTTGTTACCCTGCCTCTTCAGCTGCATTTCCCAGGGCAAACACAAGTTTTATTCCCTCCATGCATCAGCCCCCATTGGTGGTCTCCTGAGTTCTGGAATTCTTGGGGTTTCTTTGTCCTACACTGTAAGTAGGACTCACCCTATATAGTGAGTAGTTAGAAACTGCAGCATTAAGAGCACTTTATATGCAGTGGAAAGAGTACTAGTCTCAAATCAGGAGTTGTCTAGATTTGAATCTCCTCTTGGGCTTCAGCTATAGGAGTCAGGCAAGTCGTTGAACCTTCAGCCTCATCTTCTTTATCTAGAAAATAGTGGTAAGCTTGTGCTTTACTATACTTTATTCATATTAGTTTCGGGGATGCAATTTCTATGTAAAAATATTGGTATATCTTAAGTGCTACATCATTTTCAGATATTTTTGTTTCCATATTTATAAGACATTGTCTTGTGCTATTTGCTACTGTTTTGTGTTTATTTTCTCCACTAGGAGATAAGAACTAGGTCTATGTACTTATTTGCTTTCTACAAATCTAGTATAGTATTCATTGCACAGTAGCCCTAAGCTTAAATGAGTGGTGCTCTATAATGTTAAATTAAGAAAATCCTAAAAACCATAGATCCAAGTAGATGTTGTTCTTATTTACCTTTTAGACTTGAATTAGTCCCTCTAGGGGTCATTTAGTCCAATCCTTTCCTGGATCCATTCTAAAACATTCCTGCAAGTGGTCTTTCCAGTGATGAGATTATCTCATTACGTACACTTTGATTGGTGGTTGACCTTCATTCTTGAAGAGGACCAAAATGACATCATTGTGTTAGAGAAAAGTTAGTGTGTCCAGCTACACTCAAGCAGATTAATACAAGCTCGCAAAGCTCTGCCACAGGTTGGACACATAGTTCCTATGAACATTTGTGTGGATTTTCTAACTTGGCATATTTCGCGTTTCTTCTGAGCTACTTCATTGCTTTGCTCATCAAACACAGCACCTTCTCTGATGAGGGTACACCATATTGGGTGGGACAGTGTCAGTGTCTCCCATGTCCTACCATCTTTAAGCCTTTATTGGAACACTGAAAGTTAGGAAAAACAACCAAACAATTTTGTCAAGTAATTACTTTTGGAGCTCAGTTTTCCCATCTATAAAATAAAGCTCCAATTCGACCAAACCTTGATAAGCTGTGTGACATTTAAAAGACACTAGAATATTTTGTTTTTAAATCGGTCCTTGGCTCTTGCATTCCTACTCTGTACCATTGAGTTACTTAAAAGAAGTCTTCCAGCCACTTAGTTTGCAGCTTATTTAGTCTACTTGGGGAATGAAGAAGAGTGTTTATTGCCATGAATAAAGCCTTGCCCCTTCTTATCCGGGAGCATTGGCTTCCATGTGTCCATCTGTGTTTTTGTGTAGGTAAACCACCTAATTCAGGTGTTCTCTTTCTAGGGCGTCCATCGAATATGTATTTTCAAACTCACGATCAGATCGGGATGATCAGCACTGGACCCAGTCATGTGACTGCTATGAACATTCCTATTCCTTTCAACCTTGTGATGCCGCCGATGCCACCGCCTGGCTACTTCGGCCAGGCCAACGGGCCAGCTGCAGGTAGCGCAGCTTGGGTCTCCTTGAGGGTGTATCCAGTGCAGTGGGCCTTGGAGTCAGGATTGGGCCAGCACACCTGTGGCTCTGGGCTAAATCTTTCCCTTCTCTGGTTTTGCTTTTCTCTTCTGTAATGTGCACCTTGCTTAAGGCCTCTTAATCCCAAATTATAATGAGTCATTTGTAATGATGACAGTATTAGTGATGACAGTATTAATGATTGGAATAAAATGGGATGCTTTCTTTCTAGGCCGTGGGACACCAAAAGGGAAAACTGGTCGTGGGGGACGCCAAAAAAATCGCTTTGGGATTCCTGGGACTAGCCAGGCGAACCTCCCAAATAGTCAGGCCAGTCAAGATGTGGTCTCTCAGCCCTTCTCCCAGGGCCCATTGACTCAGGGCTATATTTCCATGAGTCAGCCATCCCAGATGAGCCAGCCGGGGCTCTCCCAACCAGAATTATCCCAGGTGAGTGAAAACCCCATTTTTGATTAGATCTGCCTTTGCTCAATGTGTCCTTCATCCAAGGGAGAGGGGGTGATAGGGACGAGAAGCACAAAAGGTGGGCGCTAGGCTGCAAGTGGGTTTTCTTTCTTGCTGTTCATACACCTTCCTCAAAGATCCTCTTGCTTCAAGATCACAAGGACCTAGTTGCACGTTAGTTCTCCAGGAGTGAGAAACTGAAGGGATTGTTGGGAAAGATTAATCAAGATGAAAAGGAAAGAACTCCTTTGTGGGGGAAAGGAATCTCCAGGTTGTCAAATGGTCTTATTGTGGGATTTTAAAAACTCACCCCCAATTTTCTTTACAGGACAGTTACCTTGGTGATGAGTTTAAGTCGCAGATTGATGTGGCTCTGTCACAAGACTCTACATACCAAGGAGAACGGGCATACCAACACGGTGGAGTGACAGGGCTGTCACAGTATTAGAGTGTAAGATGGGGCTCCAGTGGGGAGGAGGGGGTTTGGGAGGAAGCTGTGCTTTTTTGACTTTGGATTTGCTCGATTGTTTTATAGTAATCTTTTCACACCAGTCAGGCTTAAACCACAGAATATTTATTTCTCACTGTGCTTGACAAATCTTAGACAACATGGAAACGTATAATTCTTATCCAAATGCTGACACCACTAGTGGAAAACTGAAATACATAGAAGCAGATCAGAACATATTACAACTAGAGGGTAACAGTTCATTGTCATTTTACAGAGTAGAGTAATCTGAAACACAAGGACTTTTGCAAATTAACCAAGTTTCCAGCTAGGCAAGCCTCAAGACTCTGTTCTTGAGACAGTATCCCCTGGTAGCCATTAGGAGCAGGGTGCTGGAGTCTGGATTGGGATCTGTTGCAGGAAGTAAATTAGGAAAATACTTAGGCATTCCTCATGGCACTCACAGGCCATATACACATAAGCTGCTTTTTGTATTTTTGTTAGCTAGTGCTTTTTAACAAAACTAAAATCACTTAATTTCAGTACTTGTGAAGTTATCATTCTGGGCATTCTTAGAGGTATAAATACCTATGGGGAATGAATACTGCAGAGAAGGACAATTTCAAAAAGAGGACTTTTATCCCCTTTTGGTTTTTTATTTTGAAAACCAGATTAGAGTTTGATAAAATGGATCATCCTGCATTACTTTGTACCTGTATGATTATAAGGTAGACCTTTTCCCTGTTAATGTCTATTAAAGCCAGGTTTGAATTTTGAGTGAGGGTTCTCCTAGCCTTTTTAATCCCTCTGTTCTCCTTTTCTAGGCGACTTTGGTAAAGCCTGGGATGGTTCCAAATTGCCAAATCAACTTTTTTTTTTTTTTTTTTTTTTTTTTTTAGTTTTTGACCTAATAATCCCTTTTAAGTTCCTTATTGAATATGTTATACACGTACACAATTTTAGGTCTTAGAATCTACAGCAATGGGGTAGGAAAATGATTTAAAAAACAAACAAAAAAACACTTCTATGAGGAGAAACTTGGCTTGGTATCCTGATTCCAGCACTTACCAACTTTGTGATGGCCTCTCTGAGCCTTAATTTCTTAATCTGTAAAATTGGAATAGTCTTATGTGTAAGCCTGTCTCATTTATTTATTTAATGTGTACTAAGAACAAGGTCTTGTGCTAGTTCAGGGGGAGATACAGTGATGAAGGAATTTATAGTTGAAGAAAGGAGGTTAGGTCGGGACAGTAGTGATGTCCTCTATCACTTGATAGATGAGGAAATGAAAGTCCAGAGTGGTGGTGTCCTGTGCAGATAGGTTATCACAGCCCTATGAAGGAGGGTGTGCCCAGCATGGCCCAGCAGTGTCTGAGATGAGAGCCAGCAGCAGTAGGGATGGCAGGTACCATTGATGAAGCACTGTCCTGGGGACCTGGTGGGGACTAAGTCAAATCCATTTTATAGCATCCTCTCACAAGTAGGAAACATCAGGATCGAGCCTTGAGCCCAGATTTGCTGAATCAAAATCCAGGGCCCTTTTGTTTGTACTTGGAATCAGTGGGCAGAGAGTAGTCACTTCTGTCCTAATATACGGTACTAAAGCATGGGCTTTTCAGGTTAACGGAAACTGCTGTGTAAATTGGACCTAAGAAGGTTCCCACCTCTTGACTGTTCTTACTTTCTCCTTTTCTAGGTCAAGAAAGAAGAGCTAAGCTTATGTGGAGCTTAGTCCATCAGCATCTTATTCTGGGTAATAAAAAAATAAAATAAAATGGATACCTGTTTTCCACTGCTAAAACTGAAGCATCACTGTGTGAGAGCAACAGGGGAGAGAGAAGAGAGAGAGAAACCAACCAATGGGGAGACGAGAGGAAGGAGCAAGAGCGAAAGAGAGAGAGAGAGAGAGAGACCACTGCTAGCACACTGAGACGAGGAGAATGGCCGAAGAGGAGAGAAGCAGAGCACTGGCTGCACCGTGATGGGAAGGCGGGACTGTCTCAGCATCCCCCGGCCCGCCAGACTGCTCCCCCGAAGCTCGCCCTGACCGAATGAATGGTCAGCTGAGTCCCTGCTCCCCCAGCCCAATCAGCTAAGAGAGAAGGGCCTCCAGCAAGGCTCACTTCATTCCATACTCTGGTTTGTGAACAGGGCAGCGCTGTTCAGAGCAGGAGGGATGGCAAACCCTCATCTCAGAGTTAAATTTCTTTTTTAAGGGGACTATGTTTTAGCAGGACAAACTGTTCACATTTTAGCAGCAGAGACAAGATTCCTTCTTACTGTTGGCAGAACCCGCCACATTTGGCAGCAGCAGATGGCCAGAGCTCCACTCTGAGATGCAGGGTTTGTTGTTCACACTGGCTCTGAAACCTCAGTGTCATCATGTTGCCTGTGTTCTGAAAGGGTTTTTCATTTAAAAGAAAATTATTTTGTTTGTTTTTAAGAGATTCTTTCAAAGGAGCACTGTTATTATTATTATTTTTTTTTTAAGTTTGTCTCTGAAATCTTAGCGGTGGACCTGGGAGATGAGAAGCTTACCAGAAAAAAAAATTTTTTTTAATTAGAATCACCAACCTTGAAGAGAACTTTCAGAGAATTTTAAAGTTTCCTCATTCAGCCTCTTCCACAAGGGATCACAGTCAATGAGGGAAATCGGGCCCAGGCCCTGATTCCCCATGGGGTCCAGCCTGAGGAGGCTTTCACACTTTTCTCTATGCTTTTCATAGGCTATTGTCTGGACTCTACTCTGTGAAAACCAGCCTTTTCTGTAAGATGAACCGTGCGCTTAACAAGGGGATGGGGCTCCAGGCCACGGTGGCCCTGGAGGAGAAGATGCTAGGCTGCCTGCCCTGTTCACTCCTACTGAGGAAGGGGAAAAGTAGGGGCTCCTGGGGATTATATTGGTTTTGAAGTAAAGATTCAAAGACATTACTGAAGTGGGCTGAAAAAGAAAGGAATTGTTATGGGCAAACAGGCAGTTGTTGGAAGGTGGCCTTTTAAATAGCTGGTGGCTTCTTTGGTGACTTCCTACTTTCCAGAGGTAGCTGGAGGAGTCCTTAAAAAAACAAACCGACCACAAACAAGGCCCAAGAAAGAAACCCTGGAGACCGACCCCTCCAGGTGGGAAACACCAATACAGCATCTTCATGATTTGGAAAAGATGCTGGAGGTGACATATCAGAGAGCACACTTAAAATGACCTGGCCAGTCTTTCTAAGCTCTATCCAGCTCATAGGGCTACTCCAAACAGGACTGCTGAGGCTGTTACTCGGCTTTGCAGCTTTTTTAGAAACACTGAGTGCTGGGAACATTCAACTTCTTGTCCTCCTGTTCTGTCAAACTCTCTAAATTTGGAAGAAGTCTACCTCCTAATTGGCAAGGGTCGGCAGAGTGTGACTTAACTAAATGTAGATAATTTTTTTAAAAACCTTCCAGAATTAAGTTAGCTTTATGATCAAGGGGCATGAAGGGTTTCTGGCCTGAAAGATAAGGGCAAATTATTTCACTTATCATTTAGAGAACTTCTAAATTGGCCCCTCCTGCCAGTATACTAAAATGCTATAAACTGCAGTAGTTTTGTTTTTGTTTTTGTTTTTGTTTTACTTTGAAAGTCAACCCCTCCGGTTTCTGTCCTGAAGATTTTCTAGCCGACCACAATGCAAATTTGCCTCCGTCTGTAGTTTTCCAAGACATTTTCCCCTCCTGTTTCCTTTCAGAAATCAATGATCCAAGTATCATTAAATTTCCACCCCAAATCCCATTCTGGACAACAATACTGGTGACCTGAGACCCAGGACACCAGGAAATACCACCATTTTGGTTTTGTCCCAAAAGCTTACACAGATGGCAAAAAAAAAAAAAAAAAAACCCACAAAACACCCCTATCCCTCCCACCCTGTCCACCCAGTACCACCCAACCCAGTATAAATTTAAAAAAAAAAAAAAAAAAAAAAAAAAAGCAAATCAGCCATTCTATTCTAAAAAGAAAAAAAGCCTCCAGAGTTTAGACTTCTAAAATGTACAGATTAACAGGTATACACGGGCCACCTTCCTTCCTGTGAGATGGACTCTTTTATTTATTAACATTGCCGAAAGACTTTAAAAAATTTTTTTCTTCCTTCTGGATAGGCTACATAGTTCATAGAGTTTTGAAATAGTTTAAATTGTACCCTTTCTGCAATGCAATCCATTGGGTAATGTCCCCCCCCCCCC
>JAJPUD010001267.1:393355-406670 GCA_023553655.1 Myrmecobius fasciatus | reverse complement strand
AAAGCTCCCAAAGCCAAAGGACCACTTAAAAGAAGGTAAGGCAGTTGTCCCACTCAGAGGGACTTGTTACACCTTTGAACAAATTGCTGTTTTGGAGCATGTTAATTGCCAGGGCTATTGACTGCTCTTGCAGTCAGCCTTTTTTACAGTGGCCACTTGAGGTTATTGGAAAGGGCACTGATTAGGGAAGGGGTGGGGTTGGGGTGTTAACTTGACTATACTGTTGATGACCGACCTGTATGACTGGACACTACTTTCCTTCTTGACAAAACCAGTTGCACTCTTAAGGCCTAACTAAGCTTGATTCCTCTTCCTCTAGGTTCAAAGGGATTGTCTGTCTCCCTGCAGAGAATCTGGTTCCTTTTGAATACTGGTTTTAGGCAGACTTCCTGTAAATTCCTTCTGAGATGAATGGAAAGGGAAGACAGGAAATGTAGACTTTGTTGTGACCCAGGGTCACCATGGACCTGCTGCTTGCATCTTTCACCCTAGCTATGCCCAAACCATTTTATCTCATTCTGGTTTCTGACCAGAAGGGGGAGCACATTGAAAGAAGAGATGGCTGGGTTTCTTTTTCTGCTGTTTGAGAGCATAATACCCCTAACTCTTGAATGTTCCCCATCGATCTAAAGGACTGTTGTAAAAGTGCTTAACTAACTTTAGATTGATTGTACAAGAAGCAGCTATTTGAGTCCCTAAATTAGCACCCAACAGGATTTCTTTTTTCCTCTTTAAAATGGGGTTTCCAGAGTAGAATGGAGACAGGGACTTAATAGTTGTTGCTCATTTAAGAACTAATTTACAGGTCTTAGGAGACACTGGAAACCTGTTACTTCAGTAGAATCAAACCTATCATTGAACACCTAATTCATATTAGGACCTGTACATGCAGCCAGAAAAAAACAATTATTAAGAAATAGGATGGGGAACTCATGATTTCATTGGTATTGGGAACATTCATGTATTCGTTTACCAGAGAATTGAGAGGTGGTAAGTGGTCCAGGGCCTCTGCACCATGTCAGGATTTGGATTCTGGTGGTCTTGGCTTTTGAGTCTAGTTCTCTACTCTGTATTCTAGGCAGTATCTCCTGCCCTCAAGGAAAGAAAGCCTGTTCTACTTAAATACAGTTTTGATAAGGCCAAGCATTAGAAAGGGGTGTCAGTTTGAGTCTGGGCTGTGAAGGCTGCAGTCTTGGTGTGCTGTCCAGTCCCAGTGGTAGGAACCCAGCCTGGCAGGCCCTCCAGATAACCTGGGTGTTCCAAGCCACCTCTTCCCAGAGGTCCTAAGGAGGGGCAGGACTGGTTTCCATGAGGGTCATTCTGGCTCTTAAACTGAAGCTCAGAAAAGCTGGCCTGCCTGGCTCAGAGTCAGCGGAGCCAAATATTGATTCTGTTCTGCCCTCAAGTTTCCCACGGCTCCCATCTGGCCTCTGCAGACTTTCCCCCAGGGGGCTTGAGGCACAAGAGAACAAGAAGCACACTGTAAGAATTCTTTGCCCTCACCTGATGTGTGAGTGTTGCCATGGGTCTGCCTTGGTCCCCCACTTTCCTCCCCACCAGGGAAATCCCCAGGGACCTCGGGTCCAGTGAATTGGAAAACTGTTCTCCAAAAATTCTTTAGGCCAAAACAAAACAAAACAAACCCAGCAGTTTTATTAGTCAGGTTTTAAGGTCAGGATACACACGGGGGGCAGGCCCACACACAACACCCGGGGATTCCCCTTTGGCAGAAAGGGATGGAGGCCAGGCCCCCCTTATCGGCACCCGCACTCGTCCACCACCATGTCCTCATAGTGCCGGAGGACCACATTGTCACTGTTGTCGTAAAAGAGAACAGAGATGGGTGAGAGCTTCACCGGAACACAGCAAGGTGGGGGGGTCGTGGCCGGAGCCACCGAGTGCATCAGGGACTGCATGACAGCGTGGTTCAAACTGGAGATCTTGGTGGCAGTGGGGAAGAAGCAGTGCCCTTGACAGTAGTTGGCCATGAAGCCTCGAGGGGCAATGATCCAGTTGTGCCAGCCCACTTCTCGGAAGTTGATGTAGAGCTGTCGGGCCTTACAGGGAGGGTCAAGGCTATCCAGAGAGGCTGGGTGGGCGGCCCGGCGCTTCCTGGAGGCGGGCTGGCACAGCTGGGGGTCGAGGGTCACCACCAGCAGGGAGGCCTCCAGAGAATGCCCCAGTTTGGTACAGGCTCCTGGAGGCAGGCCGTCGTTTGTAGCAGGCAACACCTCCAGGATGAGGCTCAAGTTCTGGGGAAAGGTGGAATTCCCCATCAGGCCCAAGGCCAGCATGTCAAAGTAGAGGGGGTCACGCAAGGTGGGCACTGTGCGGCTCAGCAGCACTTCTCGGTGGTGCCAGTGCAGGGGCTGACCCCAGAGGTGGGGCCCTTGGGCCTGTGCCAGGCTCAGCTCCCAGCCCTGGGCAAGGGCAAGGTCTCCAGGGGCACCGAAGTTCAATTCCAGGCGGACTAGGGTCAGCTGCTCCTTAGAGTCTAGGAATGAAAGGTTGAAGAAAAGGGGCTTCTCCAGGCACAGGGAGCCCAAGGCTGGCTCTGGTGGGGCAGAGGCACCTAGGAGCCAAAGCGTCAGGTGAGGAGGGTTCTGCAGAGCTCCCTGACCCCCCTCCCCCTCCCCAGAGGCCTTCAGAAACGCTGCAGAAGTAAGCAATGGGTTCAAGTTCTCGGGACACTTAACTGGCCCCGGGGCCTGGGACCGAAGGAGCCTAGCTATTATTATGCAAGGCCCCAAAGGTCAGAAATAGTAGCAGTGGCTCAGGTTACAGAGAGGCGGCTTCCGGCTCCATTTGGGTTTGGGGCAGTTGCCCTGGAGTGAAAATCGGTCTGGAAGGCTGGGATTCAAAGCGGGCTCGGCCGCAGTGAGGGATGATACAAACCCAAAGCCGGCCCTGGGGTCCTAGCTCCCCCATGAGAAAGAGAGGGGTGGCACGGCCGGCCTGGGCGCTGACTAGGGAGGGGGAGTGACGCCAGAGCCCCTCCCGGCCCCAAGGGACCACCCCAGCCCGGAGCCTCCCGGCCTAGCCGCTGAGGGAATGGAGGAAGCCCGATCCCTACCCCGCGGCGCCCCTCCTAAGGGGACACCTCCCGCACACCCCTTAATTTACCGCCGTCAAGGACGTGCCGCACGATGTTCCCGGGGACGCCCAGCTCCTCCACGTGGCAGGGCAGGGGCTGGGGCTCCTGGGGCATTTCTTGGGGCTCTGCGGCCTCGGGGTCCCTTCGGAAGAGCCGCCACATGACTGGGGGGACGGGGCGGGTGGGAGGGGGCCCTGGAGGCGGACTCAATCCCAGGGTCTGGAGCAGGGCACTGGCTTGGGGAGAGAGGGTCCCGGGCTGGGGTTGGGCCAAACCAGGCTGGGCCAGGGGCAGGAGAAGGGGAAGGAGCAGGAGCCAGGGCAGGGGGGAAATAAGCTGCAGAGCCCGCATCTTCGTCGACGCTACGCCCCGGGACGGAGGTCTGCCGCTGTCCAAGCTCCTGCTCCCGCCGGCCTTATAGCCCGGAGCATCCCCGGGGTCCGGGGCACCCCGGGGCGAAGGCGGGAGGGGCGCGGCCCACCATTGGGCAGGGAGGTGTGAGAGCCTCGCCCCTTAACCCTTTCCAGCCCAGAAAGATGGGGCAGTGGGGGTGGGTTTGCTCCCAGCGCCAGGGGAGAGGGGGAGGGGAAGGGGCTGCAGTCTCTGCTCCCAGTTCCTCCCTGCGGGGGACCTTCCTGCCCTCAAAGCCGCCAGCGGATGCCGCCTCATGAATTCCCGGGGGATGGGGCTAAGGAGGAGAGGGGGGAGAATCACCCCTCCCCTTCACTTGGTCCAGTCCCCCAAGTCCAGTCCACATCCCCAAAGTGCCTGGGGACAAGACAGGGAGGGCGGGGTCGGGCAGTGGGCTCTGGGGGTTTGGAGTGGGGAGGGGCCGGAGGGGGGAAGGGGGCACTAGATAGGAACTGGAGGGAGAGGGGGGTCCCCAGGGGTCTGCAGCCCCTCAGAAGCGCTTGTCTTTCACCAGCCCATTCCTCAAAGGCTTCCTGGAGGGGGCAAGACAAAAGGAGATCAGACCTCCTCCCCGTCCTCCCCCATCCCCAAGTTCCTCCTCCATCTTGCCCCAGTCGGAGGGCCCATCATCACTCACTCTTCTTTCCAGGGCTTGGGAGGTGGTGAGGTGCCCTCCAGTGCCTCATCGTACTCCCGCACGTCGCTCACCTCCCGGACCTGGCCAGTCAGCACCTTGGCGGCGAACACCACGATGTACTGGGGAAAGCAGACAGAGATGGGGGGAAGGCGGGATGAATCCGGCGCCCGCCTCCCTCCCTCCTCCACCCCGAGATCTCCCACCTGGCAGGGGGCGCTGAATCTGAGAGTTGGGGGGGGGACCCCTGAGGAACCTCTGTGACTCTAGTTACAGGCGACCCGGTTACACAAGCTAGGAAGTGTGAGAGCCCACTCCGGCGTCCCCGAGGAAAGCCCGGGTTCAACTGTGACCGCAGGCACTAGTAACTGTGTGACCCTGTGCCTCAGTTTGCTCGCCTGTAAAATGGGGCTAATAAGAGCACTCCCTGCTGAGAACCAGAGATAGTATCTGTAAGGCACTTGGCAAATATGATTAGATGTTTATAGATGTATTCTATTAGCCTGGCACACAGTATACACTAAATAAATGCCTCCTTCCTCCATTCACTTGGCCATTCATTGATCCCATTTATAGGAGGCTCTGGGGGGCGAGGTAATACTCTTGCCTTGCTGAAACTCAGTCTCTGTTTCTGTTGTTCTGTCTGTCTGTCTCCCTTCAGTGCTTTCCCCATAGCCTTCTTTCTCCTCTCCTGTAAGGTGAGGAAGTCAGGGAAAGACCTTTAAGGTCCCACCTGGGGTAATCCTAGGCTGATTCATCCTGGCACTCAAGGCCCACCAATTGCTCAGCCGTTTTCACTCTCTACCACCCCATTTGGAGTGCTTAGCAAACATAACAGAGTCATTTGCCAAGTCCTCCTCCAGCTCATTTTATAATGAGGAAACAGGTAGACAGGATTAAAGCCCTGGCCCAGGATCACAAAGTGTCTGAGGTTGGATTTGAGTTCAGGAAGGTGAGTCCTCTGACTCCAGGCCTGGTACCACTCAGATATTATTAACAATAGATTTGGAATTAAAACATTTAGATAATACCTTAATGGTTCTACTTTTTATGTGTCATTTGATCAGCCTGATAGCCCTGGGAGGTAGCTGCTATGATTAAATCCCATTTTACAGGCGAGGAAATTGAGACAGAGGTTAAATTATTTGTCTGAGTTCACATAGTAAACTAAGGCTGAATTTGAACTCGGGTCTTCTGGCTCCAAGTTCAATATTCTCTACTGCATAACCTAGTGGCCCAAAAGAAATTAGATTTGTTCTGTTTGACCCCATGAGGCACAAAGAGCAGTAATGGGAAACCTAGAGATGGGAATGTGGTGATTAGAGAGCCTGATTTTGCCTTGTTCAAAAGTAAAATAGGCTGTCCCAATAAGTAGTGAGCTCCCTGTCATCAGAAGCATTTAAGAAGGGCTAGATGCTGCCTGGCTGGGACTATGGTAGATAAGGTGACTCCAGCTGCAGCTCAGCCTTGGGCAGGTGTCCTTGGAGATCCTTTCCAGTTATTATTCTACAATTTAGACAAAATCAGTCTCTCTAATCACCTCACTCCCATCTCTAGGTTTCTCAATACTGCAGTTTGTAGTAATGGGAGGTCAAGCAGAACAAATCTAATCCCTTTTGGGCCAGTAGGTTTCTACAGTGTAGAGAATATTGAGCCAGAATGGGAATAATAATCACACAGTAGTTGTGGGGCAAAATCATCTCATCCCCATCTATCCCATTCTCTTAAAGAAAAAAAGCTCATCTGATCCATCATCGCCACTATCCCATCCCTTCGATCTCCTCCCTTTCATGGCTAAATTCTTAAAAAACTCCTCTAGAATCTGCTCCCACTCCCCTTCCTCTCCCTCTCTTCTCCACACAAAGCTGGCTTCCGATGATTTTAGCTGCCAAAAACAGTGGTCTTGTTCTCAGTCCGCTTTCTCCTTGGCCATTCTGCAGCCTCTGACCCTTGGGGTCACTCCCTGCCTCCTTGCCACCCTGTCCCCTCTGGGGTTCTGGGACACCAGCCCCCCCACTGCTTCTCCTCCTACCTCTGCTCAGCCCCCTAGTCTCCCATCTCTAGCCACCTGTTGAGCATCTTGAATCTCAGGTGCTACGGACAGCTTAACAATAGATTTGGAACTAAAGCATTTAGATAGTTCTTTAATGTTTCTACTTTTTATGTCTCATTTGATCCCTGGGAGGAAGTTGTGATGATTAAAACCCATTTTACAGGTGAGGGAATTGAGACAGAGACAATAAAACCATTCCACCCAAACCCTCCTCTCTTCCCCGTCGTCCATGGGCCATCACTATGCTTCCCATCATCCTTCACTGCCCACTTTCAGTTCATTACCAAGTGGACTTGGACATGGAGGAGACCACTTACAAAGGCTCCATCTCCTCCCATCCTCAAGCCTCCTCTTTCTTCCATTCAGCTGCCAAAAGTCTCCTAATTGACTACTCAATCAACTCCAGCTCTCCCCAAACAGAAAGTCCAGTCTTCCAAAGGCTCCTCCCTGCCTTCTGGCTGTTCCCCACACAAAACACCCCATCTCCCACCTCCAGGCGTTTACCCTGGCTGTGTCCCATGTGGACAAGGCTCTCCCTTCTCACCTTGGCCTCCTGGCCTCCCCAGATTCCTTGAAGACCCAGATTAAACTGTACCTTCTGCATGGAACCTTTCCTAGTCCCCACCACCAGTGCTCCTGCCTTCCCTTCCAATACTGATTTCCATAGCTTGCATGTAAGGAATGGGAACTCTTTGAGGGCAGGACCTGTTTCATTTCTGTCTTTGGAACCCCAGTCCTCAGTCTCCAGTGCTTACTGAATTCATATTGAATTGAAAATAGTCTTTGGAATCCTGGGCAAAGAAAATGTACCTCCCTTCTTCCATTTATGGCCATCAAAGGCTGATTTTGCAAAACTCTTTTGGTCACAAGGAAAGATTCACTGAGGGGGAGGAGGGGAGAAGAGGAAGGCAGGAAATAGCAAAAAATCAAAGCCATGTAAAAGCAAAAAAGATAAATTTACTTATTTTTAAAATTATCCTGGGAGGGAAATAAAAAAGGATCATTTTCTCCGTATTTGGCAGATGGAAAAACTGAGGCTTCCATACCCTCCACCTCTCAGCTAGTTGTTTGAAAGTGGGAGCCAAGCTTTCGACTCAGGTCTCTAGACCCCCAGACGAAGCCCCTGGGATAGTCCCAGGACAAAGAAGGCACCCTGAGTGCTGGATCCCCCAGCTTCCCCTGCTCTGCCTTGGGTTCTGTCCCATTCTGCCATTACCCAGCTGGAGACCAACCCTGTACTTCCTCATCTGGAACATGGTCAGAAATGTTCTCATGATTCCTGTAACACGGGCTTGGTTAACTCTAGATTTCTAAGAAAATGTGAACCGATATGATTCACAAGAGACAACGAGCTGCAGCTGGAACAGTGGGTTACTGGATCTGGAGGGAGAAGACCTGAATTCAAATCCTACCTCTGGCACTTGCTAGGAGGCAGCACGCTGCACTGGGTGCTGGGCTTGGAGTCTGAAAAACCTCAGTTCAAATCTGCTTATTAGGGGTGGTCTGTACCCTAACTCTGTGTACCTCAGTTTCTCCCTCTTTAAAATGGGGATGATAACAGCACTTCCCCCCCAGAGTAGTCGTGAAGATCAAAGGAGAGAATAATTGCAATGTGCTTACCAAAGTGCCTGGCACACAGTAAGTGCTCCATAAATGTTAGCTATTATTATTAGCTCCCTGACTCTTTTCTGGCTTCAGACCAGAGAATAATCCTAGTGATTGACACTTATGGTGCTTGAAAGGTTGCAGTTTTGGGGTTTTTTTTCTCATTTTTTCCTTACTGAGCTGATTTTTCTTGTGCGACATGATATTTGTGGAAAGACGTATACAGGAATTGCACAGGTTTAACATATATTGGATTACTTGCAGTTTAGGGAAGGAAGTGGGGCAATGGAGGGAAAAAACTTGGAATACAGGGTTTTGCAAGGGTGAATGTTGGAAATTATCCATGTATATATTATGGAAATAAAAAACTTTAATTATAAAAAGAAAAAGGTTTGCAGTGCACTTTTGCAGGATTTATGGGGCTGGGTCCTCCCCATCCATCTTCCTAGGTGGATGCTATTATTATTTCCATTTCACAGATAAGAAAACCGAAGCTCAAAAAACTTCTAAGCAGCAACTAGCTTCCAAGGTGAGATCTGAACTAGGTCTTTCTGATTCTCCATGAAGTTCAGTGCTTTCCTCACAAACTACCCTAGGTGCCTTTTACCTCCCAGTCCCATTATTAGAAAACTGGTGGAAAATCTTTCCTTGTCACTTACTCTGCTTCCCCATTTGTAAAAGGAGTATAAGGAGGATGCCCAGGGTTGTTGGGAGTATCAAATGAGATGATGACAATAATAATAATATGTGTAATGATATATATAATAACATAATAATAACTAACATTTACTATGTGCTAGAAACTAAAGCACTATAGAAATTATTTATCATCTATAATAGATAACATTTAAATACTATATATAGCTAAAAGTCTATGAGATAATCGCATTTTACTTTATAAATATATGCAGATATAAAATTTTACATATGATTATATATAAAACCATATGTAAAATTATTTTCAAGTTTATAAATAAATGTTATTCTTGCATATCTCTGCCTCCCTTCTGTCCCCTGGAGATGACTGGCCCATTCCCCAACTCCCCTTTATATCCCGCCCCCCTCCAGGCCCCAGTAGTCCCAGGTGGAGGCAGACCACCCCCCCAAGCCGGCTCACCAGAAACCAGTAGATATTCATGAGCAAGAGGATGAGCAGCAGGGCATTGAAGAAGAAGTAGAAGGGGATGTCGGGGACGGAGAGCAGGCTGCAGTGACACGTGGCGTAGAGCACTTTGAGAGGAAACCAGTAGAGTCGGAACCAGAACCTTGGAGAGAAGAGGGAGAACACAAAGGAGGAGGATTAGGGAGCCCAAGCAGCCAAGCAGGGCCTGGAAGGGAGGAAGCCCACGGGCAGTAAGTCCTTCCACCGTCCAGGAGGGGAGCAGGGGACTCGGGGCCTTGCTCACCAGCTGACGCTGAAGCTGACGCAGCCCACATCAGAGATGAGGTCGTTGAGCCGGTGATAGACACCCCCCCGGAACTTGAAGTAGACGTTGAGCTTGGTGAATTCCAGCTGGACATCATTGATGTCATGGAGGAAGAGAACAAGGATTCCCACGTTGTGGTACCTGGTGGGGTGGGGTGTGGTCAGGGATGGCAGAGCTGGGAGGGCCCTTAGAACCCAGGAGGTCAGAGCTGGGAGAACCTTAGAACCCAGAATGACAGAGCTGGGAGGGCCTTAGAACCCAGTAGGGCAGAGCTGGGAGGGCCCTTAGAACTCAGGAGGTCAGAGCTGGGAGGGCCTTAGAACCCAGAATGTCAGGGCTGGGAGGGACCTTAGAACATGGAAAGTCTGGGGCAGCTAGGTGGCACAGTGGTTAGAGCACCAGCCCTGAAGTCAGGACGACCTGAGTTCAAATCTGGTCTCAGACACTTCCTAGCTGTGTGATCCTGGGCAAGTCACTTAACCCCAATTGCCTCAGCAAAAAAAAAAAAAAAAGGAAAAGAAAAAAAGAAACAGGATATAGAAAGTCAGAGCCAGAACTTTAGCATCTGCTCAAACTCTACCATCCAACTGTTTTACATGGGGGTGAATTCAGGCTTCATGAGACCAAGTGCCCAAGGCACCCCCAGTCAATGACAGAGCTGGAAGCTGAACCCTAAGCCGGGGCCTGGAATATCACGGCACCTGTGGGCGGGGAGACGAGGGGGATTCTGACCTGAAGGCGTAGGAGAAGACGATCAGAATCAGGGTGACCACGTGATGCAGGAGCATCACCACCGAGTCCTTCCGCCAGGCGTCCATGTAGAGGGTAGCATAGATGGAATGGCCGTAGAAGCTGCCCTGCAGCAGGTAGGCCACAGCAATGTCCCTGGGGACCTCCATGCCCGGCTTCCAGTCTAGCAAAGGAACAGTCACTCCTCAGAACCTGCTTCCCAAAGCCAGGTGGCTCAGTGAATAGAATGCTGACCCTGAGTCAGGAGGACCCGAGTTCAAATCTGACCTCACACACAACACTTCCTGGCTGTGGGACCCTGGGCAAGTCACTCAACCCCAACTGTGTCAACAAAAAAGCAAAAAAACAAAACAAAAAAACCTGCTCATCAGACAGGATTTCCAAAGGTCACCATGACAGTCAAGGTCAGAGCATAAACTTGAACCCAAGCTCAAACGCATGAGTCCCTTACACGTACTAGGAGGAGGCTGGAGCTGGGGGGGCCTTAGAACCCAGGAGGTCAGAGCTGGGAGGCCTTAGAACCCAGATTATCAGAGCTGGGAGGGCCCTTAGAACCCAGGAGGTCAGGGCTGGGAGGGCCTTAGAACCCAATCAGTTCTAGTCCCTCAGATGTACAAGCAGGGCTCTGCCTGCAAACTGGTGCAATAGCCCCTGAAGAGCTTCCAGGAGCAGACCAGAAGTTCCCAAACTCTGCTTGAGGCTGTCCTCCTGCAGGCAGCCTTCCTGGACCTACCCGGCACCCCCAAAATCTGCTCTAAGCTGTTGCTCTTATGTCTCCCCCACTCTGGCTGGGGGGACTCCCCTGGGACAAAAGCTGCCCTGTCCCCTTAGACAAGGGGTTCCCCCAGGCAGGTGTCTCTTCCCCAGGATTAAGGGTCCCCCCAAGGAGAGCATCATCCTCCCTTCTTTCTCTTGCTGCATGGGCACATGCCAGTGTGTGAGTGTGAGTGTGTGTCTGTCTGTGTTTGGGGGAACGCATTGGTTGAGGGGTGGTGACCTTGGGTCCCCAGAGGGAAGACGACACCGTTCCTGGCCCTACCGTAGAAGACGGAAGGTGGGTCGTGGAAGAAGGGGTAATTGGTGCCGAACAGCAGGTAAGCGCTATAACCCCAGGCTGTGGAGTAGAAAAGGAATTTCCAGGCACTCTCGGGCATCTTGGCAGCATCCCTGGGTTGCAGTTGGCACCATCTGGCCAGCGGCTGTGGAGGAAAAGGGGCACGACTGAAAGGCATCCCAGACTCCCAGAAGGAGCACTGGGTTAGGTCCTTACAAGAATCCTAATTCCGTTATCTAATACGACCCAGGGCGAACATCTTCCTCTCAGTAAGCCTCAGTATTCTTACCTATAAAATGGGGATAATAAAGCCCACACCACATGGCAAAGCAGTTTTGAAGTTAGAACACAACTCTTCCTTTATATTCTGACCAGAGGTAAATCTCACTTCCTAGGTCTGGGCCTTAACCTGGCCGGGAGGTAAAACAGGGGAGATGGTAATTTCTAAAGTCTCCTTAGCAGTGAATCCTTTGAGCTAAGAGCCTGTTTGGCCCATGAGCCACCATGCCCTCCATGCCCAGACAGATGGCACACACTCCCTTCTGGCTCCTTGGCAGAGTCTGCCGGGAAAGACTGCTGCTCACTAGCCCCTTCCCCAGCAGGGCTACCCGGATTGGTCCAGACAGGGGCAGAGCTGAAGTTCGAAAGTGTGGGCACTGTGCCCTCGGTCCCAGGAACAGCTGGGATGGCAGGCAGCCTTGGGCACATTTGCTGACCACACCAGCTCTCGACAGCTGACTCTGGGACACTAACAGAGCCGAGACCCAACTTGACAATCCCCAGTCTTCTTCCTCTCTCCCTCCCTCCGCTCCAACCCACACTCTCAGCTAAACTTAGACCCCAGCTGTCTGCATGTGGGTAAGAGAAAAGGCAGAAGGGATTGGGAGGGGAAGGGACGTGGGGGTGGGGAAAAGGGGAGGATGGTGGGAGCCCGTGAGGATGAATGAAGGGATAGGGGACCCATGGAGGAGAGAGGGAGGGAATGGGGAGGAGGAGAGATGGGATGGATAAGCGGAGAGGGGAGGAATGGAGAATGCTGGATTGTGAGGGCACTGGGTGGGGGGCGTGGATGATGGGTTCTTTCTTAACATGGCTACTAAGCCTGAATCCACCAAGGCCAGCCTTCAGAGGGAGGTGGCCCCAGGCCATGGAGGGGCCTGTAATCTGGACCACAGCGACTTTGCCCCTGCCCTCCACCCCAACCGAAACATCTCCTCCGATGGGGGAGGGGGCAACAGAGTGGGGAGGTGTTGCCATGGTGACAGGAGAGGGACTCCTGTTTCCATTGGCAACGGGGCTGAGGAAGCCCCTCCCAGGCTGGTTCCCGGAGGGAAGTGCTTTCAGTGCAGCTCCAACTGCCCTGCATCACTTTCTCCCCTACCACAGTACTGTGGGGGAGGGGCCGTCCAGCTCCTGTGCCTTCAGACTCAGTCCCCTCAAACTTGCTCCTCAGCCACGCCTCCCCTGTGAGCAAGGCCCTATCACACTGTTTTGGACACCAACCACATTTTGGGAAGGATGCTGACAAGCTGGGGCTGTTCCCAGAGGGAAGGGTCGCAAATTTGCTAAATAAGCGACGTTAGACCCTGCTCTGAGGAGGGCCATCAGTTGGACAAGAACAGCAAAGGGGCAGGAAACCAGGGCGGAAAAAACTGCGTATGAGTGGGGAGTGGGAGGGGAAAGAAACAGGGTCCTGGGGTTCAAATGGAGGACCGACTGTTCTATGGAGGGCTTAGTTTTGGTCCCAGAGGGCAGAACTAGGGTCAGTGGGGGAGAAGGAGTTAGCAGAAGGGCAGATTTAGGCTGAGGAACCTAAGGAAGAATTTCAAACTAATTCTTCCTTAGATTCCTCAGTCACTACTGTTTGGCAAGCTTCAAAGGAGATTCCCATTCACCTACAGGCTGCAGCAGATGGACTCTATGCTCCCCTTCCCATCCCCGTCTCTTTACTTCCTGTTATAATAGTTAGCATTTATGTAGCACCTACTGCATGCCAAACACCGTGTTAAGTGTTTTACAAATATCTCATTTGATCCTCAACAACTCTGGGGAGTAGGTGCTGTTGTTATCCCTATTTTACAGATGAGGAAACTGAGGCAAACAGATGTAGTGCTGTCCCCTAGCTAGAGTATCTGGGGCTAAATTTGAACTTTGTCTTGACTTTAGGCTTTACCCACTGGGTCACCTAAATGTGACATACAGGCTCTTCCAGCTGGAGAATCCAGCCCTTGAATCTCATCCTCCCCATCCTCTTTTTTTTTTTTTTTTTTTTTTTTTTTTTTTTTTT
>JAJPUD010001267.1:346966-386618 GCA_023553655.1 Myrmecobius fasciatus | reverse complement strand
GGGGGGAGGGGCTTCTGTAGCCCCGGATATTTGTAGCCCTGGTGTCTTTCCCTATCCCGACGGGCAGTCGGAAACTCAATGGGTCCAACACAAACCTCTTTCATATTTCTCACGAGCATCTCTCACAAAGCCCAACATTCATCCCAACAGCTGTTTGACCTCAACCATGTGGGGGCCAGGCCTGCAGGCAGTAGGGTGTTGGAGCGGGGCTGTCTGCTCAGGGACAACTGAGGGGAAGGGGTTGAATGGGAGGCTGGGTGGCCAGGACAGCCTACTCAGGGAGGAGAATGCTAGCCTCTCAGATCTGGAAGGAACCTCCTAAAGCATTTACTCCAAACTCCTCCTTCAAGGAATCAATTCTCCCCACTCCTTACTATCCTGACAATGTTAGTATTTATGTTATCATCTCCATTTTTGGATGAAGAAACGGAGGCAGATTTCAAACAGACCACTAGTAAATGATTGGGGCTGTTTTGAACTCGGTTCTTCCTGACCTCAGGTCTTTACATTTTCTCATTTGACAAAAGTTTCTCAGCCTCTATTTCAGTTCCAATAGGAATACCTTAAGGAAGCAAACCTTCACGTGGAGAGATTTTCTCTTTTTGGAACCAGTTCTAACCACTCCCCAATGTAAATCCACACTATTCCCCACCCATGGGATGGGGATTTGCCTCTCCACATCCCATTGCTGATAACCATGCTGCTTCAGTATCCCAGCTCTTCTATTGGCTTTAGGAGGGCACCCCCCCATCCCAGTTTTTTCACATTAGACATTTTCATTAGTGATCACAGGCTGATCCTAATGCCTTCTGAGCTAAGACCTGGGTGTTTCATTCTGTTACAGATACAGATGCAGGATACTGGAGCCCTCCATTCAGAAGGGATGGGATGAATGTGCTATGTCACAACAGTAGGGAAAGAAAGCTGGACTCAAGTCCCAGATCCACCACTTTCTAGCTCTGTGATCATGGCAAATCATGGGATCAGAGCAGCTAATAAGTACAGTGTGACCATATCATCATTGCCCTTCTCAATAAACTCCAGTGGCTCCCTGGTGCCTATGGGATAAAATGTCACCTCTCATGTTTGGCTTCTAAGAGGCAGCTAGGTGGTAAGCTCAAACTGAGCTGCGCCTGTAGCCAGATGATTCTGGAAGCCACTTCACTTTACCTGTTTACCCAAGTTTCCTCATTTGCAAAGTGGGAATAACAATAACATTTACCTTCCAGGACTGTTGTGAGGAGCAAATAAGATAACTGACATATAATAAGGTGATTTACAAGTCTTAAAGCACTATATAAATTTTACTATCAAAGCTTAGTAAAACCTCTCTCATCTCTCTTCCTTCTGGGCCCCAGTGCAGCAAAACTGGATTCCCTTCAGTTCCTGGCACATAGCTTTCCCCAGCCCCTGGGCTTCCCATGTGGCCCACTCTGTCAGGTTGCTGCCATCTCCTAACAGTTATGTGACAGACCGAATCCAGTGAGATCACAGATGTGAACAAATGTCAAGTAATTCACACATGTAGAGCAGGTAATATTTCCATCCTGCCCAGAAGGACAAGCTCCCTGGGAGCCTCCTCTGGCCCCCAAGAGCTGGCAGAGGGCCCTGGGGGGAGGGAGCAGGGTGTGGCTCAGGTCACTGAGCTGGGGATCACCACCTCCAGCCCAGCAGCAGTTTCTGGCAATGAGGCTGATGTCCTAATTCTCTACACCTTTCATTTCCAGGAGAGGTTTCAGGGTGTGCAGCACAGGCCAGCTGATCATCCCTCATTAGACAAGCAAACAGAAGTGAGTAAGTGCCTTGCCCAAGCTTCCACAGATGGGCCTTAGAACCTTCTTCAGTCTCCTCAGCCCCAGGCCAGACCCTTGTCTCCCCACCCTCAGACACATGCTAGGGTCCTTGACTGCAGAAGAGCCTTTATTGAAAAAGGTGCTGGGGGGCTTCTCCAGCTCTGGCTCCTGGGCTTGGTCACAAGCTCAGAAAGAGCTGAAGCCAAAAAGCCTCCAGGGAGAGGCTGAGGAAAGCCTGCACCCCACTGGCTCCAAAAGTCCTGACCAGTGAGGGGTTTTCTTCATTTCTGGGGGAGGCATCCAGGGCCCTCCACAAAGCCCTGAGCCCTTCTCATGCACTTGGAGCGTACTGCAGAGCCAGCCGGTCAAAGTCATTCTCCTTCAACAGAAAAAAAAGGCAGGGAAGCTCCTCAGTCACAAGCTAACCACAAAGGTTCTGAGAAGGAGGTGCCCCTGCCTGAAGAGGGAAGCTCCCTCCTTTACAGTGGCCTAGACAAAGGCTCATCCCAACTGCTGCAGGGAAAGCCTCTCACCATGGAGAGCTCATGAACTCATAAAGAGCAGAAATCTGTTTCCCTAAAGTATGTTCCTGGATCTGCCCTTTGGGGACAGGCCGCCTAAGTCTTAATCTCTCTTCCCAGGGGAGCTCTCCATGGTACAGAACAAGCCAGGGATTTGGCATCAGTTTGGTTACTCCCTTGGAGCTTACCCTCACAAGAGCTGTTTCCTTATATATTAAAAGGACTGGGGTGGCCTGAATGGTTTTTGGGTGCCCCAGAACATGTAGGAATCAGAATGAGCCCCAAGATTCAGGGTGGGGCTACCCCCAGGATGCTCAGCCCACAGAGGAGGGTCTGGGGGCCATCAGGCACTTGCATGAATTGGGAAGGGTTCTGGGCTGGGCTTACCTTGCTCTGGTACTCTTTGATGAATGGATGGGATCGGTGGGCATCTTTCAGTTGTGACAGATATCTATTGGTGACCTAGGGGAGAAGAAAGCTCCCTCATTCTACAGGATGACTCGCTACTGTGTTCTTTTTGCTCTTCTGTAAGCCCACCCCCTGAGCCGCTTCCCCAGCCCCAAGACACTCTAGTCACCTCAAGTGCCAGGACCATGCAGCAGAGCTATTTTGGACAGCTCCAGCTTCCTCCTGTGTCCTCCTACCTGAGCATGAGGAAGGCAGTTGGGAAAAAGCAAGGTTGGGGGTGGGGGTGGGGAGGGGAGAGAGAGAAGAGAGGAGGGTCCTTACCTCAGGGGGCTTCCCCAGGTGTTGGGACAAGACAATGAAGTTGATGAGGGTCTCTGGGTGGCTGCTATCCTGGAAGCAACAAAGAGAGAAGGACCAGGATGAAGACAGAAGCCTTGTCTGTTTCCCTTCCAATCTCCCCTCCCGATTTAGTGAGCTCTTATCTGGTGGAGAGATGACCCTCTGAGCATGAAACTGGGCGCTGCCAGGGCCCTGACTGCCTGCTGCTGGGCCTGGAACCTAACCTTGTCGAGCGCCTCTTGGAGAACTCCTTCGGCATCCTCCCATTTGCCCTGGGCCATATAGCAGGCGGCTTGGCCGTTGAGCAGAAGCAGGGTAGAGGAGCACTTATCTGCCATCTCTTGGAAGATGTAATAGGCATCCTGAAGCTTCTCACCACCCTATAAGAAAACATAATTGTTATAGCTTAGAGGCTTGCCCTGCCACCACCCAGGACACTTGGGCTTCACATCTTTCTACTTAATCACCTAAGAATCCTGTGATAATGGGCTTCCCTTCCCAGATCCACCCTCACATCCTATGACTGACTAGTAAGGCAACTTCACTAATTTTCCATAAACAAGCTCAAGATCTGGGAAGCTTCCTAGAGCACTGAATGTCAGAACCACATGGCTTTCTAGCAAGTAGAATATCAGAGAAGACATAGAATAGGAACAATCAAAGTCAGGAACCCAGAAATCATCTACTCAATCTTCCCCATCCCCACCCTTTTTCCTTGCTCAGACCAGGGACTTCCCTTGGGTAGGGAATTCCCAGTATAGAAGAAACGCCCTCCACTGATGGAAATAGACAACTTCTCTTTAAGAGAGACAGGAAGACCACTGTCCCTGCTAATTTACTGCAGTCTCAAAGAATCTCAATGGGAGCAGAAGGAGGCACTTTAACACAGAAATGCATTTACTATGCTTGGCTTACCCCTCATCCCTCATTTTATGTTTGGGAGAACTCAGGCCCAGAGAAGGGAAGGAATATGAACAAAGTCAGAGATAGACCCAGGAACAGAACTCTGGCCTCTCAGCTGCTGGTCTGTGTCCCTCAGAGACTTGATGGCTCTGACCCACAAGTCTCTGAAAAGCCAAGAAGCGAAGTCTACAGCCTGACCTCTGGAATTCATTCAGGTGGTGGAAATGGGCTAGTAAGGCAATTCTAGCTCCTCACTGAGAAAAGGCAAGCCCAACACTCTTCAAGTGGGAAGTCAAGCCAGGGAAAAGGTTTAGAGCTTGAGGAAACAAATCTTTTGGGCTCCACAGCACTGGCATTTGACCTGGCCCAGGTGAATGACTGTGAAAGCCTTGTGTATTCCTAGAAGAGCCTTCTGAAAATAATCATCAGCTGTCTAACCAAAAAAGCTTGTCAGAAACTGGAAAGTCTAGCCAGGGACAGCCAGACTGCCAAGAGAGAAGGGCAGGAAGAATCGAAGACCCTGGCTTCATTATTCCAAAAATGGATTGAAACAGAAAGAGATGGAACTAATGGACCCCCAAGAGAGGACACATGACATGAGAGGAAGCTGGTCTGCAGCCTGCTTTCCCTTATTGGCAGGAAGGGCCAAACCTGAACTCTAAGGCAAGGCAGAGAAGCCCACAGCCACTATTATCCTCACTGCTGGACACCCCAGTGGCCTGGGAAAAAAGAGAAGGCGATTGACAACCACAACTCAAAACGGATGCTCAAAGTCAAATCTCCCATTCTCCGACTGAGGGACATTGGCTGACAGCAGTCATAGGGCAGCATGCTCATGGAGTACATCGAGGATGGGACCTCTGGCTTCAGGCCTTCTCAAAGGACACAGAGTCCCTTGCTATGGACACACCATATGTCCACAGAAAGCAGCCCCCAAATATTCTTTAGTGGAACAAGCTCTGGAGCCATTCATTTCACCATTTGCTAGGGAGCATCCATAGTCTGCCCGGCCCCACGCTTTGGAGCCTGAGAGAGGAAGATGATAAAGAGACTATTTTTATACCCTGGATGAAACAAATGGGGACATTCAGCTTGGAAAAAAGACTGGGAGAGATGAGGACTGACGGCTTCAAATATCAGAAGGGCCATCATGGGGAAGAGGCACTAATTGGGCTCTCCAGACAGGAGAAATGCCTTTAATGGGGTACATTAACAGGGAGGCAGATTTCTGCTCAGGAAGAGGAAGAACTATTTAGTGATGTGTCCAGTAATGGGCTACATTCCCTGCAATGTCGAACCAGCCCCCATCACTAAAGACATTCTACCTCTTGGGAATAGCCCAGAGGAGAATTAGAAACCAGTTGGATATTTAGATAATGGCTCAGAGCCACTTTCCTGATATTGGTCTTTATACTTGCCTTTTCCTGTAGTAAGAGATGCAAGGTTCCTGCAAATGAAAAGAGTCTACTTCCCTTCAGGAGATCACTGCACACTGAGGGACTGAAGAGAAGAAACGTTTTCCATTCCCAGGGCTTGGCTACAACTGCAGGTCACACTCCCAGAGGTTCACTCAGTGCAGGAAACCGCTTGCTGACCTCATGCTCTGGGAAGCGGGCCTGACCGTCCCTGGCCACCCCCTCCCCTGCCTCCGCGGCTCTGTGTTCTGAGGCATCTCTCTGCAGGGTCACAGCTGGCGGGCTCAGAGCTCAGGGACTCACCATGGCCAGATTGACCCAGGCAGTGGCCAGCTGTGTCAGAGTGGCGTCCTCATCCTGCTCCTGCATCTTTTTTAGCTCCTTGCTGTTGCAAAGGAAAGAAAGGAAAAGTAGGGCTGAGAAAGAAACTTTGGAAAATTGGCACAATAAAACAATGAGGGTGGAGCTCTGAGCGGATCCAGCTACACTTGAAAACAACTTACAATAATTTTTTTTTAAAGTCTGTACCCTTTAACCCCAAGATCGCACTGCTAGAAACATCCCAAGGAAGATAAAGTTCCTATACAGTTCATGACAAAACAAGAGATGAGAGCAGTTCATAGGAAGTAAGATGGACAATTCTGATCGCATAAAATTAAATTTGTGCATATACAAAATTAAAAGAGAAGCAGGAAACTGAGAAAAATCTTTGCAGCAAGTTTCTCTGATAAAGGTTTTATTTCTAAGATATATCAAATTTATAAGAATACGAATCATTCCCCATTTGATAAACAGGCAAAGGATATGAAGAGGCAGTTTTCACAGGAAGAAAGGCAAGCTATAAATAGCCATATAAAAAAATGATCACTAATAACTAGAGAAGTAAAAATTAAACAAATCTGAGGTATTATCTCGCACTCATCAATCTAAGAGACATTTATAAATACTAATGTGCCAGGCACAGTGGGAAGCCCCAGATTGGAAAAAGTTGATAAAAAGGGAAGGTGAGCCATGGGAAAAAGAGGCACATTAACGCACTGTTGGTAGAACTGTGATCTGGTCTAGTCATTCTGGAAAGCAATTTGGAACTCTACCAAAAAGGCTATAAAACTGGGCCTATCCTCTGACCCAGTGATACCATTACTAGATCTGTACCCCAAAGAGACCAAATAAGGAGGAAAAAAACCCATACATGCAAAAATATCAATAGCAGCTCTTTTTTCTGGTAGCAAAGAATTATAAACTGAAAAGGTGCCTATCAAGTAGGAATGACTGAAGGCATGCTGTATGGCATATGGAACACAAAAGAGGCAACATGAACACAAGAGGTGGCACAATTGAAAGTAGATAGGGTAAAAAAAAAAAGAAGATAGGGTCTACAGTCAGGAAGATCTGAATTCAAATCCTGCCTCAGACACTATTAGTATGTAACATGGATAAGTCACTTCACCTTGGCATCAGTTTTTTAAAAAAAAATTTCACTAAGTATTTCCCAATTAAATGTAAAGTTCCAAATTCTCTCTCTCTCTCTCTTTCTCTCTCCCCTGTTCCTTACACCTCTTTCAGAAGACAAATAATTTGATAGTGATTATATGTGGGAAATCATGCAAAACATATTTCCATATTAGCCACATTGAGAAAGAAATCACAAAATAAAACAATAAAAATAAAGTAGAAAAAAATATGCTTTGCTTTGCATTCAAAGTTCATTAATTCTTTCTCTAGAGGTGGATAGTATTTTCCATCAGGAGGCCTTTGGAATTGTCTTGGATCAGTCCTTAAAACTGTCTTTGCATATATTTAGAAAAATAAAATAGTATCAAAATAAAAAAAATTGAAAGAAAATTACTGTGGCTCTTTTGTTGTTTATCCTTCATGGAATGATGTCTTAACATGTGTGTGAACCAGATTTAAGTGAGGTGAGGCAGAGCTGCACAAAGTCATCAGCCTCACACTCTCTTCCACAGTTACCAAAGCCCAGTGACAGAACGAGAGTCAAGAAGACTGGTGATGGCTCCTCTAAGCACTCCATGACACCTGCTTCAGCCACTTTTATGACCACAGAAACAAACTATTCTCATCTGCACATTTCCCTGGGAGAGGTCTTGACTGTTTGGCGCAAACACTCCCTTAACTCACCAATGGTTTGAGGTCCATCACTTTCCCTCAACCTGGGCAGACTGTGTACACTGTTCTTCTCACTTTATTCTGCAACCGTTCATATGTCTCCCCAGGTTTTTCTGAAATCACCCTGACTGCCATTTCTTTTCTTTTTTTAAAATTAAAGCTTTTTCTTTTCTTTTCTTTGCTGAGGAAATTGGGGCTGTGACTTGCCCAAAGTCACAAAGCTAGCAAGTGTTAAGTGTCTGAGGCCAAATTTGAACTCAGGTCTTCCTGACTTCAGGGCTGGTGCTCTATCTACTGCGCCACCTAGCTGCCCCAAACATATGCATGGATAATTTTTTAACATTGACCCTTGCAAAATCTTGTGTTCCAAATTTTCCCCTCCTTCCTCTTACCCATTCCCCTAGATGTTAAACACATTAAAATATATGTTAAATCCAATATATGTATACATATTTATACAATAATCTTGCTCCACAAGAAAAATCAGATCAAAAAGGGAAAAAATGAAAAAGAAAATACAATGCAAGCAAACAATAACAGAAAGCATGAAAATGCTATGTTGTGGTTCACACTCAGTTCCCGCAGTCCTCTCTCTGGGTATAGATGGCTCTCTTCATCACTGATTATCATTTCTTATAGCACAATAATATTCCACTACAAGCATATACCATAACTTATTTAGCCATTCCCCACTGATGGGTTTTCCTCCATTTCCAAGTCTCTGCCACCACAAAAAGAGAATTACTATAACTATTTTTGTACAAACATGTTCTTTTCCTTTTTCTTTGATGTCTTTGGGATACAGACCCAGCAGTGGTATTGCTGGATCAAAGGGTATACCCAGTTTTATAGTTCTTTGGGCTTCGTTCCAGATTGTTTTCCTGAATGATTGGATCAGTTCACAACTCTACCAACAGTGAACTAATGTCTCAATTTTCCCACATCCCTTTCCAGCATCTGTCATTTTCCTTTTGTGTCACGTTAAGCCAATCGGATAGGTATGAGGTAGTATCCCAGTTTTGTTTTAATTTGCATTTCCCTAATCAGTAGTGATATGGAGCATTTTTTCATATGACTAGTGATAGCTTTGATTTCTTCTGAAAACTGTCTGTTCATACCCTTTGATCACTTTTCAAATGGAGAAAATCTATCTCAGTTTTCTTAACTGTAAAATCAAGATAATAACAGCAGTGACTTTTCAGAGTTGTTGTGACGTTAAATAATATCTACAAGCTATGTAAGTGCTAGTTATTATTATGACTAATGGAATAATATTGTGCTGTAAGAAATGAAGGGGATTATTTTAGAAAAACCTGGATAGATGTATATGAACTGATAATAAGTCACATGAGCAGAACTAGGAAAACAATCTCTATAATAACAATATTGTCAAGACAAAACTTCACAGTTCCAAAGGACTTATAATGAAAACACTGCCCAGAAAGCTGATGGATTCAGTGCAGATCAAGGCATTTTTTGAATGTAGCCAAAGCAGCTATTTGTTTTGCTTGACTATATATATTTGTAGTTTTTTCCTTTGTTTTCTTATTGGAAGAGGCAAAGGAGAGAAAAAATACAGACCTCAAAATAAAACTCAATTTTAAAAAAAGGGTTCCATATATAGCAAAATATTTATGACAACTTTTTTTTTTTTTGGCAGTAGCAAAGAATTGAAAATGAGGTGGGTATTTATTGATTAGGGAGTGGATAAGTAAGTTGTGCTTTCTAAATGTGATAGAATATTACTGCAGGATGATGTAAGAAACCATGAGTATGATGACTACAGTAAAGCACAGAAAAATTTATATGAAGAAGCAAAGTGAAGAAAACAGAACCAGAGAATGTAGATGGAGGAATAAAACAATGAAAATTGGATTGTAATGAGCTTGACTCCTAAATTCTTCTCCTTGTTCACAGAAGTGAGGGACCATAAGTTTGAAATTCTGAATACATCAATATGTCAGTTAATTTTACTGAAATTTTTCCTTTTAAAAAATTTAAAAGATTTTTTCAATGAATAAAAATATATTTTGTCTTCTTTTCATTCTTTCCCCTCTAGCCCAACTGAAAGGAAAAACCACTGTAATAAATATTCATAGTCAAAGAAAACAAATTTATGAATTAGCTGTGTACCAAAAACTGCCTTATTGTGCCTAACGAGTGAATACTGAGGTGGATGGTAGATTCATGGGTGTATGGTCCTCTGTGATCATGAATGATTACTGTGTTGTTCAGAGTTAAGTCTTTCAAGTTGTTTATTTTTAGAGAGTTGTTCCAAGAACACAATGTACACAGTTAACTACAACAATTTAAAAGAACAAAAAAAAGATTGAAACTAGACACCGTGTAATTAAAATGACCGTTGTTGGCTCTGAAAAAATGGCCCATCCTCTTCTTTTCTGCAGATGCAGGGGAGTGGGGAAGGGAAACAATGGTGTGGAACGTGGAATATACTGTTAGATGGTGGTTAATGTGTTTGTTAAGTTTACTGAGCTGCTTTTCTATTTTTCTTTTTAATTCTTTATAAAATGGATGGAGCTTGGGGCCCTGGGATGGGATTGGGAAGAACGTATTTTGAAAATGAAGATGAGATAAAAATAAAAGCTATCTGAATCAATGACCTCATCATCTTTCTTCCCAAACCCTCCCTCTTCCTAACATCCCCATCACCCTACCAGTTACCCAATCATCTTTAACTTACTCCTCACTATCTCCCACTACCCCCAACCCCCTGCCCCCAATCAGTAGTCAAATCCTATCGATTCTGCCAAATCTCTTACATAGGACCCATTCTCTCCTCTATTGCCACCCCAGTGCTTCTGCACTAGGCTGCTGGTTAGCCTCTCTCCCCTTAGCTGTCAGTGAGCTTCCTAAAGGGCAGGTCTGACCATATTACCCCCTATCCAATCAACTGCAGAGGTGCTTTATGTCCTGCAGGATCTGCTTGCCTTTTAGAGCCTCCATCACCAGTGCAGTTTTCTTAAACCCCACAGCTCCTCCCAACACCTGTGGTCCAGCGAACCTCCCTTCTTGCTCTTCTTCAAACAAGGCCTTTGAAGGCCAAGAAATACTTCTCAGTCCTCCTCAGCCTTAGTGCCTCCCTCTGCTTCTTCCCTATGTCTTTCTCTGCCTCTCTCTCATTTGTTCATGGTTGCTGGAAGGTCATCTGCCCCTTGTCCTGTCCTTGAATAGAGGAAGGGACCATGTTTTTGCCTTTCTTTGCATCCCTAGCACTCAGCTCAGTGCCTGACACAGTAGGCACTCAATAAATGCTTGTTGATTTGACTTGGCTTGACAGGACACCAAAAAAAGTGCTTGAAATGAAGGAACAAGCACCAAATTGCCTGACTGGTTCTCCCTGACATTATGTGTTAGGGTTTGTACAAGGGGTCCCTCAGGTTCTGAGAGGCGGGTGGCACAATGCCACTGACCCACATTTTGCCAAGGAGAAGCCTGGCCAGAAGAAAGGGACACCTCTCACAGTGGGATCTCCTTGTGTAAAACTCCAATGAAAGGGATTCTCAGTTGTTGCCCATCCTCAGTGAATTCCCATGAGGCTTCCTGCAGGACCTTGGGAGGAAGCCCAGTAGGCCAGCCAGCAGACCTGGAGGTCCTGGTACTGGGAAGTACAGGGAGGCTCTACTCATGAAGTAATATTTGCCTAGAATAGTCCTATGATCCCTTTAGGAGCTCACCATGTAACTGCCCTGGGAAGAGAAATGGACAAGGACATAATAAAGGATTTGAGATGAATTCCAAGGTGGTGAACCAGAGGCATGTGCAAGTACCTGGGTGACAGTCCCTCACTTCTCCAACAATGGGATTTGACTTGAGGATCTTTAGTGTCTTGCTGCTCTGACTTTGGACCCTACACCCTGACCTGTCCACCCTCAGTGATGCTCTAGTCCAGAAAGGTAGACCAGAGACCAGAAGACACAGAGATAAGAGTCAAATCTTATACTTAAATCCAACAAAGTAAATTATGTGAGCCCAGATATTTTGTGGGGACAAGGCCTGAGGCTCTTACTGGCTTACAGTAATTGGCTAACAGGAGCCAAGAGCACAAGTCTAATGTCTAGAAGGAGGAAGGGGTCAGGCTGGCTGGGTACTCTATCCTGGTCAGACCCCCAGAGGAGAAGTACTGTGCTCAGCTCTGGGAGCTCCACATCAGGAGAGCCACGGTACAGCAGAGTATGCCCAAAGGAAGGCAGTGGAAAAGAACTCCAAAGCAAGTTATACAAGGATTAGCTGAAGGAACTGTAAATGTTTAGCCTGAAGAACAGATTTGGGAACACACATTATCTCTCTTCAAGCATTTTGGAAGACTGTCCCCTGGAAGATGAATTAGATTTGTTCTGCTGGTCCTTAGAAGCAAGAACTAGGAACAACTGGGCAGAAGATACAGGAAAACCCCTTTATCTTCAGCATGAAGGATAAAGCTACTAACAATTAAAGCTGTCCAGAAAACAGCTTTTGTTGGGCAGAGGGAGGAGGCAGAGCGCTCACTGGAGGCATACAAGTAGAGGCTGGATGATCTCTCCAGTGGAGAGAAGGTCTCTGGCATGTTCCTGGCATGTGATCTTACCGGGCTAGGTCCAATCTGTCCAACTTCAGGAGTATCTGCACAATCATGGCCATGCTGTTTGGAGAGAAGGACAAAAAAAGAGGTCAGCTCCCACCTCTACAACCACATTGGCCACACATAGGCCAGGGCACTCTGACTGTTTCCCACCTTTCTCAGTGGCAATTTCTAAGCCCTAATGGCAATGCTGGTGAAAGGAAAAAACTGAGAATTTCTATCAGCTACACTGTAATGCTGGGCCTCCCTAGCACCTTAGCATCCTCTCAGGGAGCCAGAGCCAGGAGATCTCTACACAGCATAACCATACCTCAGGACACAGCCCCTGGGAAAACCTCATTCCCAAAGGTCATAGGGATTGGGGTGGGAGGGGAAGAGGGAAATCATCACAGCATCAAGGAGAATTTCAGAAAAATTAACATCTGAATGGAGAAGGCAAAGAAGCAGGGAAGCGTCTCCTAGCTACCCCAAGCTCAGTGGTAGGAAAATGAGAAGGGAGGACACAGAAAAGAAAGGAAATTCAGACAGGAAGACAAAAGGCATACAGGGTGAAGTCTTTAGGAAAGCCCGAAATTTGAAAAGTGGGAACAGACAGATTGTGAGCCCACAAAAGAGACAGGTTAGCCCAGCTGAGCAGGGGTTGGTGGGTGATAAACTTTCCCCCTGGAATGGAAGCGCAAACCTGATGGGCATCCCAGGAGTACTAAGCAATGCAAGCCAGAGGCCCAAGGTAGAATGCCTCAACTGAGCTAGGAGGGAAGGTTGGTGTCAGGGCCGGAACCATGATGATTGTCTGCAGCTGTGCCATGCCCACGTGAGGCCTACAGCCCCTGCCTTGGATAGAAAGCCTCTCTCTGCACCCACAGCTGACCCTTTCCTCTTAGCCCTCACAAGTCACATGGTTATTTTCCTTTTTTTTTAAATAGGATTGATCACCAATAGCTGACATTTCTGTCCCTCTGTGACCTATGAGACGTGTTCCTCAGAGCTAGTTTGTTAGGCAGGTAGGTCAATATCTCAACTTAGAAAGGAGGGAAGGAGCTCAGAGTCACTTGCCCAGGGTCATACAGCAAGCTTGGTTTAGGACCCCTAGTCCTGAGCCCCTCACTGGACCTTCTCCCCCCTCCCTCCCCCCCCCCCCCCGTCAAGGTCCTCTATATGCATGTCATTTGCCAGAACCTCTGCGGACATGCACTTGATCATTAGGTGGCCCCTGTGGGTCTCAGTTTCCTCATGTGTAAAATGGGAATGATCCTCTTTACATTCCCTACCCTGGGTTTGTTAGGAAGCACTGGAGAGAGAGAAATGTGAGCTGTCAGGATTGTTTCTAGGTCCTCTTGCTTCTATTCTACTCAAGTCTGTTGGCTTTCCTGAAATCAGGAAGTCTGTAATTTCCTCTCACCTCAGACAAGCTATGGATATGGGGTCCCCACACTGCACCCCGGGATCAGTCAAATGATTATAGGTTTTGCAGAGATGTTAGCTGAAGAAGGAGGGGAAGGGCTACATCTCAAGGCTAAGTCTTTGCAGAAGCTGGCACCTCTAGCCTGGAAGTGGCAGGACAAGTATAGAGGGCAAAACCTATCCTGAAGCCTCCGTGGTGGGGGGAGGCTGCTTTCAGGACATCTGTTCACACGGCACAGTGAGGGGCTAGGAGAATAGTTCCATCATCAATCCTGGGAAGCCCTGCAGATATCATCTTATTAGGGGCTTCTCTTTCCCTCAGACGAGCAGACTTCTGGTAGCAGGCTTTGAACCAACAATTGCCACTCTTGTTCACAGCCCTTCAGAGGATGCTCCTCTAGGAAGCTTAACACTTAGTTTGCTATTCAGGGTCATACACAATCCAGACTGCCCCTTCAGAATGGGTCTAATTTCACCCTGCTCCCCTCCAACAATTCTCTGGACCAGCCAAAACGGACAGCAGCCTCACCTTTGTGCCTCCCCCATCCATCACTAATGCCTGCAGTCCCCAAGCTTTCATCTCTAAAATATGCATTTCTCAAGGACATCCCATGCCTTCTAAATTCAACACAACACGTAAATTTGTTACTGTTATTGCTGTTGAGTCCTGCCTCACTCTTGGTGACCCCATTTGGGGTTTTCTTGGCAAAGATACTGAAGTACTTTGCCATATCTTCCTCCAGCTCATTTTACTGATAAGGAAACTGAGGCAAAGGGATCCAGGTGACTTGTCCAGGGTCACACAGCTAGTAGGTGTCTGAGGTCGAATTTCAACTCAGGAAGATGGACCCTCCTGATTTTAGGCCTGATGTTCTGTCCACTTTACCACCAAGCTGCCCCCAACAAATATTTATTGGGTTTCTAGAAAGTACCAAATGCCAAACTGGGCAACTCTTCATGGAGCGCAGGATGAGATGCTAACATGAGTAATTACAACAAAAGATATCAAACTCAGAGAAGCACCAAGTCGGGTCCTTAAATATAAACATTTGTATTATTAAGCTCCCCACCACGGAGGCTTCAGGATGGGTTTTGCCCTTTATACTTGTCCTGACACTCCCAGGCTAGAGGTGCCAGCTTCTGCAAAGATTTTGCCTTGAGATGTAGCCCTTCCCCTTCTTCTTCAGCTAACATCTCAGGAACAGGGCCGTGGGTGGTAAGAATTTGACAGAGGAGAAGGGGTCAGCACGGGCAAAGGCCAGGAGGCAGGGTGTCAGGGCACAGCAGCACCCTGTCCCACTAGGGAGAGCTGAGAGTTAGCAGTGAAGGGTGGCTAGATAATTACTGAAACAGCACCAAACACAGCGGCAAGCAGAGTCAAAGTGAGTGGGAGGGTCTAAGAGGGAGAGGGTTGAAGGGCTCAGGGCCATGCTAAGCCCAAAAGCACAAGGAGGAGGTAAGGATTTAGGAGCAGCATGCCGGGGCGGGAGCATCTCTCCTGTGCATTTACCACATTCTGACTGGTATTTTTGGCTACATCATCTCCTGAAGAACAAGGTTAGGTCAGGGAATCAGAGATTCAGCTCTACAAGAGATCTCGGGGCCTCCAAAGTATCTAAAGAGGGGAAGAATGAGGCCAGCAGTGAAAGCCCAGCCTGAAGCCACTGCACTGGTACTAAGTGAAGAATGAGGATTAGAATCCAGGCCTTAAGACTTCAAATCCAGCCCCCTTTCCATTGTACCCCGTTGCTTCATCTTTACACCGTCCATTTAAGGCATTTACATGGTAGGCACTTCTATTGCCCCCAGAACCAGTAAGAACTCCTGTTTGCTGTTCAAAGCCCCGCATGGACCGGCATTTCCATCCTTCCAGTCTTCTCACACACCAGACCCCTTCCCTCTGTGACCCAGACCTCCAATGTCCCCACCCTGACACTCTGCATCCTGACTAGCCCTTCCTCCCATGCCTGCGGCTCTCTCCCCATTCTCCCTGGCTCCCAGCTTCCCTGCTTCTTTCAAGATCCAGCTAAACTCCCCCTTCTACATGGAGCCTTTCCTAGCACTCCCTCAACTTGATGCCTTCCCTGACTTGTCCTGCCCATGCCTTGGGAAGGCGAGGTGCATGTTGTCTCCTGTTAAACTGTGAGCGCCTTGAACACAGGGACTGCTTTTTGCCTTTGAGTCTCTGGGACTCAGCACAGTGCCTGGCATGTAGTAGGTGCTCGGTCAACAAGCTGATCTGACTCAGCGTCGGCTCTGAGCTGCTGCATGTGCTGCTTGTTAAAGGACAAGTTGTCCTGGACTCGGCCTGAGAGAGGAGAGGGAAAAGTGCTGCAGACAGACAGAACCGAAGAGCCAGGGACAAAGCTGCTTTCAGCCACATGAGGGAATAAAGGTGCTTTCAGGCCTCTGGGCCATATCCTTGAAACCATGGAGGGAGGAGCGTCTACCCAGAATACAAATGCTAAGCTACAGCTTCCAAACACACAGGCTCTGGAAGGCCCCGCATATTTCTAGACAAGTCTCATTCATCTGTTTCTATGACAACAGTCCAAAGAAACTCTTTGCATCCCAAAGAATGCATCTTTGCCCACCGACTTCTCCTGGTGCTTGCTGAATGGTGCTGGGTGGGAAAGGGATGAATACAATGGTACTCACCACTCCAAGCTCTCCCCTTGGTGCAATGTGCGCAGAGCAGCATCGGGGTTCTTGTCATGGAAATAGATAGAAGCAGCCATTAACAAGAAGGTCGTGTTGGTCACATCAACATTCTTTGCCATCTTTCGGTCCAAGTCTGCCACAATCGCATCTCTGCAAGGTAGAGATGATCAAGTCTTGTACTCCCTTCCCCCCATTCCCTGGGATCTCCTGGGCCCTATTAATCCTGGGGGGAAATATTCTCATAGACTCACAATGCTACAAGATGACCAAGATGAAGGGATTTCTGAATGTTGGGAGTGGGAAGGCCAACCCAGAAAGATACTGAGAGCATTTGGGAGTGCTTTGGGAAAGAATAACACCTGCTCCTCCTCCTCCTCCTCCTCCTCCTCCTCCTCCTCCTCCTTCTCCTTCTCCTCCTCCTCAGAGAAGCAGAAAACAAGATCCTTGCACTCTCTTTCCCCTGCTCCTACCTGCTGGGACAGGCTCAACTGGGATACTGCTGATGCAGAAGCTAACGTGAGATGCTGGACTGAAGAAACTAATGACATCAATCTGTCAGAGTCTAAAACCAGTAGGAAATTCCCCTCTTTGAGTGTCATTTTCTCTATTTAAACAATGAGATGTTGGACTATATTGGTCCCCCCGCCCCAGCTCTGCCATCCTGAGTTCTAAGGACCCTCCCAATCCTAACATTCTGTGTGTCTCCTGACATTGTATATACTATACTCTAGTAACTCTTCTAGCTCCAAGTTCTTCCCTTCCCCCCCAGTATGATTATGATCTCTAAGTATAATAATTTATATTTCTAAAACTGGTATCAAGCATCTTTTAGACTGAAAGCTGGAAGGAAGGGTATACTTCCCCAGTACATTCTCCTTTATGAAATCTAAACTCCAAGGAAAAAGATTTAAATTCCAAGTATTAGCAAAGATCCATTATAGTCTCAAGAGGCCTAGAGAGTAAGAAGCCTTTAATTAAACAGAGGAGTCTGAGGGGTACAGAGTCCATGAAAGCATCTTTCCTGTAGGTTCCTTGGTCTGCTTCTACAGCAAACTTGGGGCCAAGCAACAGGCCTCTAAAAAACAAATTTTTTTTTGAGATGTCTATTTTTTTTTAAAAAGCCTTTTATTTTCAAAACATATGCACAAATAATTTTTCAACATTGACCCTTGCATAGCTAATCCTCTAAAATTTTTGTCTAGAGGGGAAGCTGGATGGCACAGTAGATAGAGCACTGGCTCTGGAGTCAGGAGGACCTGAGTTCAAATCCAGCCTCAGACACTTAACACTAGCTTTGTGACCCAGGGCAAGTCACTTAATTCCAATTTCCTCTCAAAACAAAACAAAAAAAACTGTAAAATTTGTGCCCAATGTCACCAGAATTCTGAAACTCTCTCACACTTCAATAGCATCTAGAAGGCACTGGTTCCAACCCGAAATATCATAAAGACCTCTCCTTACTGGAGGCTGATAAATGCTGACCCTGGAAGCCCCAAGAGACCCTGCTACCACTCCATAAGAATAAAAAGCCACTGAAATCTCTCTGATGCCCTGATTTTCACCACAGGCCTGGGAGCTAGTGGGCAAATGTAAATGTCATCACCATTTTACAGATGAAGAAACTAAGGCACTGACATTTTAAACACCTGTCCATTGGCACCAGAACCTTCCCGCTCACCTCTGGCTTTCACTGGAAAGATACTCTGCAAACATTCGGACGGCCTGGAGCTCTGGGGAGGAGCTGGCTTTGATCTCATCCAGTACCACGCCATACTTTCTCTGTGGAGAGCACAGAGAAATTCCATTATATCATTCCCTTCATCCATAAAAAGGCAGTTGGTGAGGATCACAGGAGCCAGTCATGGTTCCTATTTCTTTTTGCAGCCTCAGGGCTGTGGAGGGTCCACTCCAAGGGAGCAGCTTCAATACCAGCAGCCACAAGGAGGCCTCTGTCAATAGCCTGAGGCACTATAACAGAGAGGCCCCTGGATTTGGAGGGAGGAGGGTCGTAGGATCTCAGTCCCAGACTCAGATCTTTTTTTTTTTTTTAACAAAGCTTTTTATTTACAAAACATATGAGTGATTTTTCTACATTGACCTTTGCAAAAACTTTTTTTTTTCCCAAGCTTTTCTCCTCCTTCCGCCCATCCCCCACCCCTAGATGACAGGTAATCTAATACATGCTAAATAGGATAAATTATATGACAAATCCAATACATATATACATATCTATACAGTTATCCTACTGCACAAGAAACATCAGATCTAGAAAGAGAAGAAGAAAAAACAACCTAAGAAGGAAAACAAAATGCATGGAGATATTCACAGAAAGCATTAAAATGCTGTGTTGTGGTTCACTCTCAGTTCCCACAGGCCTCTCTCTGGATGTATATGACTATCTTCATCGCTGAACAATAGGAACTGGTTTGAATCACATCATTGTTGAAGAGAACCATGTCCATCAAAATTGATCATCGTATAGTCTTGTTGCTGTGTATAATGATCTCCTGGTCCTGCTCATTTCACTCAGCATCAGTTCATGCAAGTCTCTCCAGGCCTCTCTGAAATCCTCCTGTTGGTCGTTTCTTACAGAACAATAATATTCCATAACATTCATATACCATAATTTATTCAGCCATTCTCCAATTGATGGGAATCCTTTCAATTTCCAGTTTCTTGCCACTACAAAAAGGGCTGCACATGTGGGTCCCTTTCCCTCCTTTAAAATCTCTTTGGGATACAGGCCCAGTAGAAACACTGCTGGGTCAAATGGTATGCATAGTTTGATAACTTTTTGAGCAGAGTTCCAAATTGCTCTCCAGAATGGTTGGATCCGTTCACAGTTCCACCAACAATGTATCAGTGTCCCAGTTTTCCCACATCCCCTCCAACAGTTATCATTATCATTTCCTGTCATTTTAGCCAATCTGACAGGTGTGTAGTGGTACCTCAGAGTTGTCTTAATTTGCATTTCTCTGATCAATAGTGACTTGGAGCACCTTTTCATGTGACCAGAAATAGTTTAAATTTCTTCACCAGACTCAGATCTAATAGTTATTAGCTCTGTGGCAGCAAGGTGGGAGTGAATGGAGCCCTGGACTAGGAGTCAGGAAGATCTTCGTTCCAGCCTTAGACAATTACTAGCTATGTGATCTTTGACAAGTTACTTCACTTCTGTGACCCTCGTTTCCTTATCTGAAAAATGCACCTCCTACTCGGGGTGGTTGTGATGATCAATTAAGATGATATTTGCAGAGCACTTAGCAAAGTGTTTGGCAATAGTAAGTGATAGGTAGTGATGGTGGTGATAATGGGAGGAGGAGGTAGAGAAAGAATATAGAGGTTATAAGTTAATTTTATTGCTATTTGTTTTTTATAAAATCTTAATTTCTCAAAATAATTTCTCTATTCTTGTCCTCCCTTATAACAAGTAATAAAAAGGAAAAAAGACAAAACAGTTCAGTAAAATTAAGCAACGTATCAACTTAGCCCTAAATTCTAGGTTGTGTTTCTTACCCCACAGACCCTTAATATGCTGCAAAGTAATGCTTTTGGGGGAAACTTGATCAGACCTATTATTCTTCTCTGTGGGTAATGTCCACTGCGGGAACTCCTCCATCAACAAAGATTAGAATTTGTAACATCAGAATCCTAGGAATTTCTCTGGGGTACAGAAAGGTTAAGGGCATTCCCCATGGTCACAGAATAAATCTGTTGCTGAGGAAGGTCCAGAACTCAAAGCTTCCTCACCCCAATGCTGCCAAGCTATCTGCTTGGTCAATGCTGCTTCTTAAGAAAAGGGTAATATGAAAACTCTAAAAGAAACCCGAAGACTTGTCTGAACTAAAACAGAGTAAAAGAATCAGAACCAAGGGGCCAGTATACACACCAATCACATTAACACAAACACAAACAATGCAAAGATTTCAGAATTCAGATCTATGAAATAGCCATCTCGATTCTGGAGAACTGATGATGAAACATATCCCATGGCCAATAAGTAGGTTTGTTTTGTTTCACTGTACTCTTTTGCTGTAAACATGATTCTATTGGTAGTGGGGAAGAAGTTATTGGAAAATGAAACTAATTTGAAAAGTATTAATAAAAACTTTTTAAAAACAAAGTACTGACCTTCTCTCTGAAGCTCTTTTAAGACAGAAGGCCTGTCTTGTCTGCAATCTTTAGAAAGCACACCAATATGAGGGATTAACAGTTTTGGGGCCTTCACTTCCTCCTCCTTCAAATGAAACACTTGGAAGAAAATGAGCTTCTCTTTGAGTTTTGACAGTTTCCATTCCTTCAGATTGTAAATTCTAATGTTTATGTTCCAAGGACCCTTCTGGCTCTTTCTATCATTATTTTTATCAAGATTTGTCACAGAAACAAAGCAAATGGATAATAAAGGGGCAGCCTAACCTTATAATATACACATGGGAACTCTGATTGAAGGACATGTGAATAACAAAGTCTAAAAACATCATTACCTGTGCGAGATAAGCTCTGTACAAGAAGACATCTCTTTCAACTTCTTTTTCTGGGCTAGAAAGCTAGAGAGAACAAAAAATTTTAGGATGAACGCATATGGAAACAAATCAATCAATAGCACCTATATATCAGGCACAGTGATAACTCTGTGCTAGGAAAACATACACAAAAGAAAAATAATCTCTCCCCCCAAAGAACTATATGCTATTGGGGGATTGAAGGGTATCCACATGAGTTTTGTAGCTCATTCTTGACAAAAGTAGAAGCCCTAGAGCTTCCTGAAAAGAGCAGAGAAGGCCACATTTGGGCCTTATTAGCATCAGCAGTGTCTAAATAGCAATGCTAAGCAGTATATACAGGGTCTTAGTTTTTCAATGTAGACAAGGCCCATACTGGAGTAAGCCAACTTGGAATTTTGGAGAAATTTAATTCAATAACAAGTACCTCCAGTCTGCAATGCCACCTTCTAGGTAGTGGATACAGGAAAAAAATTACAGGTTTTGTATGCAAAAAGCTATCCATTTAATTGGGAAGTAATTATTCATAAATAACTGCAATAAAATTAGGCTCTAGTTACAAAGAAAAGACACAAAGTGCTCTGAGAAATCTGGAGAGGGACAGATCATATCTAGCTGAGAATCAGAAGAGGGTCCTGGGGGATAGAAACTAATCTGAGATGGATAGAATATACTGTAAATCAAGGAAACTAGCGAGACACATTAGAATGATAGGTTGGATCCAGATGACCTAGAGTACCAGGATAAGGAATCTAGATTTTATTTAGCTGACAGTGAGGAACTATGAACTTTTTAAGTAGGGGGATGGTAAGAACTGTGTATTAGGAAGAGTATTTGGCAAGAGGATAAGCATAGACTGAAAAAGTGAGAGACCAGAGGTAGGAAGACCATTTAGAAAGTAGGGGGGAAAGTAAAAAAAAAAAAAAAAAAAAAAAAAGCTTGAATGAGGAAGATGGCAATGGGGAATGAGGGTGACAGACTCTGGATCCCACAAAGGTAGAATCAACAGGATTTGATAGCTAATTGGATTTTAGGCCACAGAAGCTGGGGGAATTCTTTAGAGTGATTAAAAATCTTGAATGTAATGTCCCATGACCAGATTGCCTTGTGCACAGAACAGAACAAAGTGTTAAGATTATGACAAGCACCAATTCCGTTCTGCCATACAGCGTGAATCAGGGTCTGGAACTTAATGAATTGCTGGTTCACTTCATGAAATAAGTTCCTCTACTGCTTTCTTAGATTCTTCCTGTGTAAAGTGAATAGGCTTTCTAACGGGGCAAGGCAACCAACAGGCATTAATATCTATGCAAAAATGTCATCCAAGCCCCAGACAAGTGACTGATCAATGCATTTCTGAGATATGATCTATTTTTTTTTTTAAGCTGAAGAAAGTCAAACACCAAAGGTGAAAGAGATCAGATTCTGAAGAGGGAAATATGGGGGGCAAGGGACCCAGCTTTCAGGATCAAATACAAACACACCAGCTTGGTGTTTTAAGCACTTCCCCAGCTGGCCCTAGCCTTCCTTTCCAGCCTAACTGAACAGACTCCCCTTCAAATTTCTAACACTATGTTCCAGTCAGACCTCAGTGTTGCTTTAGCACCAGGGATCCAACATCACACCTCTGGCCTCCTGGCCTCTCTGCCTCTTAGCTTTTTTAAATGTTCAACTCATGTCCTAGCTCCTTGACTCACCTCTTAATTTGCACAGTCTAACATGCAGGTACCTTTTTAGAAGGCAGATTTCAAAGACTTTAGGGAATAGATGGGTAGAATCTCAGGGTAGGGATCTCAGAATTAAGAGAGATGCTCATGAATAAAATTCTCAGTAATTAATTACCAAGTCAAACAATTCCCTGAAGAAGCAAAATCGCTTTTGTCTGAAGAGACCAAAGTGGATTTTAGGGAATTTACTAATCAACTTACATTGTAAAAATGAAGGGGAAAAAAAAAAGAAAAAGCAAAGCCAAATAATGAAGATGAAAATGAGCAACAGAAATAAGTTCTATAAAAAGACAGTTAGGAATGTTGAAGTTCAAAATGGGCTGAAAATGGTAAGGGAACTGAGGAAAGAGTCACTTGGGGAGCATGGAGTGCTCAGTTGCTATTTTTGTTTGTTTTTTCCTACTAAGTAGAATGACCTTTACTCTACTAAAAACAAAAAGCACATCAGTAAGGAACACATAAGTATGCCTGGCTGCCCTGGTGAACCCAAGCCTCTCAGGTCAGAGGAGCCACATCCTTCAGTCCTCAAAGGGCTGGCAGCAGTGAAGGCTGAGCCACTGTTTGCCAGCCTGATCACGGAAAAAGAACGGGAGAAGGGAAAATGCTAGCTGATCCAATTTTTGAGAAAAAGAACAGAACACAGCTTGCAAACTAGAAGAAAGCTTGATTTCAGTTCCTTTGAAAACATTACAAATTATTATTATGAAGCTAGTTATCAAAAATTTACTTAGAAATCGAAGTGGGGATTACAAAGAACAAGCTTTATCACATCAGATTAATCTAGTTTTCCTTTTTGATAGGGTTTCTGGGTTAGTGGATGAGGAAAAGGCTGGAGATTAGTTTAAGTAGATTCTAGTAAAGCTTTTGATAAAATTTCTGCCCCCACTTTTGTGGAAAAGCTACACATTAGAAAATAACACAAATGGATTTAGAAATGGTTGGTCTCACTGATGGGTGGACAATGATTCTGTGTCAGCATGGCAGGAAGACCTGTGAGGATCGGTGCTTGGTCCCATGCTGTTTGACATCTTTATCAATAGTGTGGATAAAGGAATAAGTGGCAGGCTCATCCAGTGTGCAAATGACATCCAGCTTAGAGGAAGATGGCATTCTGGATGACAATCAGAATTCAAAAGGATTTCAATAGGCTACAGCACTAGACCGAATCTAATAAGAGATGGTTCACAAAAACAAATGGAAAGCCTGCACATGAGTACAAAAGTTCAGCTCCATGAGCACAAGATAGGCATTGAGAAATAGCAGCTAGAGGGCAGCTAGGTGGCGCAGTGGTTAGAGCACCAGCCCTGAAGTCAGGAGGACCTGAGTTCAAATCTGGTCTCAGACACTTAACATTCTCTAGCTGTGTGACCCTGGGCAAATCACTTAACCCCAATTGCCTCAGCAAAAAGCAAAAAAAAAAAAAAAAAAAAGAGAGAGAAATAGCAGCTAGTCTAGAAAAGAACTGGGGGTGTAAGTAGACTGTAAGCTCCATTTAAGTAGTGTGCTGGGGCAGCCAAAAGAAGCCAGTGCAATATGAGCTGCCTTAAGAGGGGGATACTTTCAGGAACAGGGGGAGAAGGTATTTCCATCTCAACTGCATCTCATCAGACTTCATCTGGAATACTGCATCCAATTAGAGAGCAACTAGAATGGTATCATGTCCATGTCAAGGATCTAAGGATGTCATAGGGACATCTTGACCAAGTTTCCACAGAGAAGCTTGCAGAGAGAAGGAAGCTGTAAAGCTGCAGAAGAGAAGATTCAGATCTTCATGTGTGTGAAAGGCTGTCATGTGAAGACAGGACTAGCACTGTTCTACTTGGCTTCAGAAGGCAGAACCAAGAGCAAAGCAAGGGGAGAGGGAGAGGATTCTGAAGAGGCAAATTTGGGATTGAGGTCAGAAAAACATCCCAACAACAAAAGGTCCCTGAAAGCAGAAGGAATTGACCACTCTCAATCATGTTATTGAGGAGATTCCTTTCATTTTTTTCTTTTTTTTTATTAATACTTTTTATTTGCAAAACATATGTATGGGTAATTCCTAAACATTAACCCTTACAAAGCTTTCTGTTACAAATTTTTCCCCCCTACTCCCCACCCCTCCCCTAGATGGCAGGATATCCACTACATGATAATTATGTTAGAATACTTAAGAAATGGAATATATGTATAGTTGTTGCATCATTTTTTGTGCAGGAGAAATCATATCTACAAGAAAGAATAATCTGATAAAGGAAATACAATGCAAGCAAACCTCAATAGAGAACATGAAAATGTTATGTTGTGGTCCACATTTCACATCCCTCTCTCTGAGTGTATATAGCTCTCTTCACCGAACAATTGGGACTGGTTTGAAGCATTTCATTGTTGAAGAGAGTGATGCCCATTAGAACTGATCCTCATATAGTATTGTTGTTGCCGTGAATAATGAGGAGATTCCTTTCATTTACAGGTTGGACTATCTGATCCATGAATCCCCTTCTTACTCTCAAATTCTATGACTTCTACAGAATTTTCTATAGAAAAGATGATCTTTCTCAAAGCATATAAATTCACTTTTTGTTTTTCTTTCTTGTGTTTTTTTCTATTTTGTGGTGACTTTTCTTTTAAAATAAGACTAATAAAAATAACTGAACAAGTATAACCAATATTGGATTGTGTGCTGTCTTGCAGAGGGATGAGGGAAGGAGAAAAAATTTAGAACTCAAAATCTTACAAAAATGAATGTTGAAAATCACCTTTACATGGAATTGGAAAAATAAAATGCTATTAAATAAAAAGAAAGAAAAGGTGATACTACTTTGCTATTGAATATGGGTATCCTCAAATTATCATGCAAATATTTCTCTGCTTCTAATGTAGATTGCTTATGTAGATTGTAAGGATTTCTGTTGTTTTTATACTCCTGGCACACTTGGCTACCACAAGAGTTTAATAAATGATTGCTGTATGGGATTGGATCCCCAGCAAAGGTGATGGGCTAGTATGCAGAATTTTATGTCCACAATTATCATATATCTTTTGTCTTAGTTTTATCAATTTCCAGTAATTACCAAGCCAGCATAATAGAAAGAATAGCAAGAAGATTTTGATACGAATAGAGGTGGCTTTGTCATTTATCAGCTGTATGACCATGGATGAGGGCTTGGCTTTCTCAATCAATTCAGAAAATATATGCAAAGCACTGACATAGGAACAAAAAGTCAAAAATGAAACAGTCATTGGCCTCCGGGAACTTATTCACAAATATGAGGATGCTTCTGCTACCTACTTCACAGGACTCTTATGAGAATCAGTACGTGGAAGCACACATGCTTTTCTTTAATTGTAGAGTTCTTCACATGTAATTCATAACTTTTGCTAGACTTTGGGTTCCTCTGAAACAATTTCTGCCTTCCACCTCTGGAAATAATTTGTAAAATGCTAAAATGACAAATCTGTAGAAAATCCTAAATTGAACACAGGACTGGGAATCTGATACATACATGAATTTGCCTTGTGAAAATACCTTACTGGAGCCTTTGGAGAGCACCCAGCTCAGGTTTTCTCAAACACTAGTCCAAGGCAAATTTTTTTGTAAAACCACTTAATGGATTTTAAAAATGAGGTCTTATGCCCTCTCACTCTAAGCTCCTCTCAGCTAAGATTAAAGAGCTGTCCAAGGTAGACAATTTAGTTATTTAAAAGTCCTATATAATCTGGGTAGGGAAATACATAGTTGCTTTTCCACTTCCCCTCTATCTTTTTCTCACCTTCCTTCTCAGCAGGAGAGAAAGCATTGGGGGGATAGGACTCCAAGGTCTCTTTCAGCAAGGTAGCTCTTACCTAAGTTCTTGTCCCTATTAGAAAATTCCTATTCTGTATCTGACCATACCTGCCATTCCAGCTGCTGACTGGGTTAGCTCACTCAGGTTCTCCAACAGTTCCAGAAGACATCAAGTAAGCCTGACTATAGAGCTAAACTTAACCACGTCCCCCCTTGAGACGTATCCAAGATCATTTCCCAAAGGGAAAGTGATTCCTGAGCAGGTAGGAAGGTCCCAATCAATGGATTCCTCTCCTACGTAGGCCAGAGGTCCACTTGTAAAATGGGATTTGGGGGAGGAAAGGAGATTCCGGTTCTTCAGATTCAAGGGGGGCTGAACAATTTCTAGAGGTCTCTTGCAGTCCAGAGGCCCAGTCTTCCTAGTCTAGGACTTTCCTTGGCCCGTGTTAAGATTTGGAAATTTAAATGTGTCATCCCCAGGACAAGGTGCAGGGGAAAGAAGACTGGATTTGGAGTCGGGAGTCCTAGCTTTGTATCTCCGTTTCCTATTTACTACTTGCTGACTTGGGCAAGGCTGTTTCTTCTAGCTGTAAAATGGGGGTGGGGCTGGGTGCCGGCCCGTCCCATCCTCGCTGCTCTCCTCAGGGTTCGGCAAAAAAAAAAAAAAAACATTTGGTAAAAGGGGGTGCGAGGATTTGGACGAGATCCCTTCTTAAGCTACCAAGCCCTTGCTCCGTCCCGGTACCAGCTCTGGCCAGTGGTCAGGGCTGAGGAAGGAGGCTCCGATAACCCAGCGGGCCCTGGACCCCGGAGTCCCAGCCCTGCCCTCCATCCCGGCCCGCTGCGGCCGTACCTTGACACGCTGAGCCTCGTTGATGCACTGTTGGTAGCTGCCGATATAGAAGGCGTTCTTCACGTCGAACAGCTCGTCCACCTCCCCGGGGCCGCCTGGGGCAGGACCGGGACCGGGAGCCGGAGGTGCCATCTTTTTACCGACACGTCTTCAGAGACGAGGAGGAAGTGACGGAAGTTGGCGCCCGCGAGGCCCTCTGGGAATCGTAGTTCTTGACTTGGAGAGAACTGGAAGGAAGGGTTAAGAGAGAAGGGGAAGACGGGAGGGAGGCGTGTCCAGGAAATAACGTAGAAGAGCGCTCCGGAAGTGCTGCAGGACCGGTGCGCGAGGAGCATCTCGAACTTCGCTTTAGCTTTCTTCAGCAGCCGACAGAGGTGGTGACGGCGACGGCGGCGGAGGAGAAAAAGGAGAAAAAGAAGGAGCAGGAGCCATGGTCGGGTTCGCGGAGCTGGGGCTGGCGTCGTGGTTGGTGGCGCAGTGTAAACAGCTGGGCCTGAAGCATCCCACGCCTGTGCAGCAGAACTGCGTCCCAGCCATTCTGGAGGGTGAGCGGCCTTGTTTCTCTCCCCCTCGCTATTGGTGACAGACGAGAAGGCCCGAGTTCGGCTCCCGCCTCTGAACAATGTCTCTTATAATAAATCGCTTTACTTCTCTGCCTCAGTTTTTTCATCTGTAAAATACCCCTAATGATAGCACTTCCTGTCGGAATTGTAGGAAGACTAAAATGAGAATATATGTCTAGTGCTTTTCAAACCTTAAAAGGGCGATAGATTGCCACCTGTTACCACCCCCTTCCCTTCATTTCCCTCAGCTACCGTTCTGCAGCCTCCATGCCCACTCCGTCATTACCTCCTTCTGCTTCCCTGTCATCCCCTAATTTCTTCAACCTCCAGCTTGCCTCAGCCTTCATCTCCCAGCATGGCATCCACTCTGCTCACTGTAATATCTGACACTTACATAGCCCTTCCCCTGGGCGATTTCCCCCTCTCTATAATAATACAATCTGATGCTCCCCGATCCCTATAATAATATCCGACATTATGTAGTTGTTTCCCTAGGTGATTCCCTGTTCCCCATAATAACATAATATGTAATATCAGACACATATAGCATTTTTCCTGGGTGATCTCTCCGCTCCCTATAATAATATCTGACACAATATAGCACTTTCCCTAGGTGATTTCCCTGATCCTATAATAATAATAATATCTAATATTATATAGTTCTTTCTCTAGGTGACTTCCCTATTGCCCATAATGATATAATATCAGACACTTATATAGCACTTTCCCTGGGTGATCTCCCTGATCCCTGTAATAATAATATCTGATACTTACATAGCATTTTCCCCACGTGATCTCATTTAAGTCCTCAGTTCTTCAGCCCCTCCCTCTCATCACTTCAGTTCTCTTCCTCATTCCCTGCTGTCTCCTCTGCCCCCAAATGCTTTGCCGGTTATCTTTCTAGGTATCATGTGGACTCTTCCTTGTGCTTGGCTCTTTTCCTCCCCTTGTCCCTCTAGAAAGTGTCTCTCCCACCTCCAGATTCCCTCCCCTTCTCCTTCATGGGCTTTACATTTCTCCAGGCTCCTTCTGTGTCAGGTGGCAGCTAGCTGGTCCAGTGAAAGAGGCCTGGAGTGAGAATCAAGAGACCACCCAGATTTCATTTGAGTGGATGCTTGGCTGTGCTGCAGAATTCCTGGGGTGCCTGGAAAATTATTTCCCCTACGGAAGGTGGGATGAATAATGCTTGCACTAACTCACAGGGATGACATTAGATATTGTATTTAAAATCACTTGGTAAAGTGCTATATAAACACAAGGTTATTATTGTTGTCTTAGGTCGAGACTGCATGGGATGTGCAAAGACTGGCAGTGGCAAGACCGCTGCATTTGTTCTGCCTATTCTGCAGAAGTTGTCTGAAGACCCCTATGGCATTTTCTGTCTTGTACTAACACCCACCAGGTAAGGCTCACCTTTCCACTGTGAGTATCTTAACAAAGGACATTATGCTTAGTGTAGGAAAAATGGGGTCCACTTTTTAGCTTTCTGATATCAGGCAAGACAACAGTTGTTTAGTCATTTCAGTAATGTCTGATTCTGTGACCCCATTTGGAGTTTTCCTGGCAAAGACACTGGAGTGGTTTGTCTTTCCTTTTCCAATTTATTTTATGAAGAAGGAAACTGAAGGAAATTAGGGTAAGTGATTTGCCCAGGATCACACAACCAGTAACTATCTGAGGCTGGATTTGAATTCAGATCCTTCAGACTCTATCCATTGTGCCATCTAACTGTACATCTATATTGTTCTAGGAGAGGAGGAGGTGCAATATTAGATCGTTCTGCTTTCATGCCTTCCCTCAGTTGATTATATCCAATTTAGTGCTTAGTCTATATTCTGTTTTTACATAGTTGTCTGCTAATTCCCCTCCCCCATTAGACTGTGAGCTCCTTAAGGACAGGGACTATTTTTTGTCTTTCTTTTTATTTCTTATACTTAGAACAGTGTCTGGAACAAAGTAAGCACTCAATAAATGCTTTTTTTTTTTTTTTTTTGGCTGAGGCAATTGCAGTCAAGTGACTTTGCCCAGGGTCACACAGCTAGGAAGTGTGAAGTGTTAAGTGTCTGAGGTCAGATTTGAACTCAGGTCCTCGTGACTAAATGACTGAGTACTCTATCCACTTCGACACTTCGACACCTAGCTGCCCCTCAATAAATGCTTATTAACTGATTGGATTTCATAGTCTAGTAGAACACAGAAGACATGTACACAAAATGATTGACCTGTATGAATTCTGATGGGTTTAAGATTGTTAACAGTTGGATAGAATGGGGATCAGGTACTGCTTCTTGGAGGATGTGTCATTTGAGTTGAGCTTTAAAGGTAAGAAATCAACAGAGGGGAAAAGGGCATTGAAGGAATAAGAAATAATTTGAGCAAAAAGAGGGAGGTTTGTAACCATGATCTATATTTGGAGAGCAAAGAGTTGCCCATTTTGGCTGGAGCAGAGGGTTCATTGAGGGGAGTAAATTGGATAGGACTAGAAAGTTAGTGTGGTAGGTGCCAGATTGAGGAAGTCAGCCTCCTTCATCTCCTCCCTGCTTCACTGGGACTGTCCTGTTGGCTGATCTCATACATACCTCTGTTCTTTTACATAAGCAGTTCTTCATTTAGCATATGCTCCTCTTCCTCCTCCCAGAATCCCTAGATTGTCTCAACACTTCCCAAACAAGAGCTTTCCCTTCTCTTTATTATTAGGATTCTCCCTCTTATATTATGTATAAGTTAATTAAACATAAATGTTTATATTACAATATATTTTTTATATATAAGTATATGTGATATATTTAGATAATATATATTATAAATATATAATTTACAAATAAATTAATAAAGCATATTACAAATTAATTAGTTAATAAATATTTATTAAATAAATGGTGCATCTAGGTAGCACAGTGATAGAATGCTATTCCAGGAGTCAGTAAGACTCCTCTTCCTGAGTTCAAATCCAGCCTCAGACACATACTAGCTCTGTGACTGAGCAAGTCACTTTACTCTGTGTACCTCAGTTTTCTCATTTGTAAAATAAGCTAGAGAAGGAAATGGCAAATCACTCATATATGTTTGCCACAAAAACCCTAATGGGGTCACAGAGAGTTGGATATGACTGAAAAAAGACTGAACAAAAAATTTATTATGTGCCAAGCACTGTACTCAGGATAAAAAATAGTGGATAAAATAATCTCTACTTCAGAAAGAGCTAGGGATTCACAATATAAAGAAACTAAATGACAGAGTCGTCATTTACAAAGTAGTTTGGCAGGGAGGGTACTGCTAGTTGTAGAGATTAGAAAAGAGTTTATGTAGAAGGGGGAACTTGCACTTTTTTTTTTTTTTTTTTTTGCTTAGGCAATTGAGGTTAAGTGACTTGCCCAGGGTCACACAGGTAGGGAATGTTTAGTGTCTGACTTCAGGGCTGGTGTTCTATCCATTGCGCCATCTAGCTGCCCCCAACTTGCACTGTCTTGAAGGAGGAGACCACTTATATGAAGTGGAGATGCAGGGAATTGCAGTTCAGGCAGCTAATGCAGGTTTCCTATGTAAGCAACAGAGTTTGGGAGAGGGAATCATGGTTGAGGAGCCTGGAAAGATTGGTTGGGATGAGATTGTGAAGGGCTTTAAATTATTTCAGAAGAGATATTGACTATATTCTAAAAGCAATACAAAGCTACTGTAGTTGATTAAGAAGGGAAAGCATACACTCAGCTCTGCTTTTAAGGAGAGCTTTTTTGGCACCAGTATGTCAAGAATTAAATGGATTAAAATGAGGAGAGGCTTGAGGCAGGGAGACCCATTTGGAGGCCTTTGCCATAATCTAGGCCTGAGGTGAGGAGGGCCTGACACAAGGCAGTAGCTGTATGAGAAGAGAGAAGAGGAACATTGTGGAGGGAGAAACAGCAAAATTTGGGATCTTTGGGGTCAAGAAGAATGAGTAGTCAGGGAAAATCCTGAGCTTGTGAACCTAGGAGGCAGGAAGAGTGCTTCTGACAGAGTGGGGTAGGGGGTCTGGGCGTGACACAGAATGGAGGCATGGAGAGAGTAGCTGAAGCTGTGGGAGGGAGGGAAGGAGGAAATAAACATTTATTAAGTGCCTAACGTGTGCCATTTTACAGTTGAGAAGACCAAAGAAGCAGAGGTAAGTGATTTGATCAGGGACACACTGCTCTTATACATCTGAAGCTGATTGGAACTCGGGCTTAGTCAAGCCCAGTTTCATCTACATGAAGCCCACATGAGACATCTCCGGATTCCTGAAGCTGATCAGGTTTCTTCTCCTCCTCCAACGACCCAGAAAGTGAACCTTGTTTTTATCTTGTATTTCTTTTTTTTTGCTTTTTGCTGAGGCAATTGGGGTTAAGTGACTTGCCCAGGGTCACACAGCTAGGAAGTGTCTGAGACCAGATTTGAACTCAGGTCTTCCTGACTTCAGGGCTGGTGCTCTAACCACTGCGCCACCTAGCTGCCCCTATCTTGTATTTCTTCATTGAGATTTCCCCATTCCTCATTCTCACAGACTGTGAGCTTAGGGCTTAAGCCAGATTGAAGCCCCCACCCCTCATGTTCATCATATTCATGGCTTGGACTAGTCACTTAAACTCTGTGGGTTTCCTCATCTGTAAATTGAGGGGGTTGGCCCAGATAGCCTCTGGGGTTCCTTTCAACTTTAAATCTATTTTCCTGTGGCAGAATCTTATGGTATACCTGTAGGTAGGAGCAGGGATATGGATGAGAAGCCCCCAAAGCAGGCAGAGGAGTGATTCTACAGATCTAAGGAAAACCAAGAAAGAATACCCAGGAGAAGAGGAAGGTCATGTGGCAGATGGGTTGAGGATAAGGATTGAAAAAGGTTCATTGAAAAAGGTTCATCAGGTTTGACAAAAAAGAGATGGTAACTTTAGAAAGGAGTTTTAATTTGTATGATGACATTTAATATATATTTACATGTGTTTTGATATCTATCATTAGATAGACCTTTAGTGAGCCCTTTCTATGTGTTCTAGGTGTAGAGATTAGAATTAAACATTCCCTGTCCTCAGGTGAGCTCACAGTCCAAGAATGAGGAATGGGGAAAACTGCATGCCTATCAATCAATAGATACAAAATAAAAACAGGGTTCACTTTTTGGGTTGTTGGAGAAAGAAGAGAGGCATGATCAGCTTTGGGAATTAGGAAAGGTCTCATGTAGGCCTCTTGTTGGCCCTTGAGCTGAGTAGTTGCTGTTTTTTTAAAATAGTGCTTTGTTTTTCTAAATACGTGTTGATCTGAGTTTTGAAGAAAATTCAAAGTAGGGAGGTGTGCATTCCAGACATGGGAGATTACCTGTGCACAGGCATAGACAGGGAGTAGTTCTGTGTTCCAGGAATAGGAAGAAAGCCAGATTGACGAGACAGCAGTGTCTGAAGGGCAGTCACCTATCTTCAGACTGGAAAGCAGCTGGAGGCAAGGGATAAAGGGCCTTTACTGCTAAAACAGAGGAATTTGTTTTGATCCCAGGGGTCCTAAGAAACCACTGAGATGAATGAATGACAAGAGTGACCTGGCTGACACGTGTGTGTGTGTGTGTGTGTGTGTGTGTGTGTGTGTGTGTGTGTGTTAGGAAAAAATAAGTTGGAGTGTCTGGAGACTGACAGGAAGGGGGAAGGGGAGCCTGAACTAGGACATCAGTGTGGGAGACATTTATGGAGCTCAGTGGGTTAGACTTGGCCTTTAGTTATGGATTAAATGGATCATGAGGTGTTAAGGGTAACTTAGAGATCACAAATCCAGTTGACTGAAAGGAATATGGTGCTCTTGACAGAAATAGAAAAATTCAGAAAGAAGAAAAGATTCTGTTTGGAGATGTCATGTTTGTGACATTTCTTTTCAAAATATCCCATAGGCAATCAGCAGGCTTTTACTAAGCACTTATTAGCACCAGCCATAGTGTTAAATATTAGAGATACAAAGTGAAAAAGCAAAAATGGTTCTTGTTCAAAAGGAGTTTATATTTTGCTTGGTAACTTAGTTTCTGATCAGGGAAGGAAGTGTTGGAATTAAATCCCAGGCAGAGAAAGTTTGGATTTTAGTGGGCAGTAGAAACGCACTTAATATTTGTGAGCAGAGTAAGCAGAGTAGGGACATAACCAAATTTATGGATAAGAAATAGTAGGGCCCAAAAGTCTCAGTGTGCCTTAAAACCACATTTTAAAGTGGCCTTCAGGGAGGACTGGAGCACTAAGTGGAGGCAGGAAGACCTAAGGAGCCTTTTGTAGTCCAGATCTATAGTAATGAGGACTTCTTCTGAGGGATTCATGAGAATGACAAAACAGCTATGAATAGTGATATAAAGGTAGAATCGATTGGACTTGGTAACTCCTTGAATATAACAGGTGAAGAAGAGAGAATCTGTGACTTAAGACATGGGGGAACTAGATGTTTTCCCATGATAGTACCACACATTTAACAAGTCACAGACTCATGGAGTTGACAAAGCCCTCTGTCAGCACAGATAGATAGCAACCCATTCCTCAATAGGAATCCCCACTGTAGCATCTTGGTGTCAGATCGCCATTTGACACTTTTCAGAGCAGCCCATTCTACATTTGGACAACTTACCTTTTTTTTTTTTTTTTTTAATTAAAACTTTTTATTTGCAAAACATATGTATGGGTAATTCTACAACATTAACCTTACATAGCTTTCTGTTACAAATTTTTCCCCCCTACTCCCCACCCCTCCCCTAGATGGCAGGATATCCACTACATGTTAATTATGTTAAAATACTTGACAAATCGAATATATGTATACATATTTCCACACTTATCTTGCTGTGCAAGAAAAATCGTATCTACAAGAAAGAAAAATCAGATAAAGGAAACACAATGCAAGCAAACATCAATAGAGAGCATGAAGATGTTATGTTGCGGTCCACATTTCACACCCCTCTCTCTGGCTGTATATGGCTTTCTTCACTGAACAATTGGAAGTGGTTTGAAACGTTTCATTGTTGAAGAGAGCCATTGGACAACTTACCTTGCTAGCAACATTTCCCTGATATACAGTCTAATCTCTCTCTTTGCAACTTCTACCCATTGTACCTCAGATTAAATGGAGTAAATTAGGTTCTTTTTCTATATCAGTTAGTCAGTAAACAATTGTTAACTCTCTACTATATGCCAGGTACTGTGCTAAGCAGTGGGGATACAAAGAAAGGCAAAAGATACATTGACTACCCTTCAAACAAATATTGATCTCATCTTTAATTTTCCTTTCTCCATCCTTTAACTGATACTTGTGTGACTTAGTGTCCAGTCTGCTGGCCATCTTGATGTTTCTAGTTTGAATCACTGACTGATTTGTCCGTGTCCTTCATGTGGTGAGTAAAAGAATCTTAGGTGAAATCTTAGGTGAAAAGGAGTAAGAGATGGTTGTAGTATTAATGGAGAGAAAGAGATGGAAGAAAAGCTATCATGAAGAGAGAATTCAAAGGGCTTGCTCAATCGAGTGTGTGAGAAATACAGGGGAGAGTCCCTTAGGTCTCCTGCTTGGGTCATGGAATGGGTAGTGAGGTCAACCAGAAATAGACTGGTTTTGGTAAGGCGTAGGGACAGAAATGTAGAGGTGGTTTCTATTTTGTACTTGTTGAACTTGAGATAGAAGAGGACCATCCAGATGGTTGAAGAAGTACAGTCATGTTCAGGGAGGAGATTAGGGCTAGACAGACAGGTTTGAAAGTCATCTCCATAGAGCTAAGGATAACTGAACCCATGGGAACATCAGAGATTAGAAGAACAGAGAAAGAAGAGAAGACAGGGATAGAGACTTAGCTGATGAGAGGAGGAGGAACAACAATGCAAGGAGATATAGAGTGGCCATGAGAGAGCGTTGTCATGAGTGCCAAGAGAAGGATATCCCGAAGAGGGTTGGCAGTGTCCAAAGCTAAGAAAGGTCAAAGACGAGGAAGGTCTGAGAAAAGATCATTAGACATGTCTATAAAGGGAAAAAGAGCAGCTAGGTGGCCTAGGAGAGAGAGACAGAGAAAGAGAGATATGCTGGGCCTCAGTCAGGCAGCTCAAATCCAGCCTCAGGGGGCCACTAGAAGGCGCAGTGGATGAAGCACCAGCTCTGGAGTCAAAAGGATCTGAATTCAAATGTGACTTTAGACATTTAATGCATCCTAGCTGTGTGACTTCAGGCAAACCATTTAACCCCGATTGCCTCACCAAAACTTAAATCCAGCCTCAGACACTTACTAACTTTGTGACCTTGGGCAAGTCACTTTACCCTCTTTGCTTCAGTTTTCTCATCTGTAAAATAACAAGAAAAGAAAATGGGGAAATTCTGCCAGGAAAATCGCAAATAGGGTCACCAAGAATAAAACTATGCAACAACAATAAATAAGGAAAAATGTAGTGAGCTTAGTTTCGGTCATGTTGAGCTGGAACTGGATGGTGGGACATCTAGGTAGAGATGCAAATCTGATTTTTAAAACCATAAGGATTAATGAGATTATCAAAGGAGGGAGTTAAAAAAAGAAGAGGCCCAAAAACTGATCATAATAAGGAATCAGGAAGATTAGGAAGGCAAGGAAAACATTTATCTCTGAAATAAAGGAAACAAAGAGTATGCATAAAATAAACATATAAATCATCAGCATTTCTATATGTTACCAGTAAAGGCCAGTAGCAAGAAATACAAAAAGAAATTCCATTTAAAATAACTGTAGATAATAAAATATTTGGGAATCTACTTGCTAAGGCAAAGCCAGAAACTATATGAACATAGTTTTCACACAAAGTTAGGCCTAAACAATTGGAAGAATATCAAGTGTTCATGGGTAGGCTGAAGTAATATAATAAAAATGACAATTCTACCTAAATTAATCTACTTATTCAGTGCTATACCAATCAAACCGCCAAGAAATTATTTTATAGAGCTAGAAAAAATTAACTTCATCTGGAAGAGCAGAAGATCAAGAATTTTAAGGGAATTAATGAAAAAAAAAATACAAATGAAGGTGGCCTAGCTGTACCAGATTTAAAACTATTATAAAGCAGTAGTCATCAAGACCATTTGGGACTGGCTAAGAAATAGAGTTGATTGATCAGTGTAATAAGTTATTCTCACAAGACACAGTAGTCAATGATTATAGTAATCTCGTATTTGATAAACCCAAGGACTGCAGCTTCTAAGATAAGAACTCACTATTTGACAGAAATTGCTGGGGAAATTGGAAAATGGTGTGGTAGAAACTAGGCATTGACCAGCATTTAATACCCTATACCACGAAAAGGTCGAAATGGGTTCATGATTTAGACATAAAGGGTGATGCTATAAGGAAGTTAAGAGAACAAGAAATAGACTACCTCTCAGATTTGTGGAGAAGGAAGGAATTTATGGCTAAAAAAAGTATACAAGAACATTATGAAATCTTAAATGGATGATTTTTATTATATTAAATTGAAATGTTTTTGGATTGAAAGGGAAGCAGAAAACTGGGGGGGAAATTTAACATCCAAGGGTTCTGATAAAGGCCTCATTTCTAAAATATATAGAAAATTAACTTGAATTTGTAAAAATACAAGCTGTTTTCCAACTGATAGTCAAAGGATATCAACAGACAATTTCCAGATGAAGAAATTAAAACCATTTTTAATCATATGAAAAAATGCTCTAAATCACTGTTGATAAGAGAAATGCAGATTAAAACAACTAAAGTATCACTACATATCTCTCAGATTGGCTAAGATGACAGGAAAAGATAATGGTAAATGTTGGAAAGGATGTGGGAAAACTGGGACACTAATTCATTGTTGGTGCAGTTGTAAACTAATCCAGCCATTCTAGAGAGCAGTTTGGAACTATGCCCACAGGACTGTCAAACTGTGCATACCCTTTGTTCCAGCAGTGTCTCTATTGGGTCTGTATCCCAAAGAGATCATAAAGGAGGAAAAGGGACCTGCATGTGCAAAAATGTTGTCCTTTTTGTAGTGGTAAGAAAATGGAAACCGAGTGGATGCTTATCAGTTAAGGAATGACTGAATAAGTTATGAATGTTATGGAATATGATTGTTCTGTAAGAAGTAATCAGCAGGCTGATTTCAGAGAGGCCTGGAGAGACTTACATGAACTGTGAAGTGAGCAAAACCAAGAGAACATTGTACATGGCAAGAAGATTATGTGATGATCAATTCTGATGGACATGGATCTTTTCAACCATGAGGTTATTCGGGCCAATTCCAATAGACTTGAGATGGAGAGAGCCATCTGTATCCAGTGGGGACTAAATGTGGATCACAACATAGTATTTTCACTGTTTTTGTTTGCTGGGTTTTTTTTTTTCTCATTTTTTCCCTTTTTTAATCTGATTTTTCTTGTGCAGCATGATAAATGTGAAAATATGTTTAGAAGAATTGCACATGTTTAACCTGTATTAGATTACTTTAGGGGAGAAGGGTGGGGGGAAGGAGGAGAGAAAAACTTGGTACACAAGATTTGCAAGGGTTAATGTTGAAAACTATCTTTGCATGTATTTTGAAAGTAAAAAGCTATTATTAAAAATTTCAAAACAAACAAACAAAAGAAATAAAGAATATCCAGCAGAAGGGGGTGATGAGCAGTGTTAAAGGCTGCAAATGAATCCTGTAGAACTAGAACTGAAAAAAGGCCCCGGTGGTTGGTGATGAGGGTCCTGTTTCTTGGGAATTCTTGAGAAAGCCATTACAGGAGAGGGTGAGGGAAAGGACTTTGACAGGCAAGTGAGTCGTGAAAAAGTAGATAGGTTGGAGAAAGTGAAAAGGTGGAGAAAACTCTTGTCTGGAAGTCCAGTGGCCAAGGTGGAGAGAGAGTTGAGATTTTAAAAAGCAGGGGAAGACTGGGGATCATAGAGGTGTTAAAAGTGTTACTAGGCAGATAGATGAAAAGGAGCCAGAGAAAAGGGAAAACAAGCTTTCTCATTTGTAAAATGGGAATAATGATACTTACATGGTCTTACCTAAAAACCATGGTTCTTTTGGGATCAAATAGTTATGTGGCATATTGAGCAAGCTCTCAATGGTATTTTTTTCTTTTATTTTCAGCTCTCTCTCATCTCCCCTCCTTCCATTGAGAACAGAAGAAAAACAAAACTCATTAGAAAGATATAGAATCAAGCAAAGCAAATTCTCACATTGGCCATGTCTTAAAAAATATATATTCTTCAATCTGAACTCTGGGCTCTCTGTCTAGAAGTGGGCAGCATGTTTTGTTAGGAACACTTTGGAACAGTAGTTTATCATTGTGTTTTTGTCTTTATGATATTGTTATTATATAGTCATCTGTTGATCTTCGCTAGCATTAGGGGCACAGAACCCCCTTGAAAGTAAAAAGCTGTACCACAAACCTTTATTTTCAGTAATTCTGATCATATTTATTTAACACACAAAACAAGTGAAACAACACACTGCACCCATAAAAAAGTTGTAGTCTTTATTTGAGAGAAATGAGTATTTTGCACACTTTGCAGAGTCTTCACAGCCACTTCTCCATCAAAGAACAAGGAGAAATGTGGGAGAATCATGTGACTTGAGTCTAAATGGTAGACAAAGCCCCAAGGAGGCATTCCCAAAGAGAATTGTGTGGGTTTTAGTTCTTTAGAACACTGAAACTTTGAACAAAATTTTTCTTTGTATATTTATGTTAGTAAATGATTAGATGAATATTAATAAAATGGATTAATAACAATTTATGCATTCATGACTTAAATTTTTTTTTAAGTTTTCTTTATATGTGCATGTTGCCTATGATTTTCTGCAGTATGTGACAAATCTCCAGAAATTCCCACTTGATTATCAGTAGCCAACCTGACAATGTTGAAAGATGACCGATTTTCTTGGTTCTCCTCACTTAACTTTGCATCTCTTCATATAATTTTCCTAGATTTCTCTGAAGCCATTCTTTTCCCTTCATCATTTCTTTACAGAATTGCAGTCATATATCACCAGCTTGTTTGTCCTCCATTTGATGAATGAATACTCCTTCAGTTTCCAGTTTTTTGCTATAAGTTGAAGAGCTGCTATAAATATTTTTGTTTATTTGGGTCATTTTCCTATTGCTTTGGTTTTTTTTTTTT
>JAJPUD010001267.1:255471-321966 GCA_023553655.1 Myrmecobius fasciatus | reverse complement strand
TAGCATCATATGTTTTGGGGAAAGTTTTTTCAGTAATATGAGTAAAGCAAAAATGCCATCCTTCTCTGACCTTATTTAAAATAGGTCTAGAAATACCAGGAACAATAATAAGGCAAAATAAGGGGAAATTAAAGGTATAAAGATAGGCAAAAAGAAAATGCTATCCCTATTTGCTAATGACATGATAGTTTACTTAAAAATCCTTGAGTATCAGCCAAGAAACTAATCAGACAATTAACAGCGTCAATGAAGAAGCAGGATACAAAATAACTCCCCAAAATGATTAAAATGAAACAAATTAGATGAACTATACATTGTAGATGCCAGAAGACCTAAGTTCTAGTTCCATCTGTTACTAACTTGCTATATGACTTTGAATAAGTCATTTTACCTGGTTCAGTTATATAAATTTCAGTTAACTCATTAAGATACCAGACTAAAGATCTCTAAAATTGCTTTCAATTCTGTTTTTTTATGTTCTAAGCACCCTTCCTAGGCTAACATTCTATATTCTATGCCCTAAGTTCTAAGTTCTCTTCCAGCTTAGATACTTCTGCTCTATTCTGTGATTTTGTGGTTGAATTGGTTATTCCTATACTGTTTCCCCCTAAAGAAAATAAAAGAATATTTACAGCACCAGGTCGAGGGACAGGAACTTCTCCTCTGTACATCACCCACTTAACATGAGAATTTTCCATGGTTATAAGTCCTTTGTATTTTCCTTTGGAGAACACATCTTGAACTGTTTTCATACTATAAGCACAAACTGCGGTCGTGTCCAACTTCCCCCTAGGAAAATGCAGGGGAGGGGGGAGGAAAATAGAGTGAATTATACTTTTTGCATCACTGCAGGAAGGAAGTGTGTTAAAGCTGAAATAATCTTCCAAGGAGCATGCAGCTACCTGTTTTCTTTGGCCACATTTTAACTTCTACTAAAAATAATTTTCTTTTTCAAAGGAAAAGGTATGATATGTCTTTTAGATGGATTTGTGATATTATTTAAAGTCCTCAAAGCCCCATGCTCCCAAATACTATATCTGCAGGATTGTAGAGGTCAGTTGCCTGTTAAGTGTATCTCCTTCAACTGCCCACTATCTTCTATTCTCCTGTAGTAAGATAAAGTGAATCACAGTCATCCTGCTACAACTGGGAATCCTACTTTTCCACAAGAAGAAGACAGGTGGGTCTTAGGGTAAAATAACACCAAAGACTAGTGTGGGAGAAAGAATGATGGATGTGGAGTTCCAGAACTTGAATTCTGGCTACCAGTGTATCCTAAACCCATTTTCTGGTTCTCAAGTTTCTTCCTATGCAAAATGAAGGAGCTGGACTAGATTTCTATGGTCCTTTACAATGCTGATATTTTCTATTGTCAATTTAGGGCACAGATCTTGGTCAGATGATGAAGGTATTAAAGACAAGCTATATGAAGATTAGTTCAGGGAAATGGAAATGTTTAGTTTGGAGAAGAAAAAAGTTCTTTCTGTTTTGTTGTTGTTGTTGTTGTTGTTGTTGTTTTGCTGGGGAGGTAGCAATCAAGGTTGTTACTTGCCCAAGGTCACACAACTATTAAGTGTCTGAGGCCATGTAAAAACTCAGGTCCTACTGATACATTGTTGGTGGAACTGTGAACGGATCCAACCATTCTGGAGAGCAACTTGGAACTATGCCCAAAAAGTTGTCAAACTGTGCATACCCTTTGACCCAGCAGTGTTTCTACTGGGCCTATATCCCAAAGAGATCTTAGAGGAGGGAAAGGGCCCCACATGTGCAAGAATGTTTGTGGCAGCCCTTTTTGTGGTGGCTAGAAACTGGAAACTGAAGGGATGCCCATCAATTGGAGAGTGGCTGAATAAATTATGGTATATGAATGTTATGGAATGTTGTTGTTCTGTAAGAAACGACCAGCAGGACGATTTCAGAGAGGCCTGGAGAGACTTGCATGAACTGATGCTGAGTGAAACGAGCAGAACCAGGAGATCATCATACACAGCAACAACAGTATTACATGATGATCAATTCTGATGGACATAGCTCTCTGCAACAAAGAATTGTCTCAAACCAGTTCCAATTGTTCACTGAAGAAAACCATATACACCCAGAGAGAGGGAAACGAATTATGGACCACAACATAACATTTTCATGATCTCTACTGACATTTGTTTGCATTGTGTTGCCTTTCTCTGATTCTTTTTTTTTTCTTGTAGATAGGATTTTTCTTGCATAACTTCTCAAGCATTTCAACATTATTAACATGTAGTGGACTTCCTGCCATCTAGGGGAGGGGAGGGGACTGGGGGTAAAATTTGTAATGGAAAGCTTTGTAAAGATCAATGTTGGGGAACTACCCATACATATGTTATACAAATAAAAAGCTTAAAAAAATTAAAAAAAAAACTCAGGTCCTCATGACTCCAGGGCTGGTACTTTATCCATTGTGTCACCTAGCTACCCCAAAAAGTATTTTCTTAAGGGAAAAAGGGAAAAGGAAAGGGAGCAACATAATAACTGTCTTCAAGTACTTTGTCCTGTGGAAAAGGCATACAGATCTAAGGGCAAAATGTGGAAATATTGGGTTTAATGGTTAAGGAAAAACTTATGAACATTAAGAGCTATCTCCAGAAGCAAAAGAGGCTGCATCAGGAGGTAGTGGGTTTCTCCTGGTTGGAGATGAAGTGGAGACTATATGACTATTTGTTAGCAGGATTGCAGAAAGGCTTTCCATTGAGTTATGGACTGGATTCCTATAGGATTATAAAACTGTAAAGTCTTTGACCTAGAAATACCACTCTTAGGCTATCCCAAGAAAGGACCCATAAATACAAAAATATTTATAGCAACTCTTTTTGTGATGGCAAAGAATTGGAACTCGAGCACATGCCTATCAATTGGGGAATGGCTGAACAAGTCACAATATATAAATATGATGGTATTCCACATACCAAGATAAGATCTAAATGGGTTCATGATCTGGATATAAAGAGTGATACTATAAGTAAATTAGAGGAATGTAATATAGTTCACCTCTCAGACCTTTGGAGATGGAATAAATTTATGTCCAAAGAAGAACTGGAACTCTTAATTGAAAACCAGATAGATAACTTTGACTATATTAAGTTAAAAAGTTTTTGTACAAACAAAATCAATGCAGACAAGATTAGGAGGGAAGTAATAAATTGGGAAATCATCTTTACATTCAAGGGTTCTGATAAAGGTCTCATCTCAAAAATATATAGAGAATTGTCTCATATTTATAAAAATTCAAGCCATTCTCCAATCAATAAATGGTCAAAGGATATGAACAGACAATTTTCAGAGGATGAAATTAAAACTATTTATAGTCATATGAAAAGGTGCTCCAAATCACTGTTGATCAGAGAAATGCAAATCAAGACAACCCTGAGGTACCACTTCACACCTGTCAGATTGGCTAAAATGACAGGAAAAGTTAATGATGAATGTTGGAGGGGTTGTGGGAGGGCTGGGACACTGATGCATTGTTGGTGGAGCTGTGAACGGATACAGCCATTCTGGAGAACAATTTGGAGCTATGCTCAAAAAGTTATCAAACTGTGCATACCCTTTGACCCAGCAGCATTTCTATTGGGCTTATATCCCAAAGAAATCATAAAGAAAGGAAAAGGCCCCACATGTGCAAGAATGTTTGTGGCAGCCCTTTTTGTAGTTGCTAGAAACTGGAAATTGAATAGATGCCCTTCAATTGGAGAATGGCTGAATAAATTATGGTATATGAACATTATGGAATATTATTGTTCTGTAAGAAATGACCAGCAAGATGATTTCAGAGAGGCCTGGAGAGACTTACATGAACTGATGCTGAGTGAAATGAGCAGAACCAGGAGATCATTATACACGGCAACAACAGTACTATATGACAATTAATTCTGATGGACATGGCTCTCTTCAACAATGATATGTTTCAAACCACCTCCAATTGTTCACTGAAGAAAGCCATATACACCCAGAGAGAGGGATGTGAAATGTGGACCACAACATAACATTCTCATACTCCTTGATTGATGTTTGCTTACATTGTGTTTCCTTTATCTGATATATCGTTTGTGTAGATAGGATTTTTCTTGCACAACAATGATAAGTTTGGAAATATGTATACATATATTCGATTTGCCAATATTTTAACATAATTAACATGTAGTGGATATCCTGCCATCTAGGGAAGGGGTGGGGAAGTTGGGGGGGAAAATTTGTAATGGAAAGCTATGTAAGGGTTATTGTTGAAGAATTACCCACACATATGTTATACAAATAAAATAAAATTTAAAAAAAATATGATGGTATTCTATTGTCATATAAGAAATGATGAAGAGGATGTTTCAGAGAAACTTGAGAAAACTATTATGAATTGATGTGAGCAGAACCAGGATAACAATTTACATAGTAACAGCAATATTATTAGAGAAAATCAAATGTGAAAGATTTAGCTATTCTGATCAATGCAATGATCCACCACAACTCCAAAGGACTTATGATGTAAAATGCTGTCTACCGTCAGACAGTGAATTGAGGGATTCAGAGTACAGACTGAAGCATATTTTTTCCTAATTTTTCTTACCTTTTTTCAGAACATAGTTAATGTGGAATTGTGTTTTTCATGGCTATGTATGACTATATATGTATAATAATTCTTGCTTTCTTCATGAGTAGGGGTTGGGGTAGAGGGAGAAACTGTAGAACTGAAAATTAAAAAAGAAGAGTATGGAATAGGGGTAAGCTTGATCCTCCTTAAAATCTGCTCTGACTCAGATTCTGTGATATGTTTTAAAGCCCCTTGCAGCCCTTCCTGTTCCAGATTCTGAATTTCCTAGTTCAGCCATATTCTAAAGTCTCTTCCAGGTCCTGACATTCTATAGTCTGTGTTCCAAGGTTTCTCCAGCTCTGATATTCTATGAATTCTGTGGCAAAGCAATAATTAATTTCTCAAAGTGCTTTTCTAACTATAGTTTAATTAAAAACATTTCTTGCGGAAACAATCTAATCTCATAGATAAACAATCTAGCTTGAACTGTTTCAGCTTTTCAGGGACACGAGAAAAAGCTCTCCATCTTACCATTGCTGCATAAAAATCCCATAAAAGATTGTTTCTCTCCAATCCCCTGTCTTAAGTAAAAAGACATCCTGAACAATGTTAAAGTGGAAATCTGACTCTGGAAGAGAACAGATGAGGCTGGCTTTTAAAAATGATGTCCATCTCTTCTGTAATAGTCGTTTTCCACCGAGGTCACCCTATAGGAAGAAAATTGGCCCAACTCAGAGACACAGGCTCCTGCTGAATAACAACAGAGGTGATAAAATGTTTTGATGCAAACAAATACATACACAAACATATTTAATTGTTACTATCATATTTAAAAATAGCTCAGTTGATATTACACTTTTAAATTTCTCAAGCAAAAGGAATAACTTTGCTTGACCCAAAGATAATCAGTATTCTGAAATGAAGATAAAGAATGAAAAAAGAAAAAAGCGTTAGAATGGAAGATGACAGGGGAAAAGCATAGTGCTAAGTCAGAATTACAGTAAAGGACCTTAGAAATAATTTAATTCAACCTCTTTTTTTGAGGAGGAGAAAATGAGACCCAGATGTTTGAGGTCACAAAGAGATTTGATGGCAAAGCCAGAACTGGACCCCAGATGACAAGGTCCTCCAGGAGCTATATATGCTGAAGAGTGAGAACAAAAGATAAAGGATTTTAATGAACACTGAGCTTTGTGGGAAAAAATCAGGAAAGAAGGATTTTTACTTTTCCCGATGTGCCACAGACAGATTATGTGCTCAAAAACATCAAGAATAGATGATGAATCTCCCATCTGTGGGAATGACTGATCTGTGAATCTGTGAATGACTCAATTTTTGGAAAAATGAAAAAAAGTTTAGGTTTTCTGTGCTTTTACTATGACACAACAATGTTAACTGCTATCACAAAACAGGGTGTTCTTGATATGGAAATAGTTATATGGAGTAAAGATGGAGTTATTTTCATAGGAATAATGCTGGAGAGAGATGGAGAGGAGGAAAACAGATAGTAAAGTTTCCGGCTGCATCTCTCCTCTCTTTTCTTTTCACTCCCGTCTTCCTTTTCTTCTCCTTCCATCCTTTCTCCTCTCCTCTGCTCTTCCAGAAGGACACAAGAGAAGGTTTTGAGGGACACTGTGGAAGGGTTTGGCTATCATATCTTAGCTATGTTATCAGGAAAGAGTAGTAGCTGGGTGTATGTTTCTTTCTGTTCTTCAATTATAGCACGAATTGGCCTAGAGATCAGTCAATTAATCATTGTGCCACTAACTGATCATATGCTCCATGTTCAGAGCATTCTTTGCTTGCTCCATACACAAAAGTTTTTTCTCCATGCAATCACTAACCAATTACTCACTTTGCAGACTCGAGCAATTCTGGAAACTAGAGGCTTCTCATAGAATTCAAATTCAATAGCTGTTTCAGTGAAGAATACATAAATTTTGTCATCATCTCCATCAGTATTTCCCCTGCTCTCTTGTATGAAATCCATATGAACAAATTTGGGTTCTGGAACAAAGAAGCCACAAGTTACTGCACAAATTTTATTACAAGTTCTGGAAGTGAAACCAAAACAGATGAGCTATTTTTTACCCTTTCTTGATACTGTCCCACATTCTCTTGCCTATGGGTTTTTGCTCACACTGTTTCCCTTTCCTGGGAGAGACCCTAGGCAATTTCTTCAAAGCCTAATACAAGTGCCAAATTTTCTATGGAATGTTTCCTGCTCCCCCTTAGTATAAGTGATCTTGCCTCTTATAATTTTAAGATCTTATAATTCTGGAAAAATATAATTTTGTAGTATGATAGAATGTTAGAATTGATAGTAACCTTAGGGCATAAAGTATCAGAACTTAAAGGAAATTAAAAGATCAGAGTTGGATTGTGCCTAAATGACTCACTCCCTCACTTACTATAGAGGCTCTTCCAAACCTTTTCATTCCTCCTCTTGCCATCCCTTTATACTTTTTTCTTTTTCTTTTTTTTTTTTTTGCTGAGGCAATTGAGGTTAAGTGACTTGCCCAGGGTCACACAGCTAGGGAATGTTAAGTATCTGAGACCAGATTTGAACTCAGGTCCTCCTGACTTCAGGGCTGGTGCTCTATCCACTGCACCACCTAGCTGCCTCCCCCTTTATACTTTTTAATCTTAGTACTTGTCTTCAAATTTCACTGAAAAAAAACTGAGGCCATTTGCTCCTTCTTCCCTCTTCCTCCTCTCATATCACTCAGAAAGACATGTCTTCTACCACTATCTCTTCCTTCATCTCTGTCTAACATGAAGAGCTACCAATATAAATCCCCTTCAGCATTGCTATTTTTTTTTTTTTGGCTAAGGCAAAATTGGGGTTAAGTGACTTGACCAGGGAACATCCCTATTTGACTAATCTTCAGTCCCTCCCTATCTACTTGTTACTTCCTTACTGCTTACAAACAAAACCATGTCTCTTCTTTTCTTAAAAAACCCTTTCTTGCTTCATCTATCCCTTTTATCCTACAACTCTTCTCTCTTTCAAGAATAAACTCCTTGAAAAGACTGTCTGATAATCAGCACTTCCACTTCTTTCTTCTTTCTTTTTAACTTGAGGTTTATCTTCTGGCCTCATTCAACTACAACTGCTCTCTCCAAAATTACCAAATTTCTCTTAATTGCCAAATATGATGGAATTCTAGATTCTCATCCTTCTTGACCTCTCTGTAGCTTTTCACATTTTTACTGTCCTCCTTGGTGTTCTCTTCTCTAGGTTTTCATGACGCTGCTCTTTCCTGATCCTCCTACCTATCTGACTGCTCCTTTTCTGTCTCTTTTGGCTCTTCATCCAGGTATTGTCCAATAACTATAAATGTTCCACAAGGTTCTAACTGGACTTTATTCTCTTCTTGCCCTATGTTACTTCACTTGGTGATTTCACAAGCTCCCATGGATTCAATTATCATCTCTGTGCTAATGTTTCTCAAATCTTTTGTCCAGGCCTAACTGCTCTTCTAATTTCTAGTCTGACATCTCCAACTATTGGATAGCTTAAACTGTATATCCTATAGACATCTTAAACTCAACATCTCTTAAATTGAACTCATTTTTAAAAAATCCCTATTTAGATCCCAAGGGTGAAGTCAAAATAGCAGAGTAAAGCCAGGAAGCTGCTCGAGCTTTCCTAGTTTCCATAGAAAACCACATGAATCTAAATCTCTGAACAGAGTGACAGAGACTCTCCAGCTCAAGATAGATTGGAAAGGTCAGTCTCACTGAGGACAAAAAGGGTGTTTAGCCCAGCTCAGATGGTGTTCGGGAAATCTAGTGAGAAGGTCTTAATCATAGCAGATTAGCAACTGAGGCTCTTGATCCTGGATCAGTTGCAAAACAGACCAGTGGGGTAGCCTCAGCCTCAGTGCAAAAGGCAAATTACAACTGGAAAACCAGGCTGTTGCCTAAAGAGACCAGCTAGAGCTAGAGTTTGGTGCAATGCCCTCTGTACCCCAGAAGCAGAGCTTGACCATTAAAATCACAAAAAAGGGAAAAAAGAAAGAAAATGAATAAGAAACAGTAAAGAATCTTAGCCATAGAAAGCTACTATGATAATAGGGAAAACCAAACATCTTTAGAAGACGACAAAATGCCCACATGAGAAATCTCAAAGAGTGACATAAACTTGTCTCAAACCCAAAGAGGCTTCTTGGAAGCACCTATAAAGGATTTTAAAAAGCAAATAAAAGAGGTAGCCGAAAAGTTGAGGAAAGAAAGGAGAGTATGCAAGAGAGTATGGAAAAGGAAGGACAAAAACTTGCTGAAAAAAACAATTCCTTAAAAAAATACAATTAGCTAGATGCAAAAAAAAGTCCACTGAAGAAAACTTTGAAAACACTTTGAAAAGTAGAATTAATTTAATGGAAAAAGAGATTTTAAAAAGCTAACTGAAGAAAATCATACATTAAAAACTAGAATCAGGCAAATGAAAGCTAATGACTCTATGAGACATCAAGAATCAAACAAACAAAAAAGAATGAAAAAATGGAAGAAAATGTAAAATATCTCATTGAAAAAACAGGTGACCTGGAAAAAAAGAGATAATTTTTAAATTATTGGTCTACCCAAAAGTCATGACAAAAAAAATATTCTGGATAGCATTATTCAAGAGATCATCAAGTAAAACCACGCTGATATACTAGAACCAGAGAGTAAAATAATCACTGAAAGAATCCATCTATCACCTCTGGAAAGAGATCCCATAAGAAAAACCCCAAGAATCATTGTTGCAAAACTCCAGAACTCTAATCTCAAGGAAAAAATACTGCAAGTTGCTATAAAAAAAATTCAAGTATCAAGGAACAATAGTCAGAATCTGGCAGCTTCTGCAATAAAGGAGGGCCTGGAATACCATATTCTGGAAGGCAAAGGACCTGGGAACAAAAACTGTCCAGTGAGGCTGAGCTACATCTTTCAGGCGAGGAGATGGATCTTTAATGAAGTAAGAAACTTTCAATCATTTTAATTGAAAAGACCAGAACTAAACAGAAAATTTGATCTTCAAACACAGAACTCAAGAGAAGAATAGAAAGGTAAACAGGGAAGAAAAAACCCCCACATTATTTAAAGGTAGAATTGTTTAAAACCCTTATGAAATTTATAGGGAAATGAAGCATCACTCTTGAGAACTGTATCTTTTATTAGGGCAATTAGAGGGGGCATACATGGACAGAGGATTTTAAGTATAAGTTGACTCTGACATGATGATATTAAAGAAAAAAGACATTAAGAGGTGGGAAAAATTGTATTGGGAGTAGAAGGGAGGGCAGAAACACTAGGAGAAAGGGCTAAGAAGGGAGGAGGGGTGATGGAAGAGAGGGCGGGTTGAGGATGGGGTGGATCAGAAACAAAACACTAGAAAAGAGGGATAGGATGGAAAGAGAGAACAAATCATAGAAATAATAATTTCATCTAAGAGAATGACAATGAGACAACATATCAAAATGTATGGGATGCAACCAAAGCAGTTCTTAAAGGAAATTTTATATCTCTAAATACTTACATGAATAAAACAGAGAAAGAAGAGATCAATGAATTGGGCGTGAAACTAAAAAAAAGCTAGAAAATGAACAAATTAAAAACCTACAATTAAATACAAAATTAGGCATTCTGAAAATCAAAGGAGAGATTAATAAAATTGGAAAAAAATGACTATTGTACTAATTAATAAAACTACAAGTTGATTTTATGAAAAAAACCCAACAAAATAGATAAATATTTGGTTGATTTGATTAGAAAAAAAGGAAAAAAAGAAAAAACCAAATTACCAGAATCAAAAATGAAAAGGGTGAACTTACCATCAATGAAGAAAAAATTAAAGCAACAATTAGGAGCTATTTGCCCAACTATATGCCAATAAATCTGACAATTTAATTTGAAATAGATGAATATTTACAAAAAATGTCAGTTGCCCAGATTAACAAAAGAGGAAATATATTACTTAGTCCCATTTTAGAAAAAGAAATTGAATAAACCATCGATGAACTCCCTAAAAAAAACAAAACTCTAGGACAAGATGGGTTTACAAGAGAATTCTATCAACTTTTAAAGAACAATTAATTCTGATGCTATATAAACTGTTTGTAAAAATAGGCAAAGAAGGACTCCTATCAAATTCCTTTTTTGACACATAGTGCTGATACCTAAACCTGGAAGAGCCAAAACAGAGAAAGAAAATTACAGACCAATCTCCCTAATGAATATTGATGCAAAAATTTAAATAAAACATTAGCCAAGATATTGCAATAACTTATCAGCAAGATAAAACACAACGACCAAGTGGGATTTATGCCAGGAATGCAGGGTTGGTTCAATCTAAGGGAAACAATTAGCATAATTGACCATAGCAATAATAAAATTAACAGAAATAATATGATAATCTCAATAGATGCAGAAAAAGCTTTTGACGATATACAGCACCTATTCCTACTAAAAACACTAGGAATAAATGGAGTTTTCCTTAAAATGATAAGCAGTATCTATCTAAAACCATCAGCAAGCATTATTTGCAATGGGGAGAAGCTAACCACATTCCCAATAAAATCAGGATGAATCAAGTATGCCCATTATAACTAGTATTATTTAATATTGTACTAGAAATGTTGGCTTTAGCAATAAGAAAAGAAAAAGAAACTGAAGGAATTATAGTAGGTAATGAGCACATAAAACTATTATTCTTTGCAGGTGATATGATAGTATATGTAGAGAATCCTAGAAATGCCAAAATTCCAATCCCCAAAATCTACTTGAAACAATTAACAGCTTTAGCAAAGTTGCAAGATATTCAGTAAACCCACACAAATCATTAGCATTTTTATATATTACTAACAAAGCCCAGCAGCAAGAGAAAGAGAAATTCCATTTAAAACAACCACAGACAAAATATATTCCTGCTTGCCAAGACAAATCCAGGAATTATATGAAAACAATTACAAAATGCTTTTCACATAAAGAAAGTCAGATCTAAACAGTTGGAAAAATATCAACTGCTCATGGATAGGTCGAGCTAATATAATAAAAATGAACATTTTACTTAAATTGGTCTATTTATTCAGTGCTATACGAATCAAACTGCCAAAAATATTTTATAGAGCTAGAAAAAATAATGAAATTCAACTGGAAGTACAAGAATATTAAGGGAATTAATGAAAAATAAATGCAAAGAACAGTAACCTAGCAGTATCAAATCTAAAACTCTATATAAAGTAGCATCATCACAATCATCTGGTACTGGCTAAGAAATAAGAGTGATGGATCAGTGGAATAGATTAGATACACATAACACAATAATCAATGACTATCCAGTGCTTGATAAATCCCCAAATTACAGCTTCTGTGATAAGAACTATTTGATAAAAATTACTGGAAAAACTGGAAAATAATAAGTCAGAAACTTGACATAGATCTACATCTTATACCTCATACCAAAAGAAGATCAAAATGGGTAAATGATTTAGGCATAAAGGATGATATTATAAGCAAATTAGATGAGCAAGGGATAGTTTACTTATCAGTTCTTTGAGAAGGGAGAAATTTATGGGCAAAGAACTAGAGAACATTATGAAATGCAAAATGGACACTTTGATAACATTAAATAGAAAAGGTTTTGCACAAACAAAACCAACACAAACAAGATTTAAAAGGGAAGGACAAAGCTGGGAAGAAATTTTACAGCCAGCATTTCTGATAAAGACCTTTCTAAAATATATAAAGAACTGAGTCAAATTTATAAGAATACAAGTCATTCCTCAATTGAGAAATGATCAAAGGATATAGACAATTTTCAGATGAAGAAATAAAAGCCATCTGTGGTCATATGAAAAAATGCTCTAAATTACTATTGATTAGAAAAATGTAAATTAAAATAACTCTGAGATACCCACTTCATAGCTCTCAGATTGGCTAAGATGACAGGAAAAGATAATAATAAATGTTTGTGGGGATGTGGGAGACTAATGCATTGTTGGTAGAGCTGCAAAATGATCTGATCATTCTGGAGTGCAATTTGGAACTATGCACAAAGGGCTATCAAACTGTGAATACCCTTTGATCCAACAGTGCCAACACTGGGTCTATATCCCAAAGAAATCATAAAAGGGGGAAAAGGAACCACTTTGTACAGTTCTTTTTTATTTTTCAAAAAGCTTTTTATTTTCAAAACATATGCACAGATAGCTTTCAACATTCGCCTTTGCAAAACTTTATGATCCAAATTTTTTCTTCCTTCCGTCCCCCTCATCCCGTCCCCTAGATTATGAGTAATACAATATAAGTTATAAATGTGCAATTCTTCTATATATATTTCCACAATTATGCTGCACAAGAAAAATCAGATAAAAAAGGAAATAAAATGAAAGAGAAAACAAAATGCAAGCAAACAACAACAAAAAAAGTGAAAATACTATTTTGTGATCCACACTCAGTTTCTACTGTCTCTGGGTATAGATGGCTCTCTCCATCACAAGACCATTGGAACAAAGATCACAGCTTCTGGGATAAGTACTCATTATTCTACAAAAACTGCTGGGAAAATTGGAAACTAGTGTGGAAGAAATTAGGACTTGACCCACACCTAACATCACATACCAAGATAAGATCTAAATGGGTTAATGGTCTAGATATAAAGAGTGATATTATAGGCAAATTAAAGGAACATAGGATAGTTTGTCTCTCAGACCTGTGGAGATGGAATAAATTTATGTCCAAAGAAGAACTGGAACTCTCATTTGAACACCAGATAGATAATTTTGACTATATTAAGTTAAAAAGTTTTTGTACAAACAAAACTAAGGCAGACAAGAATAGGAGGGAAGCAATAAATTGGGAAATCATCTTTACATTTAAGGGTTCTGATAAAAGTTTCATTTCTAAAATATATAGAGAATTGTCTCATATTTATAAGAACTCAAGCCAATAGATAAATGGTTAAAGAATATGAACAGACAATTTTCAGATGATGAAATTAAAACCATTTCTAGTCATATGAAAAGGTGTTCCAAATCACTATTGATTAGAGAGAAATGCAAATTAAGACAACTCTGAGGTACCACTACACACCTGTCAGATTGACTAAAATGAAAGGAAAAGATAATGACGAATGTTGGAGAGGATGTGGGAAAACTGGGACACTGATACATTGTTGGTGGAAGTGTGAATGGATCCAGCCATTCTGGAGAGCAATTTGGAACTATGCTCAAAAATTTATCAAACTGTGCATATCCTTTGACCCAGCAGTGTTTCTATTGGGCTTATATCCCAAAGAGATTTTAAAGGAAGGAAAGGAACCCACATGTACAAGAATGTTTGTGGCAGCCCTTTTTGTAGTGGCTAGAAACTGGAAACTAAATGGATGCCCATCAATTGGAGAATGGCTGAATAAATTATGGTATATAAATATTATGGAATATTATTGTTCTGTAAGAAACGACCAGCAGGATGATTTCAGAGAGGCCTGGAGAGACTTGCATGAGCTGATGCTGAGTGAAACGAGCAGAACCAGGAGATCATTATTTACGCAACAACAAGACTATATGATGATCAATTCTGATGGACATGGCTCTCTTCAGCAGCGAGGTGTTTCAAACCAGTTCCAATTGTTCAATAAAGGCCATATACACCCAGAGAGAGGGATATGAGATGTGGACCACAACATAATATTTTCATGCTCTCTATCGATGTTTGCTTGCATTGGGTTTCCTTTCTCAGATTTTTTTTTTCTTGTGGATACGATTTTTCTTGCACAACAATAAGTGTGGAAATATGTATACATATATTTGACTTGTCAAGTATTTTAATATAATTAACATGTAGTGGACTTCCTGCCATCTAGGGGAGGGGAGAGGACTAGGGGGGAAAAATTTGTAACAGAAAGCTTTGTAAGGGTCAATGTTGAAGAATTACCCATACATATGTTTTGCAAACAAAAAGCTTTAATAAAAAAAAAAACAACACAAGACCATTGGAACTAGCCTGAATCACCTTGCTGTTAAAAAGAGCCACGTCCACCAGAATTGATCATCACATAATCTTGCCGTTGTCATGTACAATGTTCTCCTGGTTCTACTCACTTCACTTAGCATCAGTTCATAGAAGTCTCTCCAGGCCTTTCTGAAATGAACCTGCTGATTGTTTCTTATAGAATAATAATATTCCATAACATTCATATATTATAATTATTCAGCCATTCCCCAACTGATGGCCACTACAAAAAGGGCTGCTTCAAACATTCTTGCACATGTGGATCTCTTTTGCCTTTTTAAGATCTTTTTGGGATACAAGCCCAGTAGAAACTCTGCTAGATCAAAGGGTATGCACAATTTGATTGCTCTTCGGGCATAGTTCCATATTGTAGCAGCTCTTTTTGTGGTAGCAAAGGATTAGAAAACAAGTAGATGTAAGGGAGTATTATTGTGGTATTAAAAATTGATGAACAAGCCGATTTTTTAAAGGCCTGAAAAAATTTACATGAACTGATGCTGAATGAAACAAGCAAAAGCAGGAAAACACTGTACACAGCAACAGAAAGACTGTGTGACGATCAACCATAATAAATTTGGTTCTTCTCAATGGTTCAGTGGACCAAGGTAATTTCAATAAACTTTGGATGGAAAATGCCATCTCCATTCAGAGAGAGAACTATGGAGACTAAATGTAAATCAACATATGATATGTTCACCTTTTTTTTTCTTTGTCTTCTATTTTTTTTTCTCCTGTGGCTTTTCCCTTTTGTCTTGATTTTTCTCTCCCAACATGATTCATAAAGAAATATGTTTTAAAAAATGAATGTATGTGTAAAACCAAAAAATGTAACTGGAAAAAATAAAAAGAAAAAAATCATTATTTATAAATTTTTAACATTCTTTAAAAATTTTTTGAGTTCCAAATTCTCTCCTTCCTTCCCAATTCCTGCCCCACCCATTTGGGAAGGCAAGAAATGTGACAGCAATTACACATGTGAAATTATGCAAAATATATCCTTGTTAGTCATGTGGCAAAACTCCCCTGAAACCCAAGAAAAATAAAGTGAACAAATTATGCTTTAATCTGCATTCAGACTTTGTCAGTTCTTTCTCTGAGAGTGGATTTCATTGTAAGTCCTTTGAAATTGTCTTGGATTACTGTATTGCTGAGAATACGAATAGCTGAGTCATTCACAGTTGGTTATCATACAATATTGCTGTTATTGTGTACAATTTCCCTCTGGTTCTATTCACTTAACATTCCATTAATTCATAATTCTTTTCAGGATTTTCTGAACTCCTTCCCTCTCCCCCTTGTCATTTCTTATAGCACAAAAGTATTTTAATACAATCATATACCACAACTTGTTCAGTCATTTTCCAACTGATGGGCATCCCCTTAGTGTCTAATTCTTTGTGACCACAAAAAGAGTTGTTATAAATATTTTTGTACATATAGGTCCTTTTTTTCTTGATCTCTTTAGGATACAGACTTATTGATGAGTCAAAAGATATGCACAGCTTAATAGCCCTTTGGGTGTAGTTCCAAATTTCCACAACTCTACCAATAGTTCCAATTTTTTCTCATCTCTTCCAATAATTTTTCTGTTACTTTTCTGTAATATTAGTCAGTTTTATAGTTATGAGGTGATATTTCAGAATTGTTTTAATTTGCAATTCTCTAATCAATAGTGATTTAAAACATTTTTAAATATGACTATGATAGGCAACTTTTATTTCTTCAAAAAACTGCCTGTTCATATCCTTTTACCATTTATCAATTGAGGAATGACTCATTCTTAAATTTTACTCAGTTTTCTATATATTTGATAAATGAAGTCTTTATCAGAAAAAAATAATGTAAAATTTCACCCCACCCCATTACCCAGTTTCCTACTTTCCTCCTAACTCTGGCTGCATTGGTTTTGTTTGTTCAAAATTTCCTTTTTAATTTAATGTAATCAAAATTAAACATTTTACATCCTGAATTACCTTCTATCTCTTATTTGGTCACAAATTCTTCCCTTACCCATAGTGACAGGTAAAATTTTCCATGCTCCCCTAATTTGCTGATGATATTACCCTTTATATCAAATCATAAACCCATTTTGACTTTATCTTGATATACAGTGTGAGATGTTGATTATACTTAGTTTCTGCCAAATTGTTTTCTTGTTTTCCCAGCAATTTTTTGTCAAATAGTGAGTTCTTGTCCCCAAAGCATAAATCTTTGGGTTTATCAAATACTAAATTACTATGGTTACTTACTACTATGTGTTATGTACCTGATGCATTCTACTCATTTACTACTCTATTTTAGCCAGTACCACATGGTTTTAAAAACAGTTTGAAATCTGGTACTGCTACGCCACTTTCCTTTACATTTTTTTAATTGATTCCCTTGTGTGCCTCGAGTTCTTGAAGATGAACTTTGTTATTATTTTTTCCTATCCCTATAAAGTTGTTTTAGTAGTTTTATTGATTATGGCACTAAAAAAAGAAATTTATTTAGGTAGAGTTGTTGTTTTTATTATATTGGTTTGGTCTACCCATAAGCAACTAATCATTCTCCAAATGTTTAGATTTGTATTTGTATGAAAAATGGTTTGTAATTATATTCATATAGTTCCTGTTTTGGCAAATAGACTTCCAAGTATTTTATATTGTCAGCAGTTTTTTAAAATGAAAAAAAAATTTCCATCTTTTTGTGTTGAACTTTGTTAGTAACAAATAGAAACGCTGATGATTTAGACGACTTATTTTGTATCTTACAACTTTAATAAGTTATTTATTTCAACTAGTTTTTAGTTGATTCTCTAAGTATACTATCATATCCCTGCAAAGAGTGAGTTATTTCCTCATTGCCTATTCTAATTCCTTAAATATTTTTTTCTTGTCTTATTGCTATAGCTAACATTTCTAATACAATTTTGAATAAAAGAGTCGATAATGGGCATCCTTGCTTCAACTTCCTGGGAAGACGTCCTGTTTATCCCCATTATAAATGATGCTTACTGATAGTTTTAGAAAGAAACTAATAATTTTCAGGAAAGCTTCATTTATTCCTATGCTTCGTAATGGTTTTTTTTGTTTGTTTTTTAAAGAATGAGGTTGTATTTTGTCAAAAGATTTTACTGCAACTATTGAGAAAATGACATGATTTCTGTGATTTATTTATTGATGTGGTCAATTATGTTGACAGTTTCCTAATATTGAACCAGCCCTGCATTTCTTGTATAAATCCCACCTGGCCATAATGTGTGACTTTTTTTTTTTTTTTTTTGGCTGAGGCAATTAGGGTTACGTGACTTGCCCAGGGTCACACAGCTAGGAAGTGTTAAGTATCTGAGGCTGGATTTGAACTCAGGTCCTCCTGACTTCAGGGCTGGCAAGGCACTCTATCCACTTCAGCATCTAGGTGCTTCAATATGTGATCGTTATGATATATTGCTTTAATCTCCTTGCATATTTTAGTAAAAATTTTTACATTAATATTCATTAGTTTTCTTTCTCTGTTTTGGCTCTTTCTGGGTTAGTTATCAGTACTACATTTGTGTCATAAAAGGAATTTTGTAGGACTTTTTATTTCCTTCTTTTTCCTCAATAGTTATATAGAATTAGAATTGTTGTTCTTTAAATATTTGGTAGAACTCACTTATTAATCCATTTGTTTTGAGAACCTTTTGGTAGGGAGCTCATTTATGGCTTGCTCAATTTCTTTTTCTAAAATAAGATTATTGAAGTACTTTATTTCTTCTTCTGTTAATCTGGACAATTTACATTTTTGTAAATATTCAGGTATTTCACTTAGCTTATCAGATTTCCAGGCATATAATTGAGCAAAGTAGCTCCTAACAATTGCTTTAATTTCCTCTTCATTGATGGTACATTTGCCCTTTTCAATTTTGAAACTGTTAATTTGATTTTCTTTTTTTCTTTCTTTTTAAAGCAAATTAATTATTTAACTAATTTCATTGTTTCCCCCCCCATAAAACCAGCTCATTGTTTATTTACTTCAATGGCTTTCTTACTTTTAATTTTATTAATCATTCTTTTGATTTTTAGTATTTCCAACATGGTGTTTAATTGAGGATTTTTAATTTGTTCTATTTCTAGTTTTTTATTGCATGTTCAATTCATTGATGTACTTTTTCTATATTTTATTGATGTTAGCATTTAAAGATATGTGTCCCCTTAAGTACTGCTTTTACCTCATCCCATAAATTTTAGTATGTTGTCTCAATGTTGTCAATTCTCTTCAGGGAAATTATTTATTGTTTTTATGATTGGTTTTCTGACTCACTGGTTCTTTAATATTACATTATTTAGCTTTCAATTAATTTTAATCCATGTTTGCATAGCTCTTTATTAAATTAATTTTATTTCATTATGGTCTTTAAAATTATGCTTCAACATTTTTACTTTTGGGCATTTATTTGTGAAGTTTTTGTGCCCTAATTTAATAGAATTTAATTCCCATTCAATTTTCTTTTCCAAAATTCTATTCATCTCCTTAACTTAGAGTTATCTAGAGAATCAAATATTGAGGTATCCTACTAGTATGGTTTTACTGTTTTCTTCTCCAACTCATTTAACTTTTTTAAGGATTTAGATACTATAATTAAAACAACTCTGGGATATCACCTACACCTATTACCCCAGTTAACATGACAGAAAAGGGAAATTATGCTGAGGGGGTGTGGAAAAATTGGGACACTAATGCATTTTTGGTGGAGTTGTGAACTAGTCCAGTCATTATGAAGAACAATCTGGAATTACATTCAAAGAACTATATGTGCATATCCTTTGATCCATCAATACCACTACAGTTCTGTATCCCAAGGAAATCAAAGAAAAGGGGAAAAAAAACACCTATTTGTATAATAGTATTTATAGCAATTCTTTTTTTTCCCTAGCAATTCTTTTTGTGGTGGCAAAGAATTGGAGACAAGAGAATGCCCATCAACTGGGGAATGGATGAACTTTTTGTGGTACATGATTGTAATGGAGTACAAATATGTAATACTATATAATAAATGACAAAGTAGAGTGGTTTCAGAAAATCCTGAAAAGACTTACATGAAGTGATGCAAAGTGAAATGAGCAGAAGTAGAACATTGTACACAGTAAGAGCAATATTTTAAGGATGATCAACTGTGAAAGACTTAGCAACTCTTATCAAGATGATGATCCAAGACAATTCCAAAGGATTCATGAAGAAAAATGCTATCCACCTCCAAAGAGACAACTGATATACTCTGAATGCAGGTTGAAGCATACTTTAAAAAAAAACAACCTTTTTTATTGTTTCATTTTGTTTTTATTTTGCAACAAGGTTAATATGAAAAGGTTTTGCATTACTTTATGTGTATAATTGAAATTAAAATGCTTTTCTTCTCAAGTAGTGGGGAGGTGTGGAAGGGAGAGAATTTGGAACTCAGAATTTTAAAAATATTGTTAAAAACTTACATATAATTGGAAAATATTTAACAAATTAAAGAAAAATAATTTTTAAAAATAGAGGAAAAATAATTTGGATGCTGGGACATTTGGTGAATAAATGTTTAGTATTGATGTTACGTCCTTGTCTATAGTATGTTTTAGCAAAATATAATTTCCTTGCTCATCTTTTTAAATTAGGTCTATTTTTGCTTTTGCTTTGTCTGAGATCATGATTGCTACTGCTGTTTTTTTTTAACCTTGACTAAAGCACAATAGATTTTGTTCCAGGGCCTTATTTTTACTCTGTGAATATCTCTCTGTTTAAACACTGTATTATATTCTGGTTTCTAATCTATTCTGATATCCATTTCTGTCTTATAGGTGAGTTCTTCCTATCCAAATATAGTTATAATTATTCTCTATTCCATCTTGTTTATCTTTCTTTTTGTCCTGTCCCTCCTCAAAAGTCGGTTTTGCTTCTGACAACTGTCTCTCTTAATCTACTCTCTCTTCTATCAGTCTCTCCCTTCTCCTCTCTCTTCTTATTCATTTCTTCTCTTATGTCCCTTCTGGTTGAATTAGATTTCTATATCAACTAAGTATGTATGTTATTCCCCTCCTTGCTCTGGAACTGAGATGCAAAACTACATATGGGAATGCTATTGGTTCCTGCATCCACTGCAGAATCATTCCCCTGTACTCCCTTTCTGCCCAGTATTTCAACTCCTTTCCTGTGTGTGGGCTCAGAGCTCTTGAAGCTGTTGTAGTGGTGGTCTTACCATGGTCTAAACTGTGCTCCATGCTGACCTCCACCCTAGTATCACAGACATTTCCTACTGACCTCCTAAGTTGTTTGGGACTGGAAAAATGTCTCATTTTGGTCTTTTGTTGGCTCTGCCAATTCAGAATTTGATTTGAGATGTTTTAAAATTGTTTGGAAGGGAATGCTCGAAGAGTTCAGCTGAGTTGCTGCCTTTGTTCTGCCATCTTGGCTCTTCCCCTGCTCTATCTTTTCTCGAGAACCTTCCCCTCTTCCAAATTTCTCTGTTACTATAAAGATATCACCATTCTCTTGGTCATTTTAGTTCACAACCTAGCTTTCTCTCACTATCCCATATCAATGTGTTGCTGACTACTCTTGATTTTATTACAGAAATATCTCTTCTTTAAGCAACTCTGACACAGCTGTCCCTTTAGGGCAGGCTCTCATCACCTTATGTCTAGAATATTTTAATAGCTTTCTGATTGGTTTCCCTTAAGTATCTCTCTACTCCAGCTTGTCCTTTATTCAGCTGCTGAAGATCTTTCTAATGCCCAGGTATGATCATGTCATCCCTCACCCTAAACTCCATAATGGTTATTTATTCCCTTTCAAGATCAAATATAAAATCCCAGTTGGTTTTTAAAGTCCTTCACACCCTATCCCTTTTCCCCATTTCAGTCTTCTTATACCTTACTTCCAGTTATAATGGCCTTCTTGCTATTTCTCACACAGTATGATCCATCTCTTGAGCCTATGCCTTTTCTCTTGCAGTATCATATGACTATAAATGGCTTTAATGTCTTCATCTGAAAATTGTCTGTTTATATCCCTTGACCATTTATCAATTGAGGAATGATATGTATTCTTATAAATCTGGCTCAATTCTCTATTTTAGAAATAAGGCCTTTATTAGAAACACTGGCTTCTAATCTTGGCTGCACTGGTTTTGCTTATCCAATGTAATCAAAATTATCCACTTTGCATTTTATGATGTTATCTAGTGATTCTTTGGCCACAAAATCCTCTTTTCTTCAAAAATCTGAATATTCCTTACCCTCTTAAGTTATTTATAGTATCACTTTATGTCTAAATCATGAACCCATTTTGACCTTCTTTTGGTCTAGGGTGTTAGATGTTGCTCAACGCCTAGTTTCTGCCATACTACTTTCCAGTTTTCCCAGCAATTTTTGGCAGATAGTGAATTTTTATCCCAGAAGCTGGGATACACTAGAATGCTGTAACCACTGACTACTGTCTTGTGTACCTAACCCATTCCACTGATCCACTACTCATTTCTTAGATGGTTTTGTACCAGATGGTTTTGATAACTTTTGCACTATATGTCATTCCTAGAATGCTCTTCCTCCTTATATTTGCCTTCTGGCTTCTTTTAAGTCTCACCTCAATTCTCATTCTCTGCAAAAGGCCTTTTCCTGGTTTCCCTCAATCCAAGTGCCTTTCCTCTAAGATTATATCCAATTTATGCTGTATAAAACTTACAAGCATGTAACTATATCTCATTAGAATATGAGCTCACTGAGGGCAGGGACAGTTTTTGGCTTCCTCTGTATCCCTCTTGCTTAGCACAGTGCCTGCCACATAGTAAGTAATAAATGCTTGTTGACTTGATTTTTTTGACTTTGAAACAATGTTAGCATAGAGAAGATAAAACTAGAACCTTTAGAAACAGAATACAAAATTTCAGAGTTAGGAAGCTAAGAACATAGAGCAAAGAAGGTGTAGTTGGAAGGGACCCTCACTTTTATCTAGTACAATTAGATTCCAAAATTCATAGTAACTGAAAATAATTCATGCATTGCAGATTTAAACAAAAACATACTGAACTGGCTTGAATTTTGTTCTTAGTTCTATTTTCCTTAGATACATCTACTTTAAGTACTGAAATAAGCTGAATAAATGTCTTTTACCATTCAACCAAGATGTTTTGAATTCTGTCCTTAAATGATTTTCCAGACCCCGAAATATAACAGGCTCAGTACCCAAAAAGTTGTTATAGGTAGCTGAGTAAAGTGCACCATCTGTGAAGAAATAGGAAAAAGGTACAGGCAATATTTACTAAACAATAAAAAATTAGCCAATATCCACCAGAAGAGTAAAAACCTAAATAACCATATTCAGTAGGGCAAATAACAAGAAAAAGAGGTCATAACATTTTAGATTAGGAAAGATCTTAAAACAGAAAACAAGAAATGTGAGATCTAAAAGAAACCTTAGAATATAGAGCTTGCAATGTCAGAGACAGGAGGGACAGAATGTAATACAAAATTCTATGAACTCTAGGAATATGAGGAGTTACTTAAGAGAGAAGCAAGAAAGGACCTTTTGAGGTCATTTAGCTCAATCTTTTATTTAACCAACAATTCCTTCAACACAACTCTGAAGTGTGGTAATCCAATGTCTTCCTGGAGTTTTTACTTTCTTCTAAGGCAGACTATTCAATTTTTGGGCTCTTCTGAATGTATGAAATTTTTCATTATATAGTACCAAAATTTGTCTTCCTTTAATTCCTCTCTCACTTTACCCTTATACATAACTTTTAGCCCACCTGATTATTACTAGTTCTTTCCTCTGAGTCTAAACAGAGTAAATCGAATCTCTATCTTCCATGTGATTATCCTTCAGTATTTGGGAAACTGCTACCATGTTCCCTTAAAACTACCCCACAGGTAACAGGGAGACATCGAATTATAATTTAAATTATGAAATGTAACAATAAAAAGTCAGATTCTTTTCTACTAACAATCCTCCCTTCTTTCCCCTTATTCCCTAACACATTCACAATTTTTTTCTGTTTCCACATTTCTTACAAAACTTTTTCACTCTCAAAAACCATATAATTGACTTTAGCTTATAGTAACAAAGATAAATTCATTTAAAGAATATTTAGGAATGGCTTTATCATATTAAAATAAGATTATTTCTAAGCTATATCAATAATATATATACTCTTTGAGGGGTGAGGTGGAAGGAAAGCAGGGATGATTTCTAAAACTTTAGGAGCTTCACAGACATGAGATTTGACTGAGATTTAACTATTTAGAACTTAGATAATTCTGCTCAAGTGAGCAACATATCTCAAATGTTCCATGTAATTAATTTTAAAATCTGACTATTCTATTCCTATTAGAAATCTTTGGAGATCTCAAGTCTAAACTATAATAAAACCCACATTTCAGAGAAGAAACCTGATTTGGCCATTAATTATCAGCCCTATCTGGAATTGATATAGCTCAGAGCTGTGATTAACTAGATCAGCAGTGGTGTTGCTTGTCCCAGCCTGCTCTCTGCCAAAGGCAAGCCCAAATCTTTTATGCCATAGTAAGAGAGAGGAGACGGACTTAGGTCTAGTTTGTTTTGTGGAGGCAATCAGGATTAAGTGATTTGTTCAGGGCAACACAGCTAGTAAATGTCTGAGATCAAATTTGAACTCAGTCCCTCCTGACTCCAGGGCTGGTGCTCCATCTCCTGTGTCATCCAAGTGCTCCTCCTCCCTTCCCCCTTTTTTTCTTAACTTAAACCTGGAGAGTCTGGTTTTGGAGAGAGTAACATACAAAAACATACCGACAAACACGGAGCTATACTTGAGGGTAGGATCAAATGGACATTTCCCTCTGCTCTCCTTGTCACTGCCCTCTAGATGCATTTCTGTATTGTTGATAATCTGGGTTAAACATTAGAAATGAATGATGGCACTGCTTGAAATACAATTGACCCATCTACAGAGCTTTTCAGATACATAGGTAGGTAAAGTGAGAGATACTGTGAAGGGAGGAATGGCAAGACCTATCAACTCACAGGACATGTGGGGTATGGAAGAATGAGAACTTGAGGATAATTCCAAGGTTATGAATATAAAATCTGGAAGGATGGGGGTGCCTTCTCCAAAAGGAAGTGACAATATGAGTGGTGGATGCAGTAAGTACTAGAGAAATTCAGAGAGGAAGAGAGCCACAGAAGGCAGTATAGCTAGGTAAGACTCTCAGAGATGGGACATCAACTGGACTGGGTCAGGACGGATTTTGCATGGAGCAAAGGCATTCTAAGCAGGTAGAAGAGCTTGAGAAAAGGCATGAATGAATCTGTGTAACTGCACATCAACTTTCATGGCTGTATCTATGTAATAGGCTGTATCCTAATATAATTGGCTGTATCCAATAATAATATTGGATGAGATATAATGAAAGCCAAACACTTTGAATTTTATGTGTAAGGTTACAGGAATCATAGAAGGGCATTTCACAATGGACAAATCTGCTGAAAAGTGTCTAAGAAAGATTATTCTAGTATTGACAAAAAAAAACCTTTAGCTTTCAAATCTTGTTTTTTACTTCCACAATATTTTTTGAATCTGACCCCTTCTTTTCTATCCATTAGTTTGCAACTTAGTTCAGACCTTCATCTCTCCCTGGCCACTCTACTTCAAGGATCTTCCCACTTTAGTCTATTTCACATCGAAACTGTAAAAGCTGACCACGTCACTTCCATAATCAATCAACTCTAATGGTTTCCTATTGCCCGGAAGATAAAACATAAACTCTTTTGTTTAGCTTTTAAAGAATTTAGCATCCTGGTTCCAACTTATCTTTCTGATCTTACTGATATTACTCCCCCCTCCTCCACAGTGCAAACCAGCTCTACCAGCCTTCTCTGCATTCCTCACCCAGGATATTCCATCTCCATTTCTGGGCCTTTACATTAACTGTCTCCACTGCCTGGAATGCCCTGCCGCTTTAGCCTCTACTTCAGAGAGCCCTCTCTTCAAGATGCTGCTCATGTACTGTCTTCTTCATGAAGTCTTTCACAATCTCCTTAACTACTAGTGCTCTCTCCCTACCCAGAATTTTTTACTGAATTGCATTAATTCACTGTAAATTAATATACATACTTCTGGTCTCTCCCATTTGAATTTTAAGTTCCTTCTCTGAAGGGATTGTTTCATTCTTTGTACATAGATTCTTATGGTCTAGCAGTGCTTGGTACATAAAGTTCAATAAATACCTGCTAATTAAGTGATTCCGGAACATCTACTGCCTACTGAATAAAATTCAAACTCCTTAGCTTGACATTCAAAACACTTCACAACTAGCTGCTCCCTACCTTTTGGACCTTATATCATGTCTCCCTTCCACATAATCTGTTACAGTCAAATGGTCTATATTACAACAAACATTTATTATTCACCAAAAATGATTAATACTTTCTGGCCTCAATACTTTTGCTTTTGCTGTTTCCTATGCATAAAATGTCTTCAATATCTCAGGTGACACTTGAACTATCTATAAAGTTAGGGGATTTTTGAGGTGAAGGTAAAGAGGGAGTGTACTCTGGACATGGGGGTACAAATGCAAGGAGGCAGGAGATGGAATGCTGTATATAGAAAACAATTATTTCAGTTTTATTGAAACAATATATAAAGGAATGTGATATGAAATGAGACTGGAGAAATAAGTGGGAACCAGATTGTAAAGAACTGAAAAGCCAGAAGATGACAGGAAAAGATAATGACGAATGTTGGAAGGGATATGGGAAAACTGGGACACTGATACATTGTTGTTGGAACTGTGAACTAATCCAACCATTTTGGAGAGCAATTTGGAACTATGCTCAAAAAGTTATGAAACTGTGCATATCCTTTGATCCAGCAATGTTTCTATTGGGCCCATGTCCCAAAGAGATTTTAAAGGAAGGAAAGGGCCCCACATGTGCAAGAATGTTTGTGGCAGCCCTTTTTGTAGTGGCTAGGAACTGGAAACTGAATGGATTCCCATCAATTGGAGAATGGCTGAATAAATTATGGTATATGAATGTCATGGAATATTGTTCTATAAGAACCGACCAGCAGGACGATTTCAGAGAGGCCTGGAGAGACTTGCAAGAACTGATGCTGAGTGAAATGAGCAGAACCAGGAGATCATTATACACAGCAACAAGACTATACGATGATCAATTCTGATGGACATGGCTCTCTGCAACAATGAGATGTTTCAAACCAGTTCCAACTGTTCAGTGATGAAGAAAGCCATATACACCCAGGGAGAGGCCTGAGGGATCTGAGTATGGACCACAACATAGCATTTTCATGCTCTCTATTGATGTTTGCTTGCATTTTGTTTTCCTTCTCATATTTTGTTTTGTTTTGTTTTTTTTTCTCGTAGATCCAATTTTTCTTGTACAGGAAGATAACTGTATAAATATGCATACGTATATTTGATTTGTCAAGTATTTTAACATAATTAACATGTATTAGATTTCCCGCCATCTAGGAGAGGGGATGGGGGAAAAGAGGGAAAAATTTGTAATAGAAAGCTTTGCAAGGGTCAATGCTGAAAAATTACCCATGCATATGTTTTGCAAATAAAAAGCTTTAATAAAAAAATAGAAAAAAAAGAACTGAAAAGTCAGGCTGATGACTCTGCATTTTATTTTAGAGAAATAGTTACTGAACAGGAACAGGAAGTCAATGAAGATTAGGTACTCTGTTCCCCTGGTAGACAGTAATTGATTTAAGAACTCTTCACCTCCTTTGGCAACCAACACAGACAACTCTTACTTGTTTGGTAAATATGTAGAAATGTCTGGACTGGAGGAAAAGAGCCTGGAGGCATAGAATTATCTAGAAGAATTATCCTGTGGTTACATGGGTTTGAGATAAACAGGAATAAAAGGGCCTGAACCAAGAGAGCGTAAAGAACCAATGGGTAACTGTGAGAATGACTTTAATTAAGACTTCTAGCTTGGGCACTTGGAATAATGGTGGTACCAGGGGCAGATACAGGGAAGCAGGGGAGCGTCTTTTGATGTGATAGGATGCTAAATTGGGGGACACTAAGTGGGAAGATTGAAACAAGGACAATATGCATTGATTTTATGATGGCAAAAAATCATGATCCACAATGGGCATGTGCTGAAACTTAAGCAGCCAATGGATTGACCATCCAAATGCCTACTTACCATGGAATCACAAGCTGGATGAAATGCATTAGTCCCACAAACATACAGAGTTGTGTTATTTATCTTGTGGAGGAGGAGGATATAATTTCGACATTGTATCTAAAACAGTGAAGGAAAAAAAATAACTCACAATATTTCCAAATCTTATAAAGACATTACAATGCTAGAAAGGAATTCTGAAGGCCCTCCATAAACAACTCCTGCCTGAACAGGAATCTCTCTGACAAAATCCCCAAAAAGGGCCATTTAGCTTCTAGCATGAAAAGAATATTAACTTTGGAGGTAGAGGGTCTGAATTCAAATCAGATTTGTATCACTGTGTGGCCTTGGATAAAGAAATTCAAATCTCTTCCCCTATTTCTTCATCTTCAAAATGAGGAGTTGGTCCCTATAATCCCTAAGATCCTTATCGGTTCCAGGTCCTTGCAGATGAGATTTCACTAGACATCCTATTCTACTTTTGAATAGTTCTCCATGTGAAGGAATTTTTAATTATATTAGACCAAATCTGCTTCTGTAAGATTTCTTCACAATCATTCTAGTTCTGCTGTCAGTGCCAAACTAGGTAAATTCAATCTTTTTTTTTTCCTAGTACAGACTTTTAAATGCCTGAAGATGATTAAGTCTTCTCTTCTCTAAGATGATCATTTCTAGTTTATTCAACCAAATCTCAGGGTGTGACTTACAGCCATCTCACCAATGAGAACTAACTTTCTTATAGACTCATTCATTTTAGTTGGTAAACTATCTTGCTAATTACACATGTTTTGATGTGTTCCAAATTGTGGAGTTATGCTCACTAAAAACAAATGAGATCATTAAGTACTGAATGTGCCCATACACAGGGAGGACACAGTGAGGTAGCAGATATTTTTGTACTTAAGGAATATGTATTGGAGCAAAGAAGATGAGGTCTAAGATTTATGCCCTCCCTTCTGCTTTCCCTCCAGAGCCTCCACAACTTGCATGACAGTACGTGGCACTGACATTTGAAGTGTCAGCCGAAGACAGACTTGAGCAAGTGTCATCCACTGGAGCAGAGGTGGGCTCCTGCTTGTCTGCAGGTCTGTTGAGCTAAATCTGCAAGGGCTTGTGGGGGGGAGGGTGACTAGCAGGTGATGTTTTTCAAACATAGTAACTCTTGAAAGCTATCTACTATAGAAATAATGGTGAAAAAGGACCTATGCTGACCAATCTCCAAAAAATCAAGGAGAGAAACACAAGATAACCACAATTATCACATGGAAAGGGATGTGAAACTTGCAAAATACTTAATACATGCCCACTCATTGAGGTAGGCTCCATAGCACAGTGCTGTTGGTACTCACAAGGAGGCTCAGAGGGGTAGATAATTGGTCCATGGCCACATGATGAGTGTTAGGGGCAGGATTTGAACCCAGGCCCTCCTAGACTCTAGGAGTCTAGCCCTGTCTGGAGTAGGCCCTGACATTATTGGCTAATTGGTCTAATATGGCTAGTAACCATAGTAATATAGAATCATAGGGTGCTGGAGCTGGAAGGGACCTCAAGGATGATCAAGTCCCATCTTCTCATTTTACAGAAGATAAAAGTGAGGGGCTACCCCAACTGTTCAAGGTCCCACAACCACCTAGAGGTGTGATGTTCTGCACCAAATAAAAATGGATTAAGTGAGAACTTGTTTCTGAAGATTGTGAATAAAATGACTACTGCAAAAGATTTGGGGAACAGTGTTAGACACTTGCACTAATATAAAACTTAAGTACTTTTAAAAGTTATTTAAAAGCCTTCTCCATATGGAAATGACTAATTTCAGTTTTTACAACATTAATAACTTACTGTATCTTTCCCTCTATGGATGCACTCCAGCCTCCTACCTTCACTGGCAAACCAATACACCTAAAATTCAAAAATGTGCTCACTTACAGTTTTATACACCTTCTCCATCTAAAAATACAAAACCAAGAAGTAACTCACTAATGTGCACTTATATTTCAATGCTTCAAATATCTATGATCTCATCATGAGCATTCCTCCCTCCATCAAGGTACACTACTACTCCCCCCTACCATCCTTAGCAGGCAGCTTTGTGAGTAGCTGTTGCTAAATAATAACTAGCATTTATATAATATTTTAAGGTTTGCAAAGTACTTTACAAATTATTGTCCCATTTGATCCTCACAACCACCCCAGGCAGTAGGTACTATTATTATTGCATATTTTGCTTACCAAAGGATTTTAAATGTTATTTTTGTGGCTGAATCTGTGAATCTGAAAGGAATGCCTATGATCTTATGTGGTGAATTAAACATTTATTAAGAATCTATGGTATACCATGCTATGTGCTGGACACTTTACAAATATCTCATTAGATACTCACAACAACCCTCTCGCCCTTGGATGCAAATGGCATTTTCCATCACAAAACTATTGGAATTGCCTTGAATCACCTCTTTGTTGAAAAGAGCCAAGTCCGTCACAGTTGAACATCACATATCTTGTTGTTACTATATACAATGTTCTCCTGATTCTTCTCATTCCACTCAGCATCAGTTCATGTAGTTTTCCAGGATTTTCTGAAATTAGCCTGTTAATCACATCTTATAGAACAATAATATGCCATTACCTTCATAAACCGCAACTTCTTCAGCTATTCCCCAACTGCTGGGCATACACTCAATTTCCAATTTTTTGCTACTACAAAAAGAGCTGATACAAACATTTTTGTACATATGGATTCTTTTCTCCTTTTTTATTATCTCTTTGGGATACAGACCCAGTAGAGAGACTGCTGGATCAAAGGGTATGCACAGTGTTATAGACCTTCAGGCACAATTCCAAATTCAGCATTCACTTTTATAAGATTTTGGGCTCCAATTTTTTTCTCCCTTCCTTTCCTTCTTCCTCCCCAAGACAGCAAATAATCTAATATAGATTAAACATGTACAATTATTAAACATATTTCCACATTAGTCATGTTGTAAGAGAAAAGTCAGGACAAAAGGAAAAAAAGCCAAGAGAAAGAAAAATACAAAAAAGTGAAAATAGTATTCTTCAATCTATATTCAGACCTCATAGCATTTTTCATCACGAGTCCTTTGGAATTGTCTTGGATCTTTGCATTGCTTAGAAGAGCTAAGTTGATTTTTGCATAATGTTACTGTTAACTGTGTACAATGTTCTCCTGGTTCTGCTCACTTCACTCAGCATCAGTTCACATCTTTCCCAGCTTTTCTGAAATCTGCCCGCTCACCTTTCTTATAACACAGTAATAATTACACTACATTCATATACCACAACTTGTCCAGTCATTCCCCAAGTGATGAGCATCCCCTCAAAAATGCCACCACAAAAAGAGCCGCTATAAATATTTTTGTACACATGGGTTCTTTTCTTTTTTTCCCCTGAGGCAATTGGGGTTAAGTGACTTGCCCAGGGTCACACAGCCAGGAAGTGTTAAGTGTCTGAGACCAGATTTGAACTCAGGTCTTCCTAACTTCAGGGCTGGTGCTCTATCCACTGCACCACCTAGCTGCCCCCCTTTTCCCTTTTTTATAATCTCTTCAGGATACAGATCCAGTATTGGCATTGCTGGACCAAAGGCTATACTCAGTTTTATAACCCTTTGAGCATAGCTACATATTGCTCTCCAATAGTTAGATGGGTTCTCAACTCCACCAGCAGTGCATTTGTGTTCCAATTTTTCCACATCTTCTCCAACATTTATTATTTTTCTTTTCTGTCTGCCTTAGATTTGTTTTAATTTGCCTTTTCTAATCAATAGTGATTTAGAGAATTTTTTCATATGATTATAGTTTTAATTTCTTCATCTGAAAATTGCCTCTTCATATTCTCTGATCATTTATCATTTGGGGTATGACTTGTATTCTTATAAATTTGACAAATCAGTTCTTCACATATTTTAGAAATGAAGCCTTTATCAGAAACACAGACTGTAAATATTGTTTCCCAGCTTTCAGCTTCCTGTTTAATTTGGGGTCTTATTGGTTTTGCTTGTGCAAAATCTTTTGAATTTAATCAAAACAATCTATTTTGCATTTCATAATGTTTTTTTTCCTCTAATCATAAATTCTTCCTTCTCCATAAATATGATACATAAACAATTTCTGGCTCTCCTAATTTGTTTATGTATCATCCCCTGTGTCTAAATCATGTATTTCTCTTGACCTTATCTTAATACATGGTGTGAATGTTAGTCTATACTTAGTTTCTACCATGCTATTTTTCAGGTTTCCCTGTAATTTTTGTCAAATAGTGAGTGAGTTCTTAAGCCAGCTAGAGTCTTTGGGTTTATCAAACAGCAGAATATTTATTGTCATTTACTATTGTGTCTTGTGTACCTAACATTTCATTGACCCACTACTCCATTTCATAACCAGTACCAAATAGTGTTGCTGGTTGCTTTTTTATGATATAGTTTTAGATTTGGCAAGGCTAGACCATCTTCCTTTGCATTTTTTTCATTAATTGATTTGATAATCTTGACCTGTTCTTCCAAATGAATTCTGTTATCATTTTTTAAATTCTTATCAACAAATTTTTGGTAGTTTGATTGGTATGACACTAAATAAATTAATTTAGGTAGAATTGTTATTTTTATTATATTACCTTGAGCAATTGATATTTTTCCAATTGTTTAGATCTGACTTTGTGTGAAAAATGTTTTGCACTTGTGTTTATATTGTTCCTGGGTTTGTCTTGACAAGGAGACTCTCAAATATTTTATATTGTCTAGTTATTTCAAATGGAATCTCTCACTATCTTGTTGCCGGGCTTTGTTGGTAATACATAGAAATGCTGATGATTTATGTGGATTTATTTTATAATCTAGCAACTTTGCTAAAACTGTTCATTATTTCAAGTGTTTTAGTTGATTCTCTAAATATACCATCAAATCATCTGCAAAGAGTAATAGTTTTGTTTCCTCATTGCCTATTCTAATCCGTATGGGAACTTTTAAAGGTTGTTTTGCTTTCTTGAACCATCGTTGTTTTTAGTAAAGAAACAATTAACATAGCAAGCTTTTGTATTCTGACAATTATGGGATTGTGAAGATGTGACATACTGGCTAAAGATAAATAGTGAAAGTTAACAAAACATTGTATTTGAAATCAGTCTGCTATAATAAATCATTAAAACTATTCCTTTTTCATATTTTTTTCTTTTTTGTTCCTTTCTCATATTTTACACAGGATATCTTCAATATGTGAATAGATCATACTTATGATGATTTTGTAGAGATGAGAAAGTAAGGTATTGTTTAGTAGTTACTGATACCATCTTAAGGATTATTTTTCCAGTTATCTTTTCCACTTTTTGATACATTAAAAATTGATCATTTAATTATCTCAATATTTTGTTGTTTTCAGTATAAATTTTTTTTAATATATTTTGTCTGATCCAGATTCCCCTTTGCCTTCTTGACCATTTCTACTTTTAGGAAATCCCAAATTAGAATTCAAATATGGAGTCACTATTGTTAAAATGTTTGTTGTAACATGCAAAAATGTTTGTAGCAATCCTTTTGGTGGTGGCAAGGAACTGGAAACTGAGTGTATGCATATCAGCTGGGGAATGGTTGAGTAGGTTATGATATATGAATGTTATGGAATATTATTGTTTTATAAGAAATGATGAGCAGGCTGATTTCAGAAAGACCTGGAAAGTCTTACATGAACTGATACTAAGTGAAGTAAGTAGAACCAAGAGAACATTGTACACAGCAACAAGAAGATTCCATGATGACAAGAAGATTCCATGATGATCAACTCTGATGGACTTGGTTCTTTTCAATGAGGAGTTGATTCGGGCCAATTCCAATAGACTTGTGATGGAGAGAGCCATCTGCACCCAAATAGAGGAAAATGGGTACTGAATGGGGATCACAACATAGTAGTTTCACTTTTTTATTGATGTTTTCTTGCTTTTTTTTCTTTCTCATTTTTTCCTTTTTTGAACTGATTTTTCTTGCGTTGCATGATAAATGTGGAAATATGTTTAGAAGAATTCTGCATGTTTAACATATATTGGATTACTTGTCGAGGGGAGGGGATAGGAAGAAAGGAGGGAGAAAAATTTTAAACCCAAGGTTTTGCAAGGATGAATGTTGAAAACTATCTTTGCATGTATTTGGAAAATAAAAAGCTATTGTTAAAATCTTTTTAAAGTAGAAAAAGAAATGTTTGTTGTAGAAATGTTGGCAAATTTAGAAACAGGATCATAGATTTAGGAATGGAATAGGACTCTCCAGGTCATCAAGGCCAATCCTCTTTTTTTTTTTTAATAAAGCTTTTTATTTACAAAACATATGAGTGATTTTTCTACATTGACCTTTGCAAAAACTTTTTTTCCCCAAGCTTTTCCCCTCCTTCTCCCCACTCCCCACCCCTAGATGACAGGTAATCTAATACATGCTAAATAGGATAAATTATATGACAAATACAATACATGTATATATATCTATACAGTTATCTTACTGCACAAGAAACATCAGATCTAGAAAGAGAAGAAGAAAAAACAACCTAAGAAGGAAAACAAAATGCATGGAGATATTCACAGAAAGCGTTAAAATGCTGTGTTGTGGACCGCACTTAGTTCCCACAGGCCTCTCTCTAGATGTATATGACTATCTTCATCGCTAAACAATAGGAACTGGTTTGAATCACATCATTGTTGAAGATAACCATGTCCAACAGAATTGATCATTGTATAGTCTTGTTGCTGTGTATAATGTTCTCCTGGAAGGCCAATCCTCTTATTTTATGTTAGGGTCCAGGAATTTGGGGACCCTGATGAGAAGTTTGTCTTTGAATTGAGGATCAAAGGGTGTGGTGTGTGATTCCCTTGAGAAACATGAGACCCCAAGATTTGACAGAGATTGCTGATGATGGCTCAAATAAAAGGCTATTCATAGTGATCTTAGAAAATGGCTTGCCTTGAGGCGTGCTCTGTTGTCAAGATGAAAACTCCACCTTCTTGCTGAATACCTTCTTTCAATACAAACTTAATGTGTGAGCTAGTGGATAAAGGGTGTGACCACAGAGAGCAGGGAAAGGAAGGAGGCAAGGAGGAGGGGTCAGGCTAGGAGGAGGGGCAAGGCTAGGAGGAGGGACTAAGCTAGGAGGAGGGACTAGGCTAGGAGGCGAGGCTAAGAGAAGAGGGAAAATATATAACAACAGTTGTAAACAGCACATTCCATTAGCTTCATCAAGGGAATTTAATTTATTTTTAAATGCATGCATTTATTGACAATGCCATAAAGGGCACTAGTTTCATTTATAAAATAAATTAAAATTCAACTAAAATTAATTTATTAAATTCACTTTATAAACTTTACTTAAAATACAACCTTTAAAAAATGAGACACAAAATATAAGTTTTGGGGAAACATGCCCTATATGGAAGCCTACGGTGGCTGAGCTGATGGACAGTCTTTCTCAAGATCATGACTGTTATTTTGGACAGCTCAGTTTTGGCATATATTTAAATTCTCATAAGCTACTGACACAAGAGACTGCTATCTGGGTTACGTGGGCTTGTACTTTGTATTTGACAGTTTCTACCAATTAGTTTATGGATGAAACACATTATCTTATTTATCCTGTTTTTTTTTTTCCCATGGTCAATTATCTGCCCAGTGCAAGAGCTAATAATAATTATGCTAAGAATGACCCTGAAGAAACTATTGTTATATTAACCTGGGAAAAGGAAGGGAGAAAGCCTTTATAGTTAGGTCAAAAGTTATAAAAACTGCTATTAAACTTTTACAGGAAAATTAAGAGGTTATAAGCAGTTATGATTATTTTTAGAGAAAACTTAATTCAAAGTGCAAAGGTTATTTCTATATACAAGGGCTTATACAAAAGGATTATATACATTATACTTAATCCCTGTTTCTTTTACATAAAAAGATGATCTCCCAAAATGGAGGCTGCCAGTCAACATAAATACTATGCAATAACTAACCAAATCATCTACAAAAGGGTGCTATATCCTTTGACCCTTAATCTTATACATAAAAGCAGAAATTTTGACAACAGCAACACCTCAGCTATGAGGTAGGTCCCTGTAGTCATATCAGACACTGTCCTGTAAAAGATCAGCCATAGCAAACATTAACAAATATATGTTATTTAATGTCAACAGGCAATTTCTTTATTCCTATCCAATTTTTTATCCCATCCCTCAGTCTCCCTATATTGTTCAGAGTGGAACATCCACTGGCTGGATCCCACTACTGAGCAGCATGAAAACTTTAACCCTCCTTCCAGATAGGACAAGTCTGCCCTTTCTTAGGCAGTAATTGAGCTGATCCTCAACTACTGGGGTCTCATTACATTATTGCCAGTCAGAGCAGATACCATTTGGCTTTAGCCCTTGTGCAAGTCAGATCTTCAAACTCAAGGGATTCACCAGCATCTCCAAACATTGAGATTAGAAAATGTTGTTGAGGGTTCTTCATTTTCAAAGAGGATCAATGGCATCATGATGTTGAGGGATACCGGGTTCAACTGTGGGTAATCAATCCTATATGAGTTCAAAAGGCTTAACCATAGGTTGTACAGAAGTAGGCTGTTAGAACATTTGGGATGGGGATGTCTCTGGACTTGTGCTTCTCACATTTCCTTTGTGCTGCTAGGATTCTGCTTTGCTCATGGAATATAGCAGGCATGCCATGCTGGACAATCCTGTGCCTCACAATCGTGTCTCACAACTGAAACTAAAGTTCTTCAGAGAAATCTTGAGAGTGTCCTCATATCATTTGTTCTAATCTTTGTGTGACTACCTCCCTTGTGCAAGTTCTTTGTTTTAGGTAAGAGTGCGTTTGGCTGTTCTAAATCACTATTGACTAGAGAAATGTACATTAATACAATCTCTCAGATTGGCTAATATGACAGAAAAGAAAAATGATAAATGTTGGGGAAGATGTGGAAAAACTGGAACATTAATACACTGTTGTTGGAGCTGTGAACCATTAAACTATTCTGGAGAACAATGTGGAACTATGCCCAAAGAGCTATCAAACTGTGAATACTCTGATCCAATAATACCAGTACTGAGTCTGTATCCTAAAGAGAGCACAAAAGAGGGCAAAGGATCCATGTGTACAAAACTATTTATAGCAGCTCTTCGTGTGGTGGCATTTCTGAGGGGATGCTGATCAACTGGGGAATGGCTGAACAAGTTGTGGTACATGAATGTGGTGGAATTAATACTGTGTTATAAGAAAGGTGAGTGGGCAGATTTCAGAAAAACCGGGAAAGACATGAACTGATGCTGAGTGAAGTGAGCAGAATCAGGAGAACATTGTACACATTTAACAGTAACATTATGCAAAAATCAACTATGATAAGATTTAGCCCTTCTCAGCAATTCAAAGATCCAAGAAAATTTCAAGAGACTCATGATGGAAAATGCTATCCACATCCAGAGAAAGAACTATGGCATCTGAGTGCATATTGAAATATATTACTTTGGTTTTTTTCTTTCTTTCTCATGGTTTTTCTCTTTTACTCTGAATCTTCTTTCACAACATGACTAATGTGGGAATATGTTTATTATGTTCAAACATGTATACCTATGTCAAATTGCTTGCTGTCTTGGGAAGGGAGGAAGAAATGAAAAGAAAAAAATTTGATCTCAAAATCTTACAAAAATGCTGAAAATTATCTTTACATGTAATTGGAAAAAATAAAATACTAAGTTAAGAAAAAAGAGTGCATTTGGCATTTGGATTATGTGACCATTGGAATTCTGCTCTTTGCTACAGCGATTGAATGCTTGTCAATTCAGTTCAAAAGAAGACCTCAGTAACATTTTATTTTGCCAAGTGATCTTCAAAATCCTCAAGACAATTCAAGTGAAGCCATTCAGTATCCTGGCATGGTGCTGGTAGATTGTCCAGGTTTCACGGGCATACACCAATGAGGTCAGCCCAACAGCTCTACAGACCTTCAGTTTAGTAGACAGTCCAATCTCTTCTCTTGTCCACTTTCTTTTGGAGCCTCCCATATGCTGAGGGTCCTCTTTGAAAATAAAGGACCAGCTGGGGCATCTAGACAGAGCCGTGAATAGAGAATGGGGGGCTGGAATCAGGAGGACCTGAGTTCAAATCTAACTGCAAACACTTAACACTTCCTAGCTGTGTGACCCTGGGCAAGTCACTTAACCCCAATTGCCTCAGCCAAAAATAAATAAAAGAATAAAGGACAAACAACAAAACTAACAGCAGCTAGCTCTAGCAATGCATGCACCCATCTCATCTCTATGTAGACTTCTCTGAAAAGGATACTGACAAGGTAAATGAACTGATCTCCAGCATTCAAAATCTCTCCATTTGCTATACCGAATGGTTCCACGTATGGAAGGTATGGCGCTGACTGCCTTGTTTCCTTGGGGTTGGCTGTCGGGCTATAAGCCAAGACCAGAAGAGAGGGCAGGTCTGTACAAGACTTATTGTTGGCAGATGATCGTGCTCTCCCTGCAGGTGCTTGTCTAGGTAGCAGACACACCCTGGCGAACTGTCTCAGCAGACAGGACAGCCGAGGTGGAGGGTCCGTCCATCCGTCCGTCCATGAGGGGCAGGTCTACCCCTGCCACAAATGGGTGGTGAGAACAATTTGTTTTAACGGCCAGGAAGGCAGCTCCACAGCTGGATGCTGGGAGTGTTGGGAGCTGCAGTCGGGCCACTCGACTTTCTCCTTGCTCCGGGACTCTGATGAACCTGAAGACTTTTGTCAAAGAACTTCCCAGAGCTCAGGCCGGCAAGCAGGCCATGTCACAACAATCCTTTCACTCTGCATGATCTCATCCTCTGGCAAAGTGTGTTGTGTTGAGCACCAAGCGTTTGCTGAGGGAGCGCCCCTGGGGCCCTGAGATCCAGGAGCATCCATCACACTTCTTGACATGCTCACAATCCCTGAGTCTGTAAGTGCTAAGTGAACCAAGCCAGGCACTGCCACACTCACTCTGCTGTGAGACAATCAATGGAGACTGTTTCCACAGAATCCAGGAACGCATGAGCCTCCCGTGAGAAGTGCAGGAACTAAGAATGAGTATGGCATGGTCCCTCCCCCTTGCCTCTGCCCAGCGTGCCCCTCCTCCCAGGACTTCCATTCTCCTCACTTTGGAAGTAATTGGACTTCCAATTGACTCCTGACTCTCCTGTCTCTAGCATGCTGTTTGGCTCTGGCCCCTGCAGACGTGTCTTTGGTCCAGCTCCAATACCCTTGCAGGCTAAGAAGAGGTGAATGGCACAACTCTATAATTCGGTCTCTCTACACATCTTTGGTTTGTTCATGACTGATTTTTTTTTTCTGCACATTCCAGGTTCTGTATGCCCCAAGTCAACCAGATAAAATTGTGTCTGTGCACTGTTTGTATTTGTCTTTCAGTTCATTTGTGTCTTTGTAAGATGCAGAATCTCTCTGTCGTGTTTGTATTGTGAGCTAGATTCTATTACCTTAAAAGATTTAAAATGCATCCAGCCAGAAAAACCTCTAAGGATTGTAGCCAGAGTTTACAATACTGGAAAAGATTAATGAACTCTCATGGCTGAAACAGTTGTCCCAATAAGTAAGACTAGTTCCAGTTTAGGCTTTTCAAGGGAGATTAGGGCATAAGAAAAAAAAAATCCTGTAGGACACTTTTTCTGTCATTATAAGATTGGTCAACTTGGAATTACAGAATTAAAGTCAGATAATCAAAGTTTATAGAACTGTTAAAAAACATTTTAGCAGATTCTAGAGGTTTGGAGATTAATCATTAAGGAGTTTGGCAATAATGTCATTTTAAGATTCAGGAAAAACTTAGTAATTCCAGGAACTCACTCCTTTCTGAAACAGTACATATTGGGGTAACACTGTGTAGAATTTGCCCTAAGGAAAAATAAAGATTAAATCTTGAAAAAAATTTTTTAAAAGGTTGATTGGCAAGATTAATAACTTCATTGTTCTAAGCAGTTAGTTTAAAAGTAATCCCAGAGAAAACTGGAAAATACTGTAGTAGAAACTAAGCATAGTTCAACATCTCATACCCTATGCCAAGGTAAGGTTGAAATAGGTTCATGCTTTAGATATCAAAGGTGATACTATAAACAAATTAGGAGAGGAAGGAATAGTTTACCTGTTAATTCTTTGAGAAAAGAGAATTTATGATAATTTTGTTTACATTAATCTGAGAGGTTTTTGCACAAACACCACCAATGCAGCCAAGATTAGAAGCAAAAAGCTAGGAAGCAATTTTTACAGTTAATGTTTCTGATAAAAGCTTCATTTCTAAAATACAGAAAGATCTGAATCAAATATATAAGAATACAAGTTACTCATTTCCCAATTAATAATGGCCAAAGGAAATGAACAAGCAGTTTTCAGAAAATGAAATTAAAGCCATCTATAATCATATGAAAAATGCTCTAAATCACTATTGATTAAAGAAATGCAAAATAAAAACAATCTATTAGACTGGCTAAGATGAAAAGAAAGGAAAATGATAAGTACTGGATAGGATGTGGGAAAATTGGGAATTGTGAGCTGATCCAAAAATTCTGGAACTATGTCCAAACAGTTCTAAAACTATGCAACACCCTTTAATCCAGCAATACTACTACTAAGTCTGTATTCCAAAGAAATTATAAAAAAAAAGGAAAAAGGACCCACATGTGCAAAGTATTTGCAGCAGTTTTTTTTATAGTGGTTGCAATTAGAAATTGAGGGAATGCCCATCAATGACTGAATAAGTTGTGGTGTATGAATATAATGGAATACTATTGTGCTATAAGAAATGATGAGCAGGTTAGAGAAAAGCCTGGAAAGACTTACATGAACTGATGCTGAGTGAAGTGAGTACACTTCAGGAGAACACTGTACAGAGAAAAAGCAAAATTTTGTGTGATTTTGTGTGATAATCGTTTATGAACAATTTAGCTCTTCTCAGAAATACAATGATACAAGACAATTCCAAAAGACTTGGGATGAAAAATCTACTTCCAGAGAAAGAACTATGGAGACTGAATACAGACAGAAACATACTACTTTACTTTTTTTGTTTTTTCTCTCTCATAGTTTTCCCCTTTGATCTGAGTCTTCTTTCACATGACTAATGTGAAAACATGTCTAATATGATTGTACATATATTACCTATATCAGATTGCTTGTTGTCTTGGGGAAGGAGGAGGGAAGGAAGGGAAGGACAAGAAAAAAATTGGAATTCAGAATCTTATAAAACTTGAATGTTGAAAACTATCTTTACATGTAATTGGGAAAAATGCTTGAACCAAAAAAAAAAAAGGAAAAAGAAGTAATTGAATTGAAGAGAGTGAAGGGAGAAAAAAGGTAAACAGTAATCTCTTGTTAAATAAACCCTTCCCTGACTTTTCAGTTTTTACCTTATTTTGTAAAGGAAAGGAAAGGATTTTAAGCAACAAGAGGTGCAAGCTAGGAACTTATTTTTAGTCTAAAAAACCTAATCACTGGAAAACAGAATGCAGAATAAAGGCTTAGATGCTGAAATAAGAGAAAGCATCCCAGAAAGTATTGACAGACCCTCTCTACAACACCCATCACTCAGCATGATATGGCTCTGGAAGGGGATATTCTCATCTCCTCCAGTTATGAATTTTTCTTAGTTGTAAGAATTGCTAACAAAACCATTATAGACCATGTCTCTCTGTTAACCTCTCTTATATTACATCAGATTAATAAAAGAGAATGCTGGAGAATTGTTGGGAAATTTGGATCAGGTTCTGCACCACCTAGTGTATGGGGCAGGACAGGAGAGGGAAGCCACACTGGCAGTGGTCCCAATGGTCCTGTGTCCCTGGGCATTCAGCAGGCCACTCCTAGCCCCAGGCAAGCCTGCCCACTCTGCCCTAGCAGCTGCAGTGGTCATAGCCCCAACAGTAGTCTGCAACTTGGGGGTTAAGGGGGACAGGCCTCAGGGCCAGCATTTGCCTTGCCCTGCCACCAGGAACTATCACCAATGGGAAGATCCTGGCATCATCCCCCCATGCCCCTAGGCTGTGCCTTCTGCTGCACTCCCCAAAGCCTGGTTGATTAGTCAGTGTCCAAGGTAGGCCCAACTCTAGGCAGGTTCTGCCCATCTGCTTCCTGGAAGGTACAGGTGTTCCTGGCAATGCCTAAAGTGGTAGTGCAAGGGATGAGAGCCAGACAGCCTCTGCCCTTTCTGTTTCCCTTGTAGAAACTTATTAGACAAGTTATCTTATTTCTATTTTTCCCAGTTTCCTGATCTGTAAAGAGAAAAACAATAATGGTACTCACCTTTCAGGTGGTTGTGAGACCACAGTAATATGACTGTAAAGGGCTTAACTCAGTGACTGGTATATGCTAAGCACTACATTATTTCCTTAACTGAATATAATTGTTTCATGCCTGGTAACTCTAAAGTGGTTTTAAAATGCCAAAGGTAATTAGTCAATGATTTTTTTTTTTTTTTGCTGAGGCAGTTGTGGTTAAGTGACTTGCCCAGGATCACACAGCTAGATCACATTTGAACTCAGGTCCTCCTGCTTTCAGGGCTGGTGCTCTATCCACTGGGCAACCTAGCTGCTCCTCATCAATGATTTATGTGGTAATTTGAAAATACAATTGATGTCATCTGAAGTTTATTGTTTATGTTATTATATTTCTATATTTCTATTGTTAAATTTGAGAGACCAATGATGTTAGACAAAACTTCCCTTTTAATATGGATGCTTTTACACATGATTTAGGCTTTTAATAGGATATGCTAAAAATTGAATATTTGAAAACTTTTAAATATTTAATGAGGTATTATTTAGTTATAAAACAGGTGATAATGATAATTATTATTATATCAAATTTCCATTTAAAAATTTTGGCTATTATAAAAGTGCATAAGATGCTTTCAAAATGAAATTAATCAAGTGCTGTTAGGGAAACTTTAGGGAAGATATTTGAGCCCTAAATTGTGGTTGTGCAATTTTACTATTTAAGGTAAAATTCCTGAACTCTCCCTTAAAGCAGAAGCAGATAGCAGAGTGGATTAAAAACCAGAATCCAACAATATGTTGTATACAAGAAACACATCTAAAACATAGAGATACATATAGGGTGAAGGTAAAAGGCTGGAGCAGAATCTATTATGCTTCAGGTGAACAAAAAAAAGCAGGGGTAGCAATCCTGATCTCAGACCAAGTAAAAGCAAAGATAGACTTAATTAAAAGAGACAAAGAAGGAAATTATATCTTCCTAAAGGGTACCATAGATGATGAAGCAATATCAATACTAAACATATATGCACCAAGTGGTATAGCATGGAAATTCCTAGAGGAAAACGTCAGAGAGATGCAAGAAGAAATAGACAGCAAAACTATAATAGTGGGGGATCTCAACCTCCCTCTCTCAGAACTTGATAAATCAAACCACAAAATAAATAAGAAAGAAGTTAAGGAGGTAAACAAAATGTTAGAAAAGTTAGGTATGATAGATCTTTGGAGGAAATTAAATGGAGACAGAAAGGAGTTTACTTTTTTCTCAGCAGTCCATGGAACTTATACAAAAATTGACCATGTGCTAGGACACAAAAACCTCAAAATCAAATGCAGGAAGGCAGAAATAATAAATGCATTTTTTTTCAGATCATGACGGAATAAAAATCACATGCAATATAAGGCCAGGAGAAAATAGACCAAAAACCAATTGGAAACTAAATAATTTTATCCTAAAGAATGAATGGGTGAAACAGCAAATTACAGACACAATAACTAATTTCATTCAAGAGAATGACAATAATGAGACCACATACCAAAATTTGTGGGATACAGCCAAAGCGGTAATAAGGGGAAATTTTATATCTCTAGATGCTTATTTGCATAAAATAGAAAAAGAGAAAATCAATGAATTGGGCTTGCAACTAAAAAAGCTAGAGAAAGAACAAATTAAAAACCCCCAATCAAATACCAAACTTGAAATCCTAAAAATAAAAGGAGAGATTAGTAAAATTGAAAGTAAAAAAACTATTGAATTAATAAATAAAACTAAAAGTTGGTTTTATGAAAAAACCAACAAAATAGATAAACCTCTAGTTAATTTAATTAGAAAAAGGAAAGAGGAAAATCAAATTGTTAGTCTCAAAAATGAAAAGGGAGAACTTTCCACCAATGAAGAGGAAATTAGAGCAATAATCAGGAGTTACTTGGCCCAACTGTATGCCAATAAATTTGATAACCTAAGTGAAATGGAGGAATATCTACAAAAATATAGATTGCCCAGATTAACAGAAGAGGAAATAAATTACTTAAATAGTCCCATTTCAGAAAAAGAAATAGAACAAGTCATTAATCAACTCCCTAAGAAAAAATCCCCAGGACCAGATGGATTTACATGTGAATTCTACCAAACATTTAAAGAACAGTTAACTCCAATATTATATAAACTATTCGAAAAAATAGGAAATGAAGGACTCCTACCAAACTCTTTTTATGATACAGACATGGTACTGATACCTAAACCAGGTAAAACAAAAACAGAGAAAGAAAATTATAGACCAATCTCCTTAATGAATATTGATGCAAAAATCTTAAATAAAATATTAGCAAAGAGATTACAGAAAATCATTCCTAGAATAATACACCATGACCAAGTAGGATTTATACCAGGAATGCATGGATGGTTCAATATTAGGAAAACTATTAACATAATTGACTATATTAATAACCAAACTAACAAAAACCATATGATAATCTCAATAGATGCAGAAAAAGCATTTGATAAAATTCAACATCCATTCCTATTAAAAACATTAGAGAGTATAGGAATTAATGGATTTTTCCTTAAAATAGTCGGTAGCATCTATTTAAAACCATCAGCTCGCATCATATGTAATGGTGATAAACTGGAACCATTCCCAATAAGATCAGGGGTGAAACAAGGTTGTCCACTATCACCATTACTGTTCAATATTGTATTAGAAATGCTAGCCTTGGCAATAAGACAAGAAAAAGAGATTAAAGGAATTAGAGTAGGTCATGAGGAAACCAAATTATCACTGTTTGCAGATGATATGATGGTCTACTTAGAGAACCCTAGAGAATCAACTAAAAAACTATTAGAATTAATCCACAACTTTAGCAAAGTTGCAGGATACAAAATAAATCCACATAAATCATCAGCATTTTTATACATCACCAACAAAATGCAACAGCAAGAGATACAAAGAGAAATTCCATTCAAAATAACTATCGATAGTATAAAATATTTGGGAATATATCTGCCAATGGAAAGTCAGGATCTATATGAGCAAAACTGCAAAACACTCTCCACACAAATAAAGTCAGATCTAAACAATTGGAAAAACATCAAGTGCTCTTGGATAGGTCGAGCGAATATAATAAAGATGGCAATACTACCTAAACTAATCTATCTATTTAGTGCTATACCAATCAAACTCCCAAGAGATTATTTAACTGAACTAGAAAAAATAACGACAAAATTCATCTGGAAAAACAAAAGGTCAAGAATTTCAAGGGAATTAATGAAAAAAAAATGCAAATGAGGGTGGCCTAGCTGCACCAGATCTAAAACTATATTATAAAGCAGTGGTCACCAAAACCATTTGGTACTGGATAAGAAATAGAGTAGTGGATCAGTGGAATAGGTTAGGTTCACAGAACAAAATACTCAATGACAATTGTAATCTAGTGTTCGATAAACCCAAAGACCCCAGTTTTTGGGATAAAAACTCACTATTTGACAAAAACTGCTGGGATAATTGGAAACTAGTCTGGAAGAAATTAGGCATTGACCCACACCTAACACCATATACCAAGATAAGGTCAAAATGGATTCATGATCTAGGCATAAAGAATGATATTATAAACAAATTAGAACAATGTAGGATGGTTTACCTCTCAGACCCATGGAGGGGGAAGGAATTTGTGACCAAAGAAGAACTAGAGGTCATCATTAATCACAAAATAGATAAGTTTGACTATATCAAGTTGAAAAGTTTTTGTACAAACAAAGTGAATGCAGACAAAATTAGAAGGGTAGCAGTAAACTGGGAAAATATTTTTACATCCAAAGGTTCTGATAAAGGCCTCATTTCTAAAATATATGGAGAATTGACTCAAATATATAAGAATTCAAGCCATTCTCCAATTGACAAATGGTCAAAAGATATGAACAGACAATTTTCAGACGAAGAAATCGAAACTATTTCCGGTCACATGAAAAGGTGCTCCAAGTCACTATTGATCAGAGAAATGCAAATTAAGACAACTCTGAGATACCACTACACACCTGTCAGATTGGCTAAAATGACAGGAAATGATAATGATAGCTGTTGGAGGGGATGTGGGAAAACTGGGACACTGATACATTGTTGGTGGAACTGTGAACGGATCCAACCATTCTGGAGAACAATTTGGAGCTATGCTCAAAGAGTTATCAAACAGTGCATACCCTTTGACCCAGCAGTGTTTCTACTGGGCCTATATCCCAAAGAGATTTTTAAGGAGGGAAAGGGACCCACATGTGCAAAAATGTTTGTGGCAGCCCTTTTTGTAGTGGCAAGAAACTGGAAATTGAAAAGATGCCCATCAATTGGAGAATGGCTGAATAAATTATGGTATATGAATGTTATGGAATATTATTGTTCTGTAAGAAATGACCAACAGGAGGATTTCAGAGAGGATTGGAGAGACTTGCATGAACTGATGCTGAGTGAAATCAGCAGAACCAGGAGAACATTATACACAGCAACAAGACTATACGATGATCAATTTTGATGGACATGGTTCTCTTCAACAATGATGTGATTCAAACCAGTTGTTCTGCAATGAAGATAGTCATATACATCCAGAGAGAGGCCTGTGGGAACTGAGAGTGAACCACAACACAGCATTTTAACGCTTTCTGTGAATATTTCCATGCATTCTGTTTTCCTTCTTAGGTTGTTTTTTTTTCCTCTTCTCTTTCTAGATCTGATGTTTCTTGTGCAGTAAGATAACTGTATAGATATGTATACATGTATTGTACTTGTCATATAATTTATCCTATCTAGCATGTATTAGATTACCTGTCATCTAGGGGTGGGGGGCGGGGGGAGGGAAAGGAAAAGCTTGGGAAAAAAAAAGTTTTTTTGCAAAGGTCAATGTTGAAAGGTCACTCATATGTTTTGCAAATAAAAAGCTTTATTAAAAAAATATATGTATATATATAAGGTAAAATTCCTGAGAGTGTAATTTACTATTGTTTTGGGCTTTGATTATAGGGATAGTTTTATGAATTGTCATGAAGCAAATAGTAGAAAATGGTATATAATAGTAAAAAAAAGTATATAAACTGAAAAATGGTATATAATAGTAGAAAATAGTATATAAACTGAAATCCTCTCAAGTTTCAAAATTGGAGAACCAAATTTAAATGATTGTACTAAATTATAAGAAGTAAAAGATATTTAGGGACCAGATAGCTATGTGAGATATCTGGGACTCAAACTGTTTTAGTTAAATGGATATTGAGAATGGGTTACTAGGATACAAGGAGATGATGTTGATTAATATTATGCTAACTTTTGTATTGCTTTGGTCTTTCGTTCTCAGATGTTTAAGTTTTTTTGGTTACCTTGGTGACCCATATATCTTCCTATTCAGAACCAGTCCATTGTGAACCCTATAACTAGTTTGATCTATACCTGACAGTGTCTTATATGGGAATTGTGTGAATAACTTTATTGCATTATTTGAACCTGTCCCCGCGTGGCTGGGAAATTGGACCACCTTTATGTGCAAATCCAAAGGTTGATACAAGGACTTCTCTCACAATTATATATCTCAAACAACCCATAATGTTTTGTCTAAAAACTGGCTCCTACCTCCTGATAAATCAGGCTACCACTCTCAGCCACAGTGGGTCACTCTAGTGGTCTACCCACAGAGGCTGAAATCTCTCTGTACTTGAGCTATCCTGATTATTGGATCGAAGATACTATCTGTCACCAGCACCCTTCCTGAAGCCTTTCCAACTCACGTCTCTTTTGAGAACCCATATTCCTTCTCATGGTTCAATGAACTATTGAGGTTTGGCATCCACAAAAATTTACAGAGGATCCCATCTAAAGCACCTGTGAATGCCTGATTCTCCTGAAAGGTCAGTGCATTTCCCTAATTCTCACCTGGTGTATACACAGAAACACCTGATCTAGTTTAAGCAAAGCATAATTAAGAAGCTAAAAGTAGTGGGGGGGGGGAAGAAATCAATATATTTCTGAATCCAAGAGAACTTGTTTACCTTCTATTTTCAGGTACACCATGTCATGGTTTGCCTGCCTTGGCAGGGATAACTCAGGAAGGAACATGAGTTGGTCACTGACATTATGGACTTAGAATGGTGAAAGTGGTCCTTCGAGACAGTGTAGTAGAAAGAACTCTGGATTTGTAGCCAGAAATCTGGCTTCAAATAAGAGTTCCAAGCCTCTATTTGAGGCCTAGCGGGGTAGTACAATGGGATAAAATGGAGTCTAGAGTCAGGAAGATCTGAGTTCAGATCTGGACTCAAGACACTTAACTAGCTGTGTGACCTAGCAAATCACTCAATCTCTGTTGGCCTCGGTTTCCTCCACTGTAAAATGGGAGTAATTACGGCACCTATCTTGTAGGATGGTGATGAAGCTCAAATGAGATAATATTGGAAAAGTGTCGGGCACATGGCAGGCCCTATATAAATGTTTTTCCTTTCCCCTTTCCTAGTTATGCTATTTAGTTTGCTATGTTGCCTTAATAAAACATTTTACCCTTCTTTATCTGGGTTTCTTCATTTGTGAAAAAAAAAAAAAGAAAAATTATTTGCACAGCTACCTCCCAGGGTCATTGTGAGAGCATATAAATGGCAGCTACTATTATTAGTCAGTAATGTGATCAGGATTCCCTTCACCAATGCAGACTGTTGCCCCTTCTATGCCTCAATTCTGGGGAGTTTCTGTAACTGATAAAATTCATCACCTTGTGTCAAACTTTATGATGATAAGCCTCATCGTACTTGGCTCTGCTAGTATATGACAGAATCCAGTTTACCACTATATTTAAAGTTATTCCAACTGGGTAAGGCTTACAAAGGTTTATGCACCATTTGCAAAGCTACACAAATCCAAAGTGTTTGCCTGGTATACTCCAGTGGTGCATCAGCAGTCTTTGGTGGAGGATTATTTTCACTATTATTATTGTCTAGTGTAATCAAATAATTATTCTGTGCCAGACTCTGTGCTAAGTATTGGGGCTACAAAGAAAAGCAAAAAGCAGTTCCTGCCCTCAAGAAGCATATGTTCTAATGGGAGAATAAGCATGTAAACAATTAGAAACTATCAGGAAGAAGCTGAGGTGGAAAAGGTAAATCAGTCTGCCCACAGTCATACAAAGAGAGGGGTTCAGAAACCAGAAAACATGAACCCTCAAGCTCTCTCTGCTGCATCAGAGAACCGTTTCACAGCACTGCTCCATACCTGACTTTGAGGGGTTAAAAGTCAGTCAGAATCAGTGATGTCAAAGGGTGCAATAGGCTTCTAGCTGGTGACTTGTTGAATGGTCAGTACTTTTGGCAGCTTTAGGGATGTGACGGGAATTCTGGGAAAATCTACAAGGTACTTTGGTTTCATCGCAGACATTTATGAAGGCCACTCCATCCTCAAGGTAATGTCCTGAGTCCATCCCCAACTCTTCTTCCTCTTCTTCTTCCTCTTCCTCTTCTTCTTCTTCTTCTTCTTTTTACTTAATAGTGTTTTATTTTTTCCAATTACATGTAAAGATAGATTTCAACATACAAAAATTTAAGATTTTGAACTCCAAATTTTTCTCTCTCCCTCCCTTCCCCCTTCTCAAGACAGCAAGCAATCTGATATAGGTCATACATGTACAATCATGTTAAACATTTATTTCCACATTAGTCACTTAGAACAAAAGCATACCTAATTATTCTGAAAACAAAATGAGATTAACCAACCAGTGTAGGTTAAACATCAGAGTATCTACTCCTTTCACATTTTTTAGATGAGAAAACTAAGGGTAATAAATTTGTCCAAAATTATAGTGAATAAGTTAACAATGTTATAGAGATACACTAAGATGTTACTATACAGTGGGGAAGTGGGGTGGGAACTAACTCTAGTTTATAGGTGAATAGTTTATAGGTGACTCTAATGAACAGTTGAAATTTTTAAAGTATGTAATTTCTATTCTCCACTAAAGATCTCCATAGGTGCCTCCTTGTGCTAAAGAGATGACCCTGTTTTTTTTTAAATTATGCTAATTCAACTTAAACTCTAAAATGCTCTACTAAGTTAGAAAAGTATCAAGTTTAGATCCAGAAATAGATAGTTTGCCAATCATCTGATAAATTTAGAGTATAGAGTCTCACCAGAGACTTAGGTACTGATGATTTTTGTTTTTGGCTAAAGTAATTATAGAATATTACCTATTAATATGTGCAGGGAGGATATTTGCATTGTTGGAAAGGAATACCCATATTGACAAAAATATTAGAGCTCTTTGTAGAACTGAAGTATGATTTACAATCTAAATATTAATAGACCACATTTTAAAGGGTTGTCTTATACTTGATCTCTCCTCATCTCAACTAAATTCAACTTGATTGAGACAAAGTGAGCCTAAGTGAAAACACCTAGAAATAAAAATAAGGTTAGAAACACTTAAACTAACTTACACTGTCCATTTCTCTCGTGATGTCATTCAAGTCAACAGCAAAGACAGCTTCCCTGGCGCCGATAAATAAGGTGTCAGTTTCTTTATTCACTAAGAGTGTTGAAAAATTGGAGAATCCTGGTTTTCCAAATTCTTTGCTATCATCTAAAACAATAAAATTCACAGGGTGTTTCCATTTAGAAATTCCCCAATGAGATGAAAATTCAAAAGAATGAGTTATGAATTACTGATTTTTTTCCCTCCTAAATCAGCACCCATTTAAAAAGTCCATTTCTGACAGAAAGTAGAGTTGAACTCTGTCTTCTATTGCTAGTTCTGCAAATAGCAACTGAAAATCAGAATTCCTTTCAAAACATGATAAATGACTACAGTACAAAGCAGAAATGAACTGTAAAAAATGGATAAGAAAACTTCAAATGTATTTTTTCTTTATTAGCATTTTGAAAGGATATGTGTGTGACAACTTTAGTCCAAAAAAGAAATATGAGCTCAAAACAAAAATATTTTCCTCTTACCTCTTACTGCCTTTGCCGTTTAAAAAAGAAGACTGCCCTAATTTTTCAATTTCATGTCAAGTTTTGTTACTGGATTTGCTACCTACACTAGAAACACATCAGCCTCATTTAAAAAATATACTTTGTCTTCTCAAGAATTTCTCTCTTCATGAACACAGATATGCTTTATTTCAAAGAAAGTTGATAAGAAAATTAAATATAGAATAAATGATAGTATTATAAGTCTCAAACTTTATTTTCCTTAATAAACAAGTTTCTTAAAAAGCTATTCTGCTAAAATTAAACATTTGTTTTCAAATTATGAATTACTTGACCCAGGCTGAAAAAACAATTTAATATCAAAAGTTAAATCATTATGATCAATTCTGATGGACATGGCTCTCTTCAACAATGAAATGTTTCAAACCAATTCCAATTGCTCAGTGAAGAAAGCCATATACACCCAAAGAGAGGGATGTGAAATATGGACCACAACATAACATTTTCATGCTCTCTATTGATGTTTGCTTGCATTGTGTTTCCTTTCTCTGATTTTTCTTTCTTGTAGATACGATTTTTCTTGCACAAAAATGATAAGTGTGGAAATACGTATACATATATTTGATTTGTCAAGTATTTTAACATAATTAACATGTAGGGGATATCCTGCCATCTAGGGGAAGGGTGGGAAGTAGGGGGGGGAAATTTGTAACAGAAAGCTTTGTAAGGGTTAATGTTGAAGAATTATCCATACATATGTTTTGCAAATAAAAAGTTTTAATAAAAAAAAGAAAAGAAAAAAAAAAGTTTGATCATTAGTAAGAGAAAGCAGCTCAGTCTGACTGTAGAGCATGATACTACTGGAGCTACACAAGCCTGTGTCTGAAATCCCTCTCCCAACTCCTGCCCTCTGGGTGACTGTGGGAAAACTGGCTAGCCTCTCAATTTCATCTATAAAATGGAGATAATAACACTTGTTATATATATACCTCACAGTGTTGTTATAAGGCATTATGTGTCATTATAATAAACTGTTGTTATTAGCAATTTAAAATCAATTTGAAATGAGACAATCCCTAAATTTATTTTGTAAATCCTGAGGATGTCAGAGTAGGAAAGACCTTAGAACAAGAATGATCAGGGCTGGAAAGCTCTTAATAAAAGAGAACACAAAATATTAGTGATAGGAGAGCCCTTAGAACATAGAACATCATAGCTGGAAGGAAGGGAACAAGCATTTATTTAAGTACCTACTATATGCCCAGCACTGTGCTAAGCATTTTACAAATATTATCTCATTTGATCCTTTAAACAACCCTAGGTAGTGAGTGCTATTTTTATCCCCATTTTATAATTAAGAAAACTGAGGCAGATTAAATGATAAATATCTGAGGCCATATTTATCTACCGCATCACCTAGATCTCAGATCATCTAATCCAAATTCTTCATTGAATTTAAGGAAAAGAGAAGTCAAATAGATGCCAATGGAAAAGTTCGATTCAATTTATAAAAATCAGATTCACATTTTATGTTTCATTTCTCGTGTGAAGTGAGGCACGCTGGTATAATCTAAGTCTAGCTGATCTTCCCTAACTTCTGAGGTCAACTCACCTAAGGAACAGGTATAATAACAGAAATGGGAGGTGATGCAAGCATGCCCTTTTAAAGAAAACTCCACATATGAAAAGAGAAACTTATTAAATAAAAATATTAGAGGATAATTCATCATACCAAAGAATGCACTAGGAAAATTGAAACTTCCCTAATTTATTAAAAAATATGACTTGGAAGGGGAAGCTGAGACACATAGCTTGAAGCCTAGCTTGGCTGCATTTTATCTCTATAATACTGATCAAGTCATCTGGCTTCCTCTGGAAAATCCCTGCACTATCCACCTCACAGAGCTATTGAGCACTTTGGAAGGAGTCAAGTACTGCAAAAATGAAATAACTGTCCTTTATCAAACCTCACTTTTCGCAGTTGAAGAACTAAAATGGGCCCATGGGAAAAGGGCCTGGGGGAGGGGAGAACAGCCTAACTCTTAGTGTGCAAAAAATTTAAAATAGTATTAGTTTTAGCAGATTTTACAATAAGATCTTGCTAATTTGAATTAGGGAAAGATGAAACTTTTAAAGCATAGAATTGTTTTTTGAGGAGGAGTTTTTATATTTCTTTCTGTAAGAAGACTAACTTTACCTCTTAACAATATTTCAGAATAAGACATTCTTGTCAAGCTTACTTTAATGAAAAGATATTTATCTGTAATTGGTATCATCACTTGCATATAGTTATAATTCTTCAAATCTGTTCAGCAAGTGAACTATACTCCCCTGTATCTTATTTAACATCACACAATTACAGACATTTTGAACATCAAGTCCAAACTCTCCCATTTTAAAGATGGGGAAAACTAAGATCCAAAGAATCAAAATGACTCCTTTGTCTACTAAGATCACAGGATTTTAAGGCATCATCATTCTAGTTAAAGGCCCTTAATTTTACAAGGAAGCTGAGCCCCAGAGAGTCACAGTATCAGTATTTAGGATCTCAGAATTGACCTTAGAGATCATTTCATTCAGCATTCTAAATTTTTTTAAAGTTTTATTGCTGCCTTTTGTCCATATCCCCACTATACAATGACCCCCCCCTTGTTTTTTTAATAATGAAGAAATCCAGCTTTAAAAAAAAAAAAAAAAGGCAGCTCCTAAGAGTGCTTGCAAAGCTCCTCACTAGAAGCTGCTTCCTTTCTACCTGAAGGACTGAAGTGCATTTCATCATCTTCACTCCTGGCTTTTAGAGATGAGATCCAGAGCAATGGAACATGTGAACCACAGGACCCAGTGACACTGGCCATCTGACTCCCAGTTCAGGCTCTTCCCTCTATGTAGTTCAGAGGCAAAGTGAAGGGCAAGTTCTCAGACTCACACAGGCAGCAAGTCTGAGCTGTCTGTATACCCAGCTCCAATTCTTTATCTCCAATGGGAGCAGTTACCGAATGACAATGGCTGAAGATGACCCTCTTCCCGAATTAGACAGCACCAGGACATAATGGACCACACCTACTAACCTGCCTCAACTTCATCACAGCTATTTTAATGAGTTCTGCAAGGACCCTCTACAATAAAGGAAGTCCAGAGTTCCAAGTAGGTCACTTACTTTCATACTTTATGGTTTTCCTGGGAATGCAGCTGAGAGGAGATGCTTCCATCTGTTGGAGAAATTCACAAAAAGCAAAGGCAAGGAGAGCAGCCCAAATGTTCATTTTCAAATGTCCAGCTTCAACAAAACTTCCCCAGGCTTTGTTCTTTAACCGTAACTATCCTGTCAAAATGTCAAAAGCAGACATGTGGCAATTTTAATTATTTCTATAAAGTTGGGAGGAACAGAAAAAACTCTTGCTACCCCACTTCCTCTGAAAATAATTGCTTTTAGCAACATTCGTCAGATGTGCCCTAAAAACTGAAAGTACTTTTAAACAATGGCCTTGTTCCACAAATCCTCTGACAAAGGCATCATCTGGGCAATTGAGAACCTCTTTACATTTCTCTCCCATAGAGAGGCTGAGTTTAGATTTCTTCATCAAACAGCAATCCAGCTGTGGTAAATTTGTTTTTGTCTAGAAATGGCATCTTTTGGCAAAATACAGAACAGCCTCTTGTCAGAACCCTTCCTATATTCAGTGGGAGTATGTTCATGAATTTGACACCACTATCTACTTTTGAGGCTTGTTATGAAGAGCAAATCAAATTCATTTCAACATGCGCTGATTAAGGCTCTACTACGTGCTAGGTTCTGAGGATTCAAAGACAAAGAGGAAACAATCCCTGATTTCAGGGAACTAATGGAAGTTTAAGGAAGGTACACCAAAAAGCAGACAGACATAAAGTGGACAAAAAGAAATTCACAAAGTAGAGTGCTAACATTGGGAAATGGGAGTCAGAAAAAGCATCCCTGGGAAGAGACAGCCATCAAGTTCTACTCGGAGGACAGGGGAGGCTTCAGAGGTAACAGGAGAATGTACTTCAGATGTTGGGGGTGGGAGGGCAGGGGTACCACTGATGCAAAGGCAAAAGAGGCAGGAGACTTAGTGTTGCATGTAGGGGAACAGCCAGCAGGACAACTTGACAGGAGTCATGGGAAATCACACTAAGAAGGTGGGGAGAGCTTTGTATCTGACACAAGGAGGATGAAACAATGGCCACAAAGCTGGGCATTGGGGGCCTTCTCCCATCAGGCCCCACACATTATCACCTCCCTGTTCAGCCTAATCACCAGTATTCTCCTTTGCAGACATCTTGCCTTTGCTAAAATAAAACTGCTGTTTAATCCCTGAATTCCCTTGGCTCTCCCTGTTCACTACCCATCACATTGTCTTCAAGGTCTAAGTGAAATGCCACTACTACATTGTGTGTCCCCTGACAACATAGTCTGGAGAGATCACTTTTAATTGCTCTTAATACATATACTAATGCTCCAGTAATTATGTTATAATTCAATGCAACTGAAAAGAGCAAAATTCAGTGCTTAGGGCAGTTGGGGGACACAATGACTAAAGTGTTGGGCCTAGAGTCAGAAAGATCTGAATTAAATTTCAGACACTCACAAGCTGTATAATCCTGGGCAAGTCACTCAATCTCTAAGCCTCAGTTTCTTTATCCATAAAATAGAAATTTTAATAGCACTTACCTCCCAGGATGGTTATGAAGATCAAGTGAAAGAGTTGTAAAAGTGTTTAATACAGTACCAATACATAGTAAGCATTATATAAATGTTATTGTTAGAGCTAGGGATACAAAAACAAGACTGAAAGGTCCCTAGCTTCAAAAAGCATATATATCTCTGGGGGTATGATTGCTTAGGAATTAAGGGTCTTATTAAAGAAGATTAATATAGAATGTAAATAAAGAATGGGTTGGTACCTGTCAGATTGGCTAAAATGACAGGAAAAGTTAATGATGAATGTTGGAGGGGATGTGGGAAGGCTGGGACACTGATGCATTGTTGGTGGAGCTGTGAATGGATCCAGCCATTCTGGAGAGCAATTTGGAGCTATGCTCAAAAAGTTATCAAACTGTGCATACCCTTTGGCCCAACAGCATTTCTATTGGGTTTATATCTCAAAGAAATCATAAAGGAAGGAAAGGGCCCCACATGTGCAAGAATGTTTGTGGCAGCCCTTTTTGTAGTGGCTAGAAACTGGAAACTGAATGGATGCCCTTCAATTGGAGAATGGCTGAATAAATTATGGTATATGAATGTTATGGAATATTATTGTTCTGTAAGAAACGACCAGCAGGACGATTTCAGAGAGGCCTGGAGGGACTTGCATGAGCTGATGCTGAGTGAAATGAGCAGAACCAGGAGATCATTATACATGGCAACAACAATACTATAAGATGATCAATTCTGATGGACATGGCTCTCTTCAACAATGAAATGTTTCAAACCACTTCCAATTGTTCACTGAAGAAAGCCATATACACCCAGAGAGAGGGATGTGAAATGTGGACCATAATATAACATTCTCATACTCTTGATTGATGTTTGCTTACATTGTATTTCCTTTATCTGATATGTCTTTCATGTAGATACGATTTTTCTTGCACAACAATGATAAGTGTGGAAGTATGTATACATATATTCGATTTGTCAAGTATTTTAACATAATTAACATGTAGTGGATATCCTGCTATCTAGGGGAGGGGTGGGGAATAGGGAGGGAAAATTTGTAACAGAAAGCTATGTAAGGATTAATGTTGAAGAATTACCCATACATATGTTTTGCAAATAAAATAAAATAAAATAATTAAAAAAAAGAATGGGTTGGTGAGGGAAGATCCTAAAGAGGTATGTCTTATCATGATTCCTTTCCCTTGATGACACCCAAAGCTCCAAGACAGAAACTCTCTCTCCCTAAATCTTCTTGGCATTCTCCATGGTCCCCGGGACAGAGAAGAGCCTCCATAAGTATTTGTTGAATGAATGAATACATGAAAGCAAAACCCTGGTAAGACAGCCCAGATGGCATGGGTTAGAGTAGAAAGGACCTGCATCCTTGGAGATAGGAGCCCTGGGGGTTCAGTCCTGAACCTGGACTTAAATCAAATGGCCTTAAGCAAATCAATTCCCTCCTCTGTGCCTTAGGTTCCTCATCTGTCAGTGGCGGTAGTTTTGCTAGATTGTCTAAAGGTCTTTCCCAGCTCTAACATCTAAGGTTTTATTTTTTAAACAATTATACATCCAATAATAAAAAAAAAACTAGAACAATGCTCTTTTGTTACCTCTGGCAATCTTCTTCATTACTATATAGTCATGCTGTGTGTGTATATGCTGGGGATAATCTTTTTTATTGGAGAATAGAATCTATGATTTAGAGCTCCCTTGTAATAAACAAAAGAACCAGCATTGCACCTTTAGTGAAATGCTGAATTAAGCAGCATCCTTACATCAGGTCATATGCACCTGAGAGGCATGGCACATCGTGGTGCACATGTGTGTATATGTATGTATATGTGTGAACATACACATGTGAATTCATATATGCTCCATTAAATTAGATTTAGGTTAGCATCCTGCTTGAAAATCTGTCAGGAAATCTTTGACTTACCCTCTAGTTACTCTTGAAATTTAAGCCAAAGAAAAACTAGGTTGATATTAAGGACAAGGACTGCCTTGCCAAGCCAGAATTTTCCCTGAAGGGGCATTTTCTCCTTTTCACGTGTCCAGTTCATTACAAAAAGGACTAATCTCACAGAAGAGCACAGCAAAATCCACCAGACAGTGCTTCTGTGAGAAACATTAATAAACAGTACAACAGTGAGGATATCTATCCCTGGGAGTATGAGATATGAGAGGACAGACAATCATTTCTTTGTAGATAAAAAGGGGCAAAGAGACTAGCCTGGATTTAAATTTAAAACAGTACTTCATATTTATTGATATAGTGCTTTACAGAATGCTTATAGCAGCTCGGTGAGGTAGACAGAGGAGGGCTTGGTCTCATAGAACTAGAACTGTCAGAGACCTTAAAGAGCCTCCAATCTAGGGAGTTCATGCCCTTGTAGGTGTCTTGGACCCCTCTGGGAATATTGTGATACATGTGGAATGAATATTTTTAAATATGTAGAATTACAAAGGAAATTAAAGTGAATTTTTTGAAATTATTGATATATAATTATCAAGAGTATTTTTTTTAAAATGATGATATATATCCTACACTGGGTCTATTAACAACAGTAATTTTTGAAGTAGTAATGAACATAAACATCATTTCAAGACATCTCCAATTATTTGTGATATGAAAATATCTGATTTCTATTGGTAACAAAATTGATATATATATATTACTAATAATATTGTAATTAGTTATCTAGATTAAGATTTTTCTATATATTTTTAAAATTACAATGAACAAAATTTTCCTCCTTTCTCCCATTGGAGGAAAAAAACCCTTTTAAAACAAATAATAATCTAAGCAATACAAATTCTGCTACTGATCATGTTTATATACTGATCATATATATACATGTTTCATTATGCACCCTAAGTCCATCTACTGACATTCATAATTAAGTTAGTGCTAGAGTGTAATCCCCTACCTAATCTATCTAGGACCCCATAGTTAAGAACTTCCTCCACGGATCACCTCTTCATTTTATGTGTATCCAAAGCCTAAGGCCCATTGGTATGAGATTCTCTCCCTCAAAGGTGGAGACTGATGAATATTGATTATCACACTTTGGTCATTTGGAGCCTTCCTGGCTTTCAGTATCAAGGGGAAAGATGGCCATTCTAAGAGAAAAAAAAAAGATTCTGGGAAGAAAATAGGTGGCAGACACTCATGTCCCTATCCTTAGCTTGCTACCTTAGAAACAGGAATTTCCCTTTAAATAAGACTGAGACTCTCTCTTGGATGAGTTGAGCTATCTTGCTCCCAATTGGAAAGCTTTTTCAATCTGCATTTTCTAGTACATATTCTCATAACTATACTTTCCATGATTTCAGTTTAGTTATCCACTTGGATAAATGGGTTTATTTGCCATTCATATATATAGGAAGATTTGTGTGTATGTATACATTCACCCATAATTTGTACCGTGTGTATATATGTATATAATATATAACGTGTGTATGTGCACACACACACACATATTGTGGAGCTGGCATCTGATGGAGATGGAGTCTTGGATAGAGAATTTGGGTCCCTTTTTTCCCCATTAAGAAACTGCTATTGAGAGTTTAGCTTGAATCCAAGAATGACTTCCTCTAGACTACTCCTATTTCAGGAAGCAAATAGAATTCTAGCCTGGTAGCCCCTCTCTGAAGAGAGCAGAGAGGTGGGTGCAACTTCCTGCTCCCCTCCGGGAAGGAGTCAGTCTCCCATGATAAGGGGGTAAGGGGAGTTGGGGGAGTGGAAGGAAAGGCTAGAAATGACTCTTCCTGCCTCCCTATGAGCCACTTTTAGACAGATCTTTGGGGTCTACATACCGAGGTATATACTACATATGTACATACTGGGCGCCTTGCTGCTGCTTGGGAAGCCTCCGTTGGACTGTAGCACAACCAGTATGAATGAAAGAGGTTAAGGTTCACAAAGTACTTTCCTCACAGCCGCCCCCGCCCCAGGGGAGTGGGCAGCGCTAGGATTAGGATCCCCATTTCACAGAGGGAAGACTGAGGCTTGGAGACGTGACTTCTGGGGCACGCACCAGATCCAGGCTGGTATGCAACATTGTATCTCAGTTCCTAGACCGCACTCCCTTCCTCTTTTCTCCAGGCCCAAGGGGCTGTCTTCCCTCTCCTTCTCGCCCTCCCAAACCCCCAATTAACATTCCCCATTCTGGGAACTAGAAGGTGGCAGAGGCCTGGGGGACCTTTCTCTAGTTACACCTGAGGGAACTGAGGCCTTGGGAAGGCAAGTTACTGACCCCAAAGTCCCCCTCCCTCACAGGGCCTTTCCACACACTCCTCCAAGAGTAGCTTCAGAAACCGGGGTTGGGGGTGTGTGTAGGGGGAATCAAGGCAGGTTTCCTGGAGGCGGCACTACCTAAGGGGAGCTGGGAGAAGTGGCTGCGGCTTGTGGGGTGGGGGAGAGGCCCGGGTGGAGGCGGGGTGGAGGTGGGGCTGGGCCCTTAAGGATGCTAGGGACACAGCCTGGGGGGGATAAAAGGCCGAGAGTGGAGCCGGGATGGACTCTGGGGTCCAGACTGGTCCACTCACCCCCTCGTTGGGAGACTTCCCTGCAGGCCTAAACGCTTTCACCTCTTCAGCGACCCTCTGCCCAGCGAAGACCTAGGAGGTATGTGGCCGTTAGGAGCCGCCCACGTGACTGCCACGTGCCGGCCGACTGTTTCCTAGCAGAGCACGTGCCACACTCTCCCTGCCCCCCCTCCTTTCCCTACGTTGAAGGGATGTGTTTTCCGGGCACCCAGAATCCCAGGTCTGCAGTGGGAAAGAACACTGAAGACCACGAAGACCAACTTTTCCCATTTTGCAGAACGGGAACCTGAGCCTTAGGGAGAGAAAGGGTTTTACCCAAAGTTACATAAACATGGGAGGCAGGCAGTCCCCAAGACCTAGGATTCCAAGTAATTCTTATATTCTTCGTTCTAAGGTTCCTTCCAGTCCTGACATCCTATGTTCTAAGGTTCCTCCCAATCCTGACATGTGTTCTAAGATTACTCCCAATACTGAGAAATGATGTGTTCCAAGGGCCATCCCTATTCTAATATAGTCTAAGGGCCCTCAGTGCTCTAATGTTTTCTAAAGCTCCTTCCACCTCTGACATCCTATGTCCCATAAGAGCCTTCCCAGCTCCGACCCACAGACTCTCCAGCTAACATCCTGTGTTCTAAGATCCGTCCCAACCCTGACATTCTAAAACCCCTCTTTTGTTGTAAGACAGAGGAAGGACTGACAGCAGCACATGAGCTTTTATCTTGGAAGAACTGGCCTTCCCAAGAAAAATAAGAATGCAGGGAATCTGTATGCAGTCAGGTGAAAAGTGACGGGGAGTGGCTGGATTAGCTAAACTGTTGAAGCAAATTCCCATAGACAAACTTCAGAGGACAATGTTGTAATAACTTTACAGGGGAAGCATGGTAACTGCAGTGCTCCTTGATTGGACCTTCTGTGAACCATGAAGGAGAAACTGAATATGAATATGAAATGGAAACTAGAATGGCCATATATGTATACATTGCTTTATAGTTACATCTACTTCCATTGTTATCTACTACCTTGTCATCATCCTCATCTTACTCAGGAAACAGATTCAGGGATTTAAAAACTTGCCTAAACCACCCAGCAAATAAATGAGTGGCAGAATTTTGAAACCCGAAGGTTTGGGTTCAATTAAAGCATTATGTTAGTTATATGGTAAATCCTTAGATCATTTGGGAGGTCTAGATTTAAGTAGTAACTCCCGATGATTCATTTGACCAAGTAGAGATTTCAAGCTCAGGACTTGGGCTTCTTTCTTTAGTTTAAACCAGGAGTTAGCATTCTCTTTGCTATATAACCCTTATATATAAGGGTTGGTTTTTTTTTTTGTTGTTGTTGTTTTTTGTTTTTTTTTTTGCTGAGGCAATTGGGGTTAAGTGACTTGCCCAGGGTCATACAGCCAGGAAGTATTAAGTGTCTGAGGCCAGGTTTGAACTCAGGCTTTCCTGACTTCAGGACTGGTGCTTTACCTACTGCCTCATCTAGCTGCCCCCTTATAAATGACTTTTAACAGCTGAGAGGTAGGTGAGTAGTGGTGAGAATAATAGTAGATGGGATTGACAATCCTTTAACACAAAACATTTTAGAGCTGGAAATGAACTCAGAACCCAATGCTGGCACTGGGAAGGACCGTGATGATTATTTAGCCCAACTCTACCATTAGATAGATAAGGAAACTGAGGTTAGGGGAAATGACTTGAAACTGCTCTGATGTCCCTCTCCACTTACACAGAGGCACACAGTCACAGAATAACAGCAAATTATTTTTATGACCTGTGGAAGCAACCTCCCAAATCATCCACAGAAAAGCTACATTATCCAACAAAGGCTTTATTGTGCTTTTAGCAACTGGATCACAAGTAGAATAATTGAGAAACATGATTATGAATGTTAAGGGGAAAAAAGCAGCAAAGATTCAGAGGGTTCTTTCTTGCAGGGATGTGTTGTGATTTTGAATAATGGAGGACTTCCTAAGTCTTTTGGTGTAACCCCCTAACTGAAGCATGAATACCCTCTAGAGCACACTGATCAGACCTATTTCGACTCTCCCCAGGGCCAGCTCCTTTTCTTGTTGGAAACTCTGTTATCAAAGTCCTTCTCTCAACCACTGAGCTTAAAATTTCCCACTTGGTACCAATTCTGTTATTGGTCCCAAGCAATCTTATTTTCTTCCACATATAATCAACTCTCCAAATATTACTGAAAGAGGGGCAGCTAGGTGGCGCAGTGGATAGAGCACCAGCCCTGAACTCAGGAAGATGTGAGTTCAAATCTGATCTCAGACACTTAACATTCCCTAGCTGGGCAAGTCACTTAACCCCAATTGCCTAAGCAAAAAAAAAAAAAAAAAAAAAAAAAAAAAGATCAAATATTACTGAAAGAAGCAAAATTCAATTTGTACCCCCAAAATGTGCTGCTTTCCACCAAATTGGCCCATTTTACAAATTCATAATTGAAACCATTGGAAATGTTTTCTCTCTACATTTATTATAGCTGCTAAAAGGTTAACAATGTTCACAACTAAAAAAAAAAAAACCCAAAAAACTTCTATCATCACAAGCATCTTCTAGGTTTTAGCACTGTCAATTTACATGGAACATATCAAAATTCACTATAAGATTACCCAGGATAAAAACAAACCAAAAGATAGTAAACACACCATAGAAGTAAGTTAAAATTTTCATTGATGCTTGTAGTCTTCACGAAGAGACCCTGGAAACTAAAATAACAGAAAAGAAACTAGTAACTTTAACAAAATAGTGTATTTGTGCAACATCATATGTACTGTATTTTCAATTCAGCCTGCAGAAGCAGGGTAAAGCAAGGGGGATTCCTTTCACAAAGGAGAGGCAGGTAGTATGGGGGAACCCAATGGTGAGCCACACTAGAATCTTAGCACCAGTGCTGCTCAACTGGCATCTCGCCCCAAACGGAAGTTTGGTACAAGAAAGACTGACCATACTACAATTATCCAGGACAGCAGATTAAGACTCCCTCAAGAACCACAATTCACATTTCTTTCCAAGAGTGGGTTATACTCCAGCAAATTGCTTTCCAATGAATTGCAATCAGGAGGGAATATAACCTGAGTTTTTATAGGTTATTTTCACGTACCCCAAAATGGTACTGTACCAGCAATCTCAGCTCAAACCAAAACATTCCCAGAATAATGACTAGGGACTAGGTGGCTGAGAAAGGAGTGCCCCAATGTGGGAAGCCACACTCTGAATTACACTTTCTTAATTGTAAACAGAACTCTAGCTAGTTGAAAGAATGAAAGTGCTTCCAAAAGGCCAATATGGAAGAAGAGGTGAAGTGGCAATAATAGCATCAAAGGCTCTTGTGAATGAGCTGCAAAGAGCTACATCCATATTGAGGGAATATGAACAATTGTCTTCAGAGACCAATCACATTGCTTCCGTAAAGCCACATTTGAAAAAAAAATGGCAACTGAAGAATGTCTAATTCCAAAAGACCATCATTAAGTCAATTAGTCAATGCAATGGCCAATTGAGAATAAGTTAAGAAAAAGGTGCAGGGAATGCATCTCTGTGTTAAGGGTCCAGAAAAAGCCACATAAATTTTTGCTGTCCCCAAATTTCCCAAAGAAGCCTATGTTGAATCTTCTAATATAGCTGTGCAGCTGCCTGTTTTGTTAAAATTTTTTCTGAATGAGGCACATTCATTTATCCCTTAGGCCAAACTCTTCAGTATCTCCAAACCAAATCACAAAGGAAAAGCAAGAATTGTCTTTAGGTCTTGAATCAATACAGGCCAGTCTTGATACTTTAAACTTTTGTGTTGAAAGACAGAGGCATCTGCCTCTGTGGCAGAACAAGATGCCACTGTAGCTGTGAGACCAAATACATTGCATACCTACTAGTATTTTGCTTTGGCAATTGGATCAACTTAGAGAGAGCATCTGGAAAAGAGGGTCTGGCCTGGTATCGTGGTATTACATTCCTGGGGGTTGGCTTAGTGATGTTGCTGACAGTCAAGGTAGCAAGAGAAACCTGGTCATCACAGCTGGAAGTCGTTTTTGTTTTTTGCTTTGGGGAAGCAATGATTCTCAAAATAAAGACAGTTCTCTCTTTTCTGTAACTCTCCAAGGAAAAATGATTGATTTCTATCCTTTAGCTTTATAGCTGAATTGGCAGGACAGCTGTAATAATTTACTGAAGAGGATCCCAAGTTGTCTTGCATTTTATCATTTGTTAAAAACTTCAACAATGACACTTTATCATAAAGGACTTAATTTCTAGTAGCTAAGAATTCTGCATGTAGATACAAGAAGTATGGTGCTAGATGGATTAAGACTTCAGTCGTAGTCTTTTAAATAAGAAACAGATGAATTGGAAATCCCAAGACAGGATTTTTTTTCCCTTTCTCTCACAAGGACTTTAATAAAAATAATCCTTTACCCATTGCTACACATGCAAAAAAGGGCAAAGTCCTTACTAGTTTTTCAAAATACATCACAGAAGAGGCAATGGGCAGGACACTAAAGTGTTTGTTTTTATTTTTAACAACTGTGGCACGATCTGACTATGAATTCTTAGGACCTTTGTCCAACTGGGGAGAAAGAGGTTAAGCAAGCTAATGGACTATTCCCCCTTGAATACTGGTATCTAAGACTACTGCAGGACTGTACTAGGTCTAAGATACACTAAAAAGGTTACAAGACTTGCCCACATGTAAACACACTTGTCAAGTTCAAAGACTTCCATGTCTTCTGAAGAACCTCCAGACATTCTCCAGTGGACTCACTTTGGCACTGTAGTTTGTCTTCTACTGAAATTCAGAAAGGCAATTAGAAAGGGAGATTTGTAATCATTCCTAGGTTACATTTGGTCTCATAAGTAAAAGAGAGATTTGCTGAGTTTCTGGAGGTCAATGTTCAATCAGATCAAAACCAACTGTATTTTAATTTTGTTTTTTAGCACACAGGATAGAAAATCAGAGTGGGCGATTCAGTATTTTGAATTTCATTTTAGTGCTACATTCTGGTAGGATAACATGAAACTGATTTAGTTCATTTCTGCTTCCCTAAGGAGCAAAAATTTAAACTATGAAAAGATTTGGAAAAAACTTGTGGTTAAGTGTTTAGGACAGAAGATAAAAACAAACAAAAAGGATTCTGATAATTTAAGGGTCCTTTTTACCCCCAAAAGAAAAAAATAATCTTTGCACCAAAGATAGATATTTCCTTTTGTATATACATTCACTATGGCCATCCACATGGATATTCTGGTTCCACTGATAATGCCGGTCAGCAAAAAAAAAAAAAAAAATACATATGTATATATATATATATATATATATATATATAAATTAACCATCTTAAGGCTGTATCTTTAATCAATGCTTTCAGTTGTTCCTTGAAGACAACTATTTTGTCCAAAGTTTGACTGAGGAATAAGTGGAAAAAAAGAGAAGGCATTTGAAAAAGAATAGGAAAACGAAGTGGAAAAAAAAGTCAGCACTAATTGAACTTAGACAAGGAAAATTCTTGGTACGGTCTTCTTCCGACTACTGAATCGTCTTGTTTCCTGTATGGGCTCAGATGCAGGCCTTCTTCATTGGTGAGACAAAACCTTGATGAAATGACGGAATGAATTCTGCAAGTCATAAGGAGTCTCTTCCAGGTAAGCTGGTACCCAGATAGTCAGCCTGTGCAGCAAATGCAAGGCTAATCCTGAAGCTTGGCAAACTAGGAGGTGGGTAACATTAACTTCTGAGTTCACTGTGCCAAAGAAAATCCCTTTGCACATTGCTGAAGTGAACTAAAAATCACCAGAAAGCCTGTAGGGCAGCAGTTTTGTCAAACATCTGCGTTTTCAGCCTGTAACACATTTCTTCTGCAAACCTAGAGGGTGAGAAGTTGGATAGATCTGCATTCTGATGACTTGAGTTTTTTTTGTAAAAACCAAATTCTTGGGGGTTTTGTTGTTGTTGTTGTTGTTGTTTTTGAAACGTAACATTTCAGAATTTTTTTTTTCCAAAACTAGAATTTCAGTGTAGGCAGGAATTCATGAAATGAAACGTGCCCAAGCACATACCTATTTACTTGCTCGTTTCTGCCTGTACATTTGTATCATTCTTTGACGGAAAACATCAAATGTATCTTCGTTATTTTCTTCCCCTTCAACACCCAAGCCCTCCCCTTCAGAGGTAGTTCCCCTATGGGAGTAAAATGGACAATTAGTATAGGACTCTGTTTTTTTCAACTACATGATTAAGCACAGAAAATAGTTTTTAAATAATCAATATGTATAAATAGCCAAGTATATGGTAAACTGTCTCTGCAGAGGTTATGTGATGGGACATTAAAAAAAAGTAAAGAGAAACAAAATGTACTTACCTTATTCAC